>JARHVA010000341.1:3030000-3452500 GCA_037957365.1 Torreya grandis
ATAGGTATAAAAATATGACTAACACCAAACACAAAAAAGATGAAGTGGTGTAACAAAAGTAATGAATCCTATAGTCTTTTATGCTTGTCTATGTCTTCCAACTTGCTCTTTCATATTAAATCTATAACTACTTATAATTAAGTGTAGATCACATTAGAAACACTCTTTATAAAGTATGACATAATGAAATGTCATGAGTTGGAGAATGAACTCATCATTTTGATCCCAGGCAACTTTGGTACTATACAAGACTTCTTCACATAGTTTAAATCACTTAGGTTGTAGTCAAAACTATACAACATTGATAAAAGGGATGATCAATTGATTTTTTCCATCTTTACTAAATCAGGTTTAAACTATTCTATGTTTTTTTCTACCTTCCATTCCACCAAGCATGCCCCTGAAACTACATGGACCATGTCATCCTTGGATCACTTTACTTTTGACTTGACTCAGGATTAAGATAATCTTATTCAATTGGGTGAACTAAATTCCTCCAAATCACATGCATTAATTGTGAGTCATGACAAACAAAAGGCTTTTAGCATCAAGTAAAATAAAAAAACAATAAGAACCTACATAAATAAAAGGGTTAGAAATTGGATGCTAAGTCCAAAGCATAAAAAGAGTCCTCCTTAGATGGGAAACCCAAGAAAGAGTTACTCACATATGCCTACTATAATAAATCTAGGCATGATGAAACCTAGTGTATGAAGAAGTAAATTTACTAATAGATAAATAAGATTGAGAAGCACAATATCAATTTCATTAATTCAACCAATCAAATTTTATCAACACATGAGTCTTATAAGGCCAAAGATAGTAAAAAGGGCAAAGATAAGGTCAAAGCACTTGTTTTAATAGAATCTCATCCTTCCATAGGTAATTTATTTTAGTTCCTCACATCACATGGATTTATCTCAAGACCTTTTCTCATCTTTGGAGCCTTATTCTATTCATTCCATCTTGTTGGGTGATAATAATTCCATAGAAGTTAGTGGGAGAAGATATATTAAAGTGAATGATGGGACATTTCAAGGTGTTATATGTGTTCCCTATTTTTCCATTAATATCCTAGTTATTTATCATATCAATCACATCAATATGGGTAAGAGAGTTAAGTTCAAACCTAATTCAATGGATATTATGGAAGTAAATAATGAATACATCATTACATTTGAAAAATTAGATCACTAATCATGATATTATAATTTCTCACATTTTTCTCTTGATCAACCCTATACTACACTCCTCACTCATTCATATGGGGTGAATAAATTATGGCATGAGTAATTTGACCATCTGAACTATAACTACTTAGAGTAACTAAGTCATCATGACATAGGTTTAGGGTTTCCACATGTTCATTTTTATAAAGGTGTTTGCCAAGGTTGCATACTTGGTAAACATATTGAGGAGAAGTATGATAAAGGCAAATCATGGAGAGATACAAAAATAATATAGATAGTTCATAGTGAAATTATTGTTCCATTTATAAATCCTTAATTCAATATATATAAATACATGATTACCCTCATTGATGAGTTTTTGAGGTATACTTGGGTGTATTTTCTTAATTAAAAATCTAAGGTCTTTGGTCATTTTTAAGACTTCAAGGTGCTTGCAAAAAAATAGTCATGTAAAGCCAATAATATTTTGCACATCAATAATGGTGGTATGTCAGTAATAATTTTGAATAATTATACACTTCAGATGGGATTAAATTATAGTGTACAAATCCATATAGTCCTTAATAGAATGGTGTTATAGAGAATAAGAATAGGTCCTTGAAGGAAATGGCCAATTGTATGCTACACTCCAAGTCTTTTACACCTTGATATTAGGTTGAGGCCTCAACTATGCTTGTTATATCTAGAACCAAGTTACTAATAAATCATTGAATGGAGTCACTCCTTTTGAAGCATGGGGCAGTAAAAAACCTATATTAAAACACTTTTGAGTGTTTGGATATCCTATTATGGCCTACATTTAAAATAATAAATGTAAGGTAATGGAACCTTAGGATCAACCTTTTTATCTTCATGGGATATCTTGAGAATGTTAAGGGATACAATATTATCCATCCTACCACTCATGAGTTGTTTGATGAGAGAAGTGTTTATTTTAAAGAGATTCCTTCATATTTCACTCTCAAAACCTCTCCCTCTTCCTTGGATGCAATAGGATTTGATGATAATTTTGTTGATTCGAATCCACTTGAGAAACTTATTGATGATCCAAATTCTTCTTCTAGTTTTGATGATGAGATTAGTGATGAGGAATCACCTCCTCATTTTGTAATAATATCTTTAGAGGATGATTAATCTCCTCCTAACTATCTAATCACTCATCCTCTTTGGGATAAATAGACATTGTAAAGTGTTGGTAATTCAATTAAAGATCCATCAGACACTGGGTGAATATATTCAAAATTATAGTGCCCCACATGATTTCATTACATCTTCTTCCAATCCATAGTCATTTAATGAGGCATCAGGCACTCCTAAGTGAGATACTACTATAAAAGAGGAGTAAGGTTCCTTTTTGAAGAATAACACTTGGGATTTAGTTAATCTTCCTAAGGGAAGAAAACTTGTTTAATGTAGGTGGATATAATTAATGAAATTTGTAGTAGATGGGTCCATAGACAACTTCAAAACACATTTGGTATTAAAGTTTTTTTCTCAGGTACCTGACATTGACTATACCAAGACATTTTCCCCAATCTGAAATGAACTCAATCTAACTCACTCTTTCCATTGTCACAACACATTGATAGGATGTTCATCATATGGATATGAAGAGCGTATTTCTTCATAATGACCTCAGATAGGAAATATACATGGAGAAACCACAAATTTTTGTGGAAAATTCTTCATTAGTTTACAAAATTCATTAACTTATCTATGGCCTTAAAAAATCTCCTCAAACTTGGTATGCCAATATGGAATCCTTTGTTATTTTGGTTGGGTTCACCAAATGCCATTTTAATCCATATGTCTAGATCTTACCTAAGGATCATTGACTATTTATTCTAGTTATCTACATGGATGACTAATTGATTACAAGGAGTTTTTCACCACCATTGTAATAATGAAAAATGATTTATCTGATAGGTTATTAATGAATAAGTTAGGCTTGTTACATTAATTCTTTAATATTAAAATTTATCAATCTAACTTTGGGATCACTATTTCATAATCCAAGTATGCTCTTGATTTACTTGCATGGTTTAACATGGTTGGTTGTAAGCACCATCTAACTCCTTTTCTATTTGGTGTGAAGCTTGAGGATGATTATCCATATCATTTGGTTGATGCTACCTCGTATCAACAAATTTTTGGTATTCTCATATACTTTATGCACACTAGACCTGAAATTTTATATGTAGTGGGCATGGTCTCTAGATCTATGAAATAACCACATGAGCTACACTAGAAAGTAGCTAAGTAAATTCTTCACTACATTTAGGGTAATCATAGTTTCAATATTCACTATAAATCATGCATTGATGTTGACTTGATTGATTATATAGATTAATATTGAGTTGGTGATTTTTAAAGTCATAAATCTACTTCAGTATATAGTTTCTCCCTTGGTTTAGGTCTAATTAGCTGGTCAAGAAAGAAATAGAATGTTATTGATTTATATTCTACACATACAAAACATAAAGGAGATGTTAATGTTACCACTAAGGCTATTTACTTTTAGGGTATTATCATTGAGATTGACATCTAGTTTTGACAACCAATAGTCATCTTCTATGATAACCAACGCATAATACAAATATGTAGGAATCCATCCTCCATCAATGGGCCAAGTATATTGAGATTCACATGCATTTCATTTAGGAGTTTGTCCATGAGAAAGTTATTGATCTCTTCTACATATAGATAATGAATAAAATTTCTTATACATTCACCAAACCCTTCAATGGGAGAAAGTATATTAATTTTTGGGCTCTTGGTAAGGTATAGACAAATTTGTCTTCCTCCTTTGGGGTGCATTTTATTGTACTTTGGTACCTCATTAGGGATTTATACTAGGACATATTGATGCTTGAAAGTGTATCACAGGATTCACAGAGTGTTTAAAACACTTCTCATTTTTAGATTCAAATAATCTATTACATGAGTAGTTGGTTGTGATATTCCTAAGATCTTTGGTGGAATAGTGGAAAAACAATTAACTATTTTACAAAATGATAATATAACTAGTTGTTGGGAGAAACTATGGTACTAAATCTTGCTTGTGAAAGATGATAATAATATAAAATAAGTATAGTGAATTATGATCAAAACCTAAAGTCTAAAGTCTAATCTAACATGTATATTACAATGAAAACTAAACTATAGTTAATTGATTAAAAATTGAGCAAAAGTAAGGGTAGGGTAGAGAAGAAAGTTATTTCTGATCTTCAATTTAGGCATTATGACAAAGCTTGAATTTCATAAAAGACATGCAATCAAAATATCACATGACATGAAATAGCCAAAGGCACAGATCCTATCACATACTAGGCAAATGTCTAAGAATTTTAGAACAATATAAATAAGAACTTAAATTCACTTTAAGGGTTTGATTCCATAATAAAATAACATTAGCACATTTTCAATAAAATCAATGGAAATGAAATGAATTTAAATTATTTTAATCAACCTAGCATAAGCACAAATTGACAACTCTGCATTCATACATGTACATCTAAGATTTATACAAGCAATTCAAATCTGAACATTAAACTAGATGTTTGAGGAAACAACCATGATAAAAAAATACACAAATAAATGCGAGATAATATTTATAGAATTCCTTTGCAAGAATTACATTGTTCCAAATTTATAGAATAATTTTTGCTCAAGAACTCCCTCATTTTAAAAAAATGACAATACCCTTTTTATTGAAGATCTTTAGGTAAGTCAATCATTCATATCAAATGATAATTGAACAAGTGTCTAGTTGTCCTTCTATAAAATTATAGAATTAGACACTTTAAAAATGGACTGACCTATGAGCAATGCAATTTACAAGATGCACATGCTATTGAAAAATATAATATTCTCTTTTCAAATGATATACATGTTTCTAAACAAGAGAATGTTCTAAGTCAACACAATTGTCTTTGAGAAGCCTCTGTTATGTAGTCTTTTGTCTTTGCTCTAAGATATTCATTATCTTGATATATTTTTCATCAACTAATATAAGGTTGATGAAAATATATTCTTATTGATATTCAAGGTCCTTAAAGTTTTTGTTATTTCTATCTAAGTCCTCTTTAATGTTCCTTGCGTATCCTATCTTTTCTTTTGATAACAAGATCATATCCAATATTCTCTTATTATATACCCCTATAGTACCTTGGCATTTAATCTTGACCTCCTAGAGGAATTGAGTATCCCTATGCTTGAACTACTCATCTATTGTCAATCCCATAAGATTAAGGGTAGCTAGGTCTTCGATCAAGCCTCCTAACACTTGCTCCATTTTGTTCTCTAACTTCTAGAAGTCATTAGAGATATCTTCCATACTATTAGACCATTTGTTTAAATCCTCAATCTTCTCAATCAAGATTACCATAGACATATTTGAATGGGATAAACTAAATATTTTAAACTTGGGAATCTAGTCCTCTATCAATATCTTGATCAAGTCTTTTAACTTATTACTTGAATCCTACCAATGATTCACGTGGTTCATGGCCAAATTACTCTGTTTGGTCACCATGTCTAAATTAGACCTTATATCCTTTAGAAAGCTAAATGTGTCATAAATGGTTGATTCAAACTTGTTGACAATGTCCCCTAGAATAGATAGGATATATTATTCCTCCAGGTTCTTATTCTTCTACTTTAGCCCTTTAATCAAAGCTTGTAACATTTTTGACTATGATTGAGCCAACACCAAGACAACCTCTTCAAACATAAGATCTTCAACATGCCTATATCCCTTATCTTGGGTCAAATTAGTCAAAGGATCCACCTTTTGATATACAATCTCTTCACCACCTACCATTACATTTTTCCTAGTCACTCTTTACAAACTAGTAGTCTTTGGATCATACTTGACCCCAACTAAAGATTGGGTCACATGTGGAATTGGGACTTCTACTTGTGATTTAATTGATTGACTTGGAGTATCCAATCTCTTTGATTTTTATTTTTGTATAATAATGATCCATGGTTTCAATTCTTTCTATAGGGGAATGTTAGTAGTTTTCACCATGGTCCATGGATGATGAATAGTGGGAAGCTTTTCTAACCTTGGTTCATAATTGAACCACTCAAGAATAGATGGTCCATATAATATGTTTTCCTCACTAAATAGGTTTACTTCACTCAAAGTTGGTGTAATAGTTACCTTTGGTCTCTTTGCCTTTGGAAAAATGGCCATCTCAGCTTTCTTTTTAGGGGTATCAATAACCATATGGTATAAAGACTTTCCATTATCCTATTTGACTTATTCAACATTTTCCTCTTCATCTAAATCTATCTCATAGTCAGATAAAATCCTAAGTGCATCTTCAATGGATTAATTGGGGTCCAATGCTATCATATGCACCTCTTACTAAGGTAGATCTCATTATAGTGCTCTTGAAGATTTCAAGAACTATTGAACTAGAAGCCATTTCATCTGACCTTTTATCTTTGTGCATATGCTCTAATTATACATATATAGTGGCTAAATTAGAGGAACCAACATCAATTAGATGATACTACCTGGGGCCTAGTTGCCACCTATCCTCCATTTTTTGCTCCCTATTTAATCTAGACTCAGGTCTTATGTTGTGTTATTTTAATCTTCTACTAACCTCAAAGTAGGAGGATGCCTTGGTGCATATAAGATAAAATGCACTAGGATCATGTTCATATGACACATTAAGAATACCCTTGAGCTTAAAATGTTCCTTAACCCTTCCATAAGGGTCTTATTGTCTATGATCATCCCTCTATAGGTTGAATGACAACATATGTTTTGATGTAACCTCAATATGATCTGACTATTTTAAAATAGTCTTTTCAATTTGCATAGGAAAACCATGTAAAATCCCCTTTCTCTTGGTTTTAAAAAATCCATCTATACCATTGAAGAGCTGATAGGCCAGCTCTTTTTCTACTAATTTATCAAGTACATGGATTGATAATTTGAGAGGGGCATGTTGAGTGCCCTCAATCCTTATGATAGTGCAATCTAGATACAACCATATGTCCCCTATTGCTTCAATAAACTTTTTGATTACAAGTATCACTCTCATCATAGGTATACCATCTATAGCCTCATTCAATGTAGGTTTGACACAATCACAAATGAACTAGATGTGGTCTCTATAATTATAGAAGTGTAATTTGGAGTAGTGCTGGAGAATAGTTTAAGTGTCATTTGGAGATCATTCTCTTTGATTTGGAATTTTTGTGGTTACACATAGGGCATCTAGTAAATAAGACATCATGTAAAATTTATTCCCCTAATTATTCTTGATTTCATATATCTTTCTACTTAGGGAGATACTGATTATCTCACCTAATGGAGGAACTATTACCTTTTCAATAATGAAGGACACCATGTGGACCCACATTGGTTCTATATATGCTATAGTTGCACACCCATAAAACTTGTTTAGCATGGTCATCACCATCCTAATTCTAGGTCTAAATCAACTGATATGGATGTTCTGATCAAGATCCATAATAACTTGGTTACCAAATTTAAACCACCTAGCTAGGGTACCCATCTTATTGTGTTGCTTTTCCCATGAATTAATTGAGGTTAGGCCAATCTGGGGCTTAGGAAGGTTGTAGTAAGAATTAAATGCAATTGGGGATATGTAATTAATTTTCCTTAGATTATGTTCATTATTCAACATGCCTTTATCTATCTTAGCTATTTTTAAAATGGTACCAAGAATATCAATGCAATGAAGTACCTTTGGTTTAATAGCTGCATAGTAGAGCCCAGTCGTCTGGATGGCCAAAATATCATCATAAAGTCTCTTTGATAAGAGAATGTTTTCTTATTCCTTGGTGATAATCGACTATTTTTCAATTGCTAAAATAATTTGGAGTAATTATTATCCCATGTGTTCAAATAAGCAACTATAAACTTAGTTTCCTTGAACACTCAACCTTATACGTCTAATGTCAAATATAGGTCAACTTCTTTCTTTGAAAAATGTTTATGGGTCACCATTAATATAATTAAAATTGAATTATCATTTTTCCCACAACAATCTAACACTCTCAGCTTAATCAGAGTAATTCTAGGGGTAATTTGGGGCTTTCTATACACTCTATGGATTTTCAAAGTTTACATAGAGCTCTAATGGTGGTAAGTGGGTTAAAAGTATCCAAATTATTAGCTTAGATTGAATTTTGATCATGAATTTTATACCTTTTGTGTTCTTAGGTCCACAATATCTTTGAATGTGATTTGTATACCTATGTGACATCCCTTGATCACGTAGCTCATTTATTTTTGAAATGTGACCATTGTCACTTGGACACATGTTAGCATCTCATGCTATACTAGATCTCAATTAAATGTGCATCATTAATCTCCTTAGGATTTTTTTGGCCTTAAACTTCACCACAACCATTAATATTTAAAATAATATTATGATATTATACCACTTGACTTCATCTTGATCCTTCTATGTACCTTGTAGTTAGTCTTCATTTGGCTAAAACCATTATGCCATGTGGTATCTTCTTATGTAATCGAGGACATTTGAATCTTTGACATACTTTTCACTATTGATCTTGATCAGCAAGATCAAATACATGTTGTTGATATTCATTTGTAGGATTAAACTTTCACCTTGATTTGTTGAATACAAAATCAAGCATGAACAATTGATCTTCATCTTTATACGCAAGCTCACACATGAGCCATTGATTTTATTGATCATTAACCATGATTGTGACACTTATCATATATTATCATTCCATCTTAGGATACTTGACTTATTTACCTTAGGCATTGACATGGATCATTGATCTTCTATTTGAGCTCCCAAGATTTTGACATTTAGCGACACTGTGTGCTCTTAGATTTGTGAATAATGAAATAAATGATGGATTCAAGAGTATAAATAAACTTAGGATAAATTTTATAATAGGATTTTAGGCATATTAATAAACATGTTTAAAACTTAGGATAAAATTTAAACTAGGTTTAAAATATAATAAAAGGATCTCATGTAAATATGAATCCATTTCAAAAGGAACTTAGGCTAAAACATTTAGACTAAGGTTTTTAACACTTATTTAAACATGGATTATATTAACCAACCAAAGATTAAATGTTAATCAAAAGGGTTAAATTAGCATCAGAGCATAAAACCCTAAACATTATTCATTCAAATAGAACTCCATCAAAACTGAAACATGAAAAGATATCAATCAAATGTTAGAAATATTGGATAAAATCAAATAAAGATCATGCTAGCATGTCAAATGTAATCTAGAGAAAAAAAGATGTTTAATAATGGACTTTGATCAAGTTGAATGTTTTGATCTATAGTAAAAATTTGTAGAATTTGAACAAGGGTCCTCATTTTTCATAAATGGGGGTATGTTGACCTCAACAAATGGTGCCTTTTAGGGGAAACATAACAATATGTTATAATTTAGATACTCTTGGTTTAAACTAATAACTAGACTATTCATTCTACATGATCAAGTACCATCATTAAGACCAACTCATGATTAAAACAAGTCTTACAAATGAATAATTAGGCTCAAATATCAAAACTTATTCATGTTGTGTGTGTGCTTTGATTCATTCACCGATTTCCATAGAATTTAGAGAATAAATTCTAGATTTCATGATCTTAATCATTAACATTGATTTATAGCATATATTTAGATATTCATTAAGAATCATGATTTATGAAAATGGAAGGCTTGGGTATTACTCTATTTATATCTAGGCATCTATAGCCCCAATAGAGATACCTTTGGTCCCATTCTAGGCCTTGCTCCATAGCTAGCTAGGAATACATAGCCCTGGTGGAGGTTACCAAAATCATCTTTGCTCAGAAAGCTTTTGAATTTTTAATAAGGTTATTATTTTTTGTATTTTCAACTATATTTAGCTTTCCAATGAAGGTTGGGGACTATAATTAGCCAGGTTTTAATATTTATGTCAAATGTTTGATTTTTAAACAATCATCCTTGGTCATAAAATTCATTCTAGGAAATAATGTTCTTTAAGTGCTAGCATGACTTCATTCTAATAATTCAAATTGTCACTCAACATATGCAATCCTTATTAGAATCAAACTTAGATTAGAACAAGGTTTAAGATTTTAAGGAATAATTAACTTACTTATTAATCTTTACCAATTTCTCAAAATCATAACATCAAGCTAAAATTTGTAGAATCCATGGTCAACCACTATTTAAGAGTCATACTTGCATTCTTGATTTGTGAAGTTCCATTTGAGAATATAGATGTATTAAATATTGAAAACTATATTGGAAAATATTTATTAAAAGGAAGGAACAAATAAAGAACAAAAACACACAACTGGGAAACAAACAAATATTTAAAAACACTATTTATAAACAAAGAACAAGAAAGAAACTAATATAAGCCTAACCACACTAACTCTAATTAATCTTACAAATTACTCCATGAAGATTTGAGGGGGTAAAATAGATAAGTAGTGCTTGAGGTATTTCCCATTAGTTGTCAAATAAACTCTACTCCCTTCAAGTCTTTGAGTTTGAAGGCATTATCTGCCAATGTTTCAACAATCTAATAAGGACCAATACATAAAGGATTGAATTTACCATGTTTTGCTTTTGGTTTAGATGCTTTGTCCCATAGGATAACTAGGTCTCTCTGCCTAAACACCTTAATCTTTGAATGCTTGTCAAACCATCTTTTGACTATGGTTTGATGTTTGATAAATTTGTAAAATGCTTCTTCCCTTGAATCTTCTATTTGTATGATGTCAAGTAACCTTGAATTTGCATACTCTTGATCTTCTTCCATATACTCTTGCATGAACTTGTAAGTTGGCAGCTTGAAATCAATTAGAAATATTAGTTTTTGACTATATACCAACAAAAATGGTGATGCTTTAAAAGCTTGTTTTAATCTAGTTCTATCTACCCAAAGAGTATATTTAAGTAATTTATGCCATGTTTTAGTTTTTGAGTTACAAAATTTTTGATAGCTTTCATCAAAATTTTATTTGTTGACTCTAAAACCCCATTACCTTGAGGGTAATGATTTGATGAAAACTTAAGAATTATATTGTTATCATAGGCATGCTCAGTCATCTCGATAGATACAAATGTTGATCCATTATAAAAAACCAAGGATATTGGTGTCCCAAATCTAGTGCAAATGTTCTCTTCCAAGAACTTGATTACATCTTTAGTTCTACATTATTTTGTTGATACTAACTATATCCATGTTGTACAGTAATTAGTATAAGTTTGTGTCCATCTAAAAAATTAGGGTTGTTGACCCCTAAAAAGTCCAATCCCCATTGATCAAAATGTTTATCAATCATAACTGGTCTCAATGGCATATTTGATTACGGTTCCTTCATGTTGAAGATCTAACACTGATGATACTCTTTAACATATTTATGTGCATCCTCAAAGATGGTAGGCCAATAATATCCTACCATCAAGATTTTATGAGTTGTTTTTTTAGAAGGGTGTCCACTTCCAAGTTTTTAATGAAAAGTAATCAAGATTATAGTTACTTCTTCCTTTGAAACATATCTCAAGTATATTCCTTCATAATTTTTCCTAAAGAGTACCCCATCCTTGATAAATAAATTTGTTTCCTTGAACCTCAAATCTATTCTATGATCTCTACTCAATATTATAGGACAAGAACCATTGATTAGATTATGAATAATTGCATCATACCAATCATTTGGTTGGAATTATTGTTGATCACCCTATATGACATTTAATTTAGGATTGGTGTTAGAAATTAATTAAATCAATCCTTAACACCTTACCAACTTGGTATTTTTCATCTCAAGATCATAATATTTGAGTATAGAAATCCATTTACCTCTTATCTCTCCTAGATCACATTGACTAAGCATAAGTATAATAGCAAGATCTGACAATATTGCATGCACTTTATTCCTAAGAATATAGTGTCTAAACTTATTAACTGCCTTAACTAAAGAAAATGATTGTTTTTTAATCAAAGAATAATTTAACTCAACATTATTAATATTATTTCTCATAAATTCAATTGGATGATCACATCTATCTATTTTTTTAGTCAAAACAACTGCAATAGTATAATAAGAATAAAAAGAATAAAGGTAAAAATATTTTGTGAAATTAGGAATTTTCAAAATTAGTGCTAGTCTTATTTCTTATTTAATGTTCTTGAAGTCTTTAATTACATATTAATTCCACATGACCTTGTCATCCTTATTCAACATGTCATTAAGTGGCCTCACAATTTCTACAAAACTAGAAATGAACTTTCTCAAAAAATTGATTTTCCCAAATAAAGACTTTAATTCTTTTCTACTATTAGGGGGTTCTATTTTGGATATGGAATTGAATCTATCAGGATCCATAAAAATACCATATTTGGTTATAACATGCCCTAGTAACTTCCCTTATATAACACAAAAATTCATTTCTTAGGATTAAGGGAAATTCCATACCTTCTACAATTTTCGAATACCTGCTATAAATACATAATATGGTCTTCCCTATTTTTATAAAACATAGTTAGATCATCCATATATATGATGATACACTTACCTATAAGACCTTGAAAAATATGGTCCATATCTCTTTAAAAAATTTCTCCTACCTTTATTAGTCCAAAAGGCATTCTTTTGTAAATAGAAGTGACCCACTTTGTTGTGAATGTAATCTTCATTCTATCCTCTTTGTTTACAAGTACTTGATTATAACCTAAAAAACCATCTAAAAAAGACATCATTGTAGAACCACTAATAATTTGAATGACCTGGTCAATGGAAGGTAAAGGATAATTATCCTTTCTAGAAGATTTGTTAAAGTTTCTATAATCTATGCATAATCTAATCTCTCCATTTTTCTTTCTAATTAGTACTAAGTTAGCTACCCAAGTAGAATGTCGAATCAGAAAAACTATTTTTACATCTAATAGCTTCTTGATCTTTTTATATATCAATGGTTCTAAAATAGGGTTAATTGGTCTTTATTTTTTTCTAAAAGGTTTATAGGCTTGTTTTAATGGAATGGTATGGGTAATAACTCTAGGATCAAAGATCTTTAATTATTCATAGGACCATTCTATAATATCTTTATACTTGGTCAACAAATCTTTAGCCCTTCTAGACTCTTCATGTGTACAGGTTGTACCAATATTTACTAGCTAAGCTTGACCTTGAGTTCCCAAGTCAACTACATTATAATCTTTCCCATTCACCTTGGGAAATTTAATAGTTTCAGCTAGCTTATTTATGTCAAATAGTCTTTCTAAAGTAATCATGCCTTTGGGAATTTTATTTTCATTCAATTGAATAATCTTGTCATTAACTTTGTCTTCACCAAGATAAATTTCATTGACCTCATCAATGATATGAGACTCAAATACTCTTGAATTGTTCATGAAATATATGATCTATTGATCATCACTAAATACTTGAAAATGATTCACATTGTCATGTACTAAGGGACATGGAACCAATTAAATGTTAAGGTTTGCTAGTTTGGAATCTTGATTTGGCATGAGGTTGGTTGTAGTTGAAGTGAGTTCAAAAATAAGCTTGTTCTCTTCTCTATGAATTGAAACAATGTTAAAGGCATCAAATTACTCAATCAAGTCCCATAGTCTAAACTTTTATTTATTAAGATAAGATAATTTGCATTGGTACTTACTTATAACTTGATTAACTACTAGTTTAGAATCACCAGACACTAATAGTTCTTTGACCTTATGTTTGATAGCAAATTATAATTCTAAAATTAATAATTCATACTCTACCAAATTATTGGTGCTTGGAAACTAAAGTTTTTAAGAATAATTGAATTCATTATCAATGGGATTGATTATAATAATTACCACTCTATAACTATATTTACATCTAGCACCATCAAAATATAATTTCTATAATCTAAGCATAACATGACAATCTTTAGAGTCACACACCTAAGGAGTGTCAAGAGTATAAACTCCTAAATTAGAATTGATCATGTTGACCTTTTCATTTATTATATTTTACTTATTAATCATGTTTTTCATATTTGGTTCCATTTCTATCCAAAATTTATTGGGAACTACCCTCCATGGCAGCCAATTGTGAGAATAATCAGTTGACATGTATCCATTTAAAGACTTGGTCCAGTCCCTGCTTAACAACATCCCATAAGCATATGGAATGTCCACAACTTGAATATCTATGAATTTATATATCCTTGTATCTAAATAAATATTTATATTCACATTCAACTATTCACAAATTAATTTGACTCTTGATTTATCCAATTGAGTAACTACTCTATCAGAATTAATAGGAGTTAAACCAATTTTTTCACAAATACCTTTTGGCATGATATTTGTAAAATTACCTAAATATAATGAAAAATTATGAAAGTTTTTACCATAAATTATAATTTTTATTAATAAAGGTGGAACCTCTACTTTGTTCTTATACATCAACACATTTGCATTTGCAGCCTTTTGTGATTTAGTAGGTTTTTTGGATAAAGATTCTAGCAACAAGTCTCTTTGCTAAATAATTTGAGTCAATTAATGAAAAGTGATATTATCTTTAATATTTTTCATATCCTCCAATATATTATATCCACTCCTAGTAGAATAAATAGATGCATCAACATTATCTCTAGTGTTACTTCCTTTTGGAGGTTATGGATTATTGTCTATTATCGAATCATGAGGAGTATCAAAGTTGTTTGGTGGATTAAAACTTGTAATCAATTGTTTTTATTCTCTATTCCTAAATAAATAAGTCTCATTCAAATACTATTGAAAAATACTAATATCCTCTAGAGAATCCTCATGTTTATTCTCATCTTAGAATGGAAAATCAAAAGTCTCCACCATCAGAGTTGTGTTAGTAGATTTAGATGCCTTTAAATAACTAGATGTACCTATAACATTATATTTTTTAGGCTCACCTTAAAATGTATCTAATTCATATTGAAATAGTTTAAAATCATTACAAAACTCGATATAATCCAAATCACCATGATTTGAAGTGTTATGAACCCTATAATATTTAGTTAAAACTACATCACAAATGTTTATTTCAATATTGTTCTTATTTACCAATGACTCATATTGTTGTTGTTACCATTGTGAAACTTGTTTTTAGGTCTACTAAACCTCTAATATGAATAAATTCTATTAGAATTTCCCCCAATTTCACCTACTTATTTTTTTAATTGAAGAAAACCAATGCTTAGTTTTTGAATCATTTTTAATATGGAGTCATTCTCATTCTTAGGTGCCTCTAAATTATGAACTTGAGTAATAATACTAGATATTAGTGCCATATATCTTTGATATTGTGGATGGGATCCACTTATAGTGTTATTTTAGAATCCTAGGTTTTGACCAGGATGAGCATGACTCAAAGTTAATTGATTCAACACTGGTGTTTGATTTAAAGCAGACATGTTTTTATTAGCATTGGGAATAACATTCATCATAGGTAAATTAATATTGACATTTAGAATTGCATATACTAATTGAACTTGGCGTTTCATTTGGTCACTAATCTTCACAACTTCAACATAGGCCAAGGCTAATGTGTTTATAACACCAAAAAATCTTTTCATAAATATATAAGTCATTGGATATATAACATCCTTATAAATCTATAAAGCTAAAGATTCATCAGGTCTATAGGAAGGTATAGTTCTAATAAACATCTTTTTAAATATAGAATTAAAATCTCTAATGGTTTCACTCGAACCTCTTTTCATTGTAGGGAATTGTTGATAAAGGACATAAGGACTGATGACCTTTCCAAATTGATCAATGAAAATACTGTTAAAATCATTCCAACTAATAATGTAATTTTTAATAATGTTAATAAACCAATCATATGTCACACCTTGAAAATTAAAAGGAAGTAAAATACAAGCAACATCTTCATGAATTCCATTCAATAACCTTAAAGTAAATTTAAAAGAATTGATATGTTCTTTAGCAATAACCACACCTATAGGACTAAAAGAAGGCAAATATTTCTCAATATTTCAAGGTAAGTCATATACCTAACCAAGCATATTGATGAAATATTAACCCAACCAAACCATACCCTGACGAGGGTTGAACATAGGAGCACCATGAACAAGTGAATTAGGTTGATATTTATAAACCTTGTGCTTACCTTTATCTATTCTTGCTTTCCAATGAACTTGTAATAAAAGGAGAGGTAGCCTTGTTTCAAATTATGACCTAGTCCTGATTCTTGGTAGTTCTAGCTTGTAAACTCTAAATTATGTTCAAAATATGATGTGTCAACCTTATCTTTTTAAAGAACAATGATCAGATTTGCATGTTAAGTAATTTTTTCACAAATTTATATAAATAACAACTATGTTTAACTATATTAGTTTAAATATATATTCAAACTTGTGAACATGAATGATATTTGCACTTATAAGTTTAAATAAACCTAAATTTTTAAATAATTAATCAATCTTTAAACAAAACTACCATTGCTAACATCAAACATGTTAGATTCAAAAATCTTAAGTTACCTTTGCAACAATTTCTCATAAATCTTCAAAGAATAGATATATTTATCTAAATAAGCCTAAAGACTAGTATGAAACCATGAATAGCAATAATATTTAAAAAATTAAGCTAAGGATAATAAAAATATGTAAACGATCTACTAATATTTGAACAAAATACACTAAAATTAGCTAAGATACTGTAAATTCACAAAGCTTAGCTCAAGAGGCCCTCCTTCTACCACCACTATAACCCATATGTTGATGAATAAAAGTGTATCATAGGGTTTAAAAATTGTTTAAAACACTTTTAATTTATAGATTCAAAGAATCTATTGCATGAGTATCTATTTGTGATCTTCCTAACATCTTTAGTGGAATAAAAAAAAATTAACTATTTCACAAAATGATAGTATAACTAGTTGTTAGGAGTAACTATGGTCTTAAAGCTTGCTTGTGAAAGATGATAATAATATGAACTAAGTATAGATAATTATGATAAAAACATAAATTCTAAAGTCTAATCTAGCATGTATATTTATAATGAAATCTAAACTATAGTGAATTGAATAAAAAATGAGCAAAAGGGTAGGGTAGAGAAGAAAGTTGTTTCTGGTCTTCAATTCAGACATTATGACAAAGATTTAATTTCATCAAAGACATGCAATCAAACTAACACATGCCATGAAATATCCAAAGGCACAAATCCTATCATATACCAAGAAAATGTCCAAGGATTTTGGAACAATGCAAATAAGAACTCAAATTCACTTTAAGGATTTGCTTCCACAAGAAAATAAAATTATCACATATTTAAGAAAAGTAATGGAAATGAAATAAATCTAAACTCTTTCAATAAACATAGCATAAGCACAAATTGACAACTCTACATTCACACATGCACATCTAAGATTTATACAAGTAATTCAAATCTGAACATTAAACCATATGTTTGAAGAAGTAGTCATGATAATAAAATACACAATTAAATGTGAGATAATGTTTTTAGGGTTCCTTTCCTTGTATTACTTTGCTCTAAATTTATAGAATAATTTTTTCTTAAAAACTCCCTCCTTTTTTACAAATGATAATACCCTCTTTATAGAAGATATTGAGGTATGTCAGCCAATCATATCAAATGATAATTGAATAAGTGTCAAGGAAAACTATACTTTTACACAATTTTAGAATTAGACACTTTACATATGGACTAACCTATAAGAAATGTGATTTAAAAGATGCACATGCTTTTGAAAAATAAAATATTTTATTTTCAAATGATATACATTTTTCTAAATAAGAGAATATTCTAAGTCAACATAATTGTCTTTGAGAAGACTCTATTATTGCAATATTTTGTCTTTGATCTAGGATCTTCATTGCCTTGATATGTTGTTCATCAACAAATCTAAGGTTCATGAAAATCTCTTCTTCTTGATCTGTAAGGTCCTTAAAGTTTTTGTTAGTTTTGTCTAAGGCCTCGTTAATGCTCCTTGTATCTACTATCTTTTCTTTTTATTATAAGACCATATCTAATATTCTATTATTAATTGCCCCTATATTACCTTAGATTTTAACCTTGACCTCCTAGAGGAATTGAGTAGCCATTTGCTTGAACTCCTCATATGTTATCAAGACCATAGGACTAAGGGTAGCTAGATCTTTGATAAAGCCTCCTAACACTTTCCCCACTCTATTATCTACCTGCTTAAAGTCATTAGAGATATATTTCATGATCCTAGACTATTTATTCAAATCCTTGAGCTTATCAATCAAGATTACCATAGCCATATTTGAATGGGTTAAGCTAACTATTTTAAACTTAGGAATATGGTCCTCTACAAATATTTTGATCAAGTATTTCAACTTATTGCTTGAAGCCTACCATTGATTCACCTAATTCATTGCCAAAGTACTTTGTTTGATAACCATGTCTAACTTAGACCTTATATCCTTCATAAATTTGAATGTGTCATAAATATTTTATTCAAACTTGGTGATTATGTCCCATAGAATAGACATAATAGATTGTTCCTCCAGGTTTTCTTTCTTCTATTTTAGCCCTTTGATAGTAGCTTGCAATAATTTTGACTGTGATTGAGCTAGATCTAAGATATCCTCTTCAAACATAGGATCTTCACTAGGTATCTATCCCTTTTCCTAGGTAAATTTAGTCAAATTATCTACCTTTTTATATACAACCTCTTCACCACCTACCATAACTATTTTCTCAATCACTCTTTGTAAATCAATAGTCTATGGATCATACTTGACCCCAACTAAATACTGGGTCATATGTGGAACTAGGACTTCTACTTGTGATTCAACTGATTGAGTTGGAGTAACCAATCTCTTTACTTTTTCTTCTTGTAGAGTAATGATCCATGGTTTCAATTCTTGTTGTATGGGAATGTTAGTAGTTTTCACCATGGCCCAGAGATGATGAATAGTGGTAAGCTTTTCTAACCTTGGTTCATAAATGAACCATTCAATAATATGTGGTCCATATAATATGTTTTCCTCACTAAACATGTTTACTTCACTCAAAGGTGGTGTAAACATTTGGTTTCTTTGCCTTTGGAACAATGGCCATCTCAACTTTCCTTTTAGGGGTATCAATAACCATCAGGTCCAATGACTTTCCCTTATCCTATTTAAATTATTAAAAAATTGCCTCTTCATCTAAATCTATCTCATTAGTAATATATAACATCCTAAGTGCATATTCAATGGATTCATTAGGGGTTAATGCTATCATATGCACCTCCTTGTGAGGTAGATCTTGATCTAGTGCTCTTGAAGATTCAAGAACTAATGAACTAAAATCCATTTCATCTAGAATTTTCTATTTAGACCTATGTTCTACTTGTACCTATGTTGTGGGAAACTTAGAGGAACCAACATCAACTAATTAATGCTACCTGGGACCTAGTTACCACCTATCCTCCATTTTTTGGTCCCTATTCAATCTAGACTCAAGTCTTATGTTTTGGTCCTTTATTCTTCTAGTGACCTCAAAGTAGGAGGAGGCCTTGGTGTATATAAGATAAAATACACCAAGATCATGCTTATATGGCACATTAAAAATAACTTTGAGCTTCAAATGTTTCTTAACCCTTCCATAAGGGTCCCATTATCTAAAATCTTCTTCCATATATAGGTTGAAAGATAACCTATATTTGGATACAACCTCAATATGATCCCATTGTTTAAAAATAGTCTTGCCAATTTACATAGGAAAACCATGTAAATGCCCCTTTCTCTTGGTTTTAGAAAATACATCTATACCATTAAAGAGCTGATAGGCCACCTCTTATTATTTTAATTTATTAGATACATGGATTGACAAATTGAGAGGGGCATGATGAGTTCCCTTAATCATTATTACAATGCAATCTAGATATAACCATATGTCCCCTATTACTTCAATAGACTTTTTTATTAGGGTGCTCAATCAAATCATAAGAAGACCATCTATATCCTCACTCAATGTAGGATAGACACAATCACAAATGAATTTGATGTGGTATCTATAATTATAGATGTGTAATTTGGAGTAGTACTAGGAAATAGTTTGAGTGTCATTTGGAGACCATTCTCTTTGATTAAGAATATTTTTGGTTACACACAGGGCATCTAGTAGATAGGGAATCATGTAAAACTCAATCCTCTTCTTATTCTTGATTGCATATATCTATTTTCTTAGGGAAATACTCATTATCTCACCTAATGGAGGAACCATTACCTTTTCAATAATTAAATACACCATGGGGACCCACATTGGTTCTACATATTCTATAGTTGCACACACATATAACTTGTTTAGCATGGTCATCACCATCCTAATTTTAGGTCTTAACTAACTGATATGGATGTTCTTAGTAGGATCTACAATAACTTGGTTATCAAATTCCAACCACCTATCTAGGGTGTCCATCATGTTGTGTTGATTTGACCATGAATTAATTAAGGTTAGGTCAATCTAGGGCTTAGGTAGCTTATAATAAGACTCAAATGCAATTGGGGATATGTAATTAATTTTCCTCAAATTATGTTAATTAATTAACATACCTTTGTCTATCTTAGCTGCTTTGAAAATGGGACCAAGATAATCAATGTGATGAAGTACCTCTGGTTTAGCAACTACTTAGTAAAGCCCAATCATTTGGATGGCTACAATGTCATCATAAAGTCTCTTTACTAGGAGGATATTTTCTTCTTCCTTGGTGACAAATAGATGGTTTTCAATTATCTAGAATAATTTGGTGTAATTGTTATCCCCTGTCTTCAAAGAAATAGCTATAAAATTGGTGTCTTTGAACATTTGACCTTCTATGTCTGATGTCAAAAATAGCTCAAATTCTTGGTTTGAAACATATTTATGGGTCACTATTTCTATAATTACAATTTAATTATCCTTTCTCCCATAACAATCCAACTCTCTTGACTCAATCACAGTAATTCTAGGGATAATTTAGGGCTTTTTGGATACCCTAGGGATTTTCAAAGGTTTACATAGATCTCTAATGGTGGTAAGTGGGTTTGAAGTATGTAATTTAATGGCTTAGATTGAATTTAGATCACAAATTTCTACATTTTATGTGCTTACGTCCATAATATATTTGAATATGATGTGTATGCCTATGTGGCATCCCTTTATCACATAGCTCATTTATTTTTGAAATGTGACCATTGTCACTTAGACATGTGTCAGTATCCTATATGATCGTAATCTTGATTAAATGCATGTTGTTGATCTCCTTACAAGTCTTCTTGCCTTGACCTTCACCCCATATATTGATATTTGATCTAAGCTTATGATATTATGCCACTTGGCATCATCTCATGACTTCTATGTACCTTACAGTGAATCTTCATCTGGCTAACACCCTTATTCCACGTGGTAGTTTATCATGAAATCAGGGGCCCTTTAAATCTTTGTCACACTTTACATCATTGATATTGATCATCAATATCGAACATGAGCCTTTAATCTTAATCCATGGGATTAAAATCAAATCATTGATCTATTGAATGCATGATCAAGCATGTACCATTAATTTTCATCTTTATACACAAGCTCACATGTGGGCTATTGATTTACTTGATCATTTTATATGATTGTGATACTTGTCATCTTAGGATCCTTGAGTTTTTGACCTCAAGATTTGATGTGGATAGTTGATCTTCTATTAAAGTTCCCAAGATTTTTCCATTTGGTAAGATTGCATGCTCTCAGATCTATGAACAATAAAAAAAATTAAGGATTCAAGAGTGTAAAGAAACTAAGTATAAATTTTAGAATAAGGTTTTATGTGTATTAATAAACACATTTAAAACTTAAGATAAAATTTAAACTAGGTTTAAAATATAATAAAATGATCCTACATAAATATGAATCCATTTCAAAACGAACTCAGGCTAAAACATTTATACTAAGGTTTTTAACAATTATTTAATCATGAATCCAATTAATTGACCAAAGACCAAAGATTAATCAAAAAGGTTAAATTAGCATTAGATCATAAGACCCTAAAATTTATTCATTCAAATGGAACTTCATCAAACTTACAAAGAAACATATGAAGCAAATGTTAGTAACGTTGGATAAAATCAAATAAAGATCATGCTAACATGTCAAATGTAAGCTAGGGCAAAACATGATGTTCAATAATGGACTTGGACCAAGTTGAATGTTTGATCTATAGCACACATTTGTAGAATTTTAACAAGGGTCCTCATTTTTTATAAATGGGGGTATGCTGACCTCAATAGGACTCAATTCCTCTACCCACCTAATATATGCTTAATGGGGGTGTTAGTGTAGGTTTCTATTCCATTAAATGGTTTTTCACTAAACATGTTAGTTATCTTACTTAGGTATATTTTTAGTTCATTGAAAAATATAATCCCACATTAATGAGGATGTGAGGACATGTTTATCTTCCACCTATATATGCACCTTTTCTATGGATTTTATGGAGTATACTTTGATTTGTAATGATAATTCATCTATGATTATTATTTCAAAGTTTCTTTTGGCTCATGTTTGATTTTCACTTCTATAATAGGTAATTTCTTTGTGCATTAGACTATATCTAGACCATTACCCACTTCAACATACTTGATAAGGAAAGGGAATCTTGATTTTTGATATATAGATTAATTCTCATCCTACCCACTTGACTTTGTAGAATAGATTTTCACCTATTAAGGGATGTTTGCTTCTCGATATATAACTTGCATATATTCTTACCCTACCTACTTAGCTATTCCATACCTACTTATATTTTATAGTTGACAAGGGAATCTTGCTTCTTAATAAACATAATGGGAAACAAAGATTTGAATCATGTTACTTATGTAATATATCTATACCATTGAGTTTTCCCTACCTACTTTACCTACTTTAGTATACCCTACTTGATTGAATACTCAAGCCATATGCTGATCTTGACTATGACCTACCTACCTTATTTTACTTGAGTATGCCCTTCCAACTTAAGTATTCCCTACTTTATTGAATACCTGATCCATATCATGATATTAAATACCCATATTTAATCCTGACTATATCTATCTTACCCCATCCATATCTTGAATACTCTACACTTGATTGAATACCCAAGCCATATATTGAAAGGAGATGGGGCATTATCATGATTTAAAATTAGTAAAGGGGAAATGATTATATCAATAGATAAAGGAAAGGGTGATTTATCAAGGGATGCTTAAAAATTATAGGAGGTGACATGATCAAATATATAGAGAAAGGAGTGGGGCATTTGATTGAGCCATTTATTGAAAAGATAGAGGGAATTCTCACATATATATAAATAAGCAACTAGGGATGATCGATAAAAATTATTTAATAAAAATTTAGGTTGAATTCCTAAATAATTTGTGGATTTTTTTTATCAATATGCATAAATGACTGGCATGTATCATACATGTAGTCATGATATGGTCACTCATACATGATATCTACCACATACCTAGTAATACATGTAGGTATGTATTCACTTATGCATGATATATAATTATACACCCAACCCTTGATGAAAACATAAATCAGTATTCTCATATCATATTTATGGTATCGATTATAATTTTAACACCATTCTAGGTGGTGATATCCCCAAACTAAGGCTCTGTGATACTCTAAGTATTCCCTAGTCCCTAATACAACAAATTAAGGGATATCATATGAATGGGGATAATTATGGAGTGATAAGGAATGATGAGGGACAAGAAGAGTTGATGGAGTGACTAGGGTTGATGAGGGAGTGATTAGGGACAATGAGGGAGTGATAAGGGATAAAGAGGGATGAGAAGGGAATGATTAAGGATGATTAGGGATGATGAGGTTTGATAAGGTGTGATTACATCCAATTATAGCTAGTAAGGGAGTGATTAAGGATGATTAAGGATGATAAGATTTATGGTATTCAAATTTGTATCTATTTTTAAATCCTCTATTTAGATTTGTGGTAGTTAGGTATTCCTATGAGTATCATTGTGTGAGTATAGAATCCATGATCCTTACCTTCAAAGGATAGATTTAATGATAAAAATTAAATGTGAACATTCATACATAGAATATTCTAATTTAGAAACCAAATTTAATGATTCTTACATACTGACTCTTTGTCATTGGACATAATCTCTATCATGATCCTAACTCTTTTCCTGAATATCTATCATGATTGTGATCATTACTATCACTATGAATATCATTAGAAAAAATATCTATCATCATTGAGAAAATTGGTAATTATTCTTAAATGAAAAATTGTTTGGTGATTTAGGGTTTGGTCCACTTAGGATGCCTCTCCAAGATTGGGTTGATGTACATGGCCCATCTTAGACACCCGATTGGAGTTAATCCTAGTGTTATTGAAACTATGTGATCGATGAATATATACATGTATAATTAAGTATCAAGATGATCATAAATTTACTTCATAGGCATAAAAACAAGATATTTTACTATGAATCAATGTGGTTACATCATTTATTAAGGCATTGATCATGTTCGAACACATAAATGTATATAGTCAATTGTGGTTTATGGTCCCACTTTTTAGGTCTTATACTAGGAATTTATCACTCTAATACCAAATAAACTCTAGATGAAATGGATTTGATCACCCAATCAAAGAGTTGAGAAAATATTAGAATTGAGTCAATCTCATATGCAACCATCAATATAAAATTTTACTGGTATGTTGGATTTCCCCTATATCTATATATAGTTAGGCTAATAAAGGATAGAGATTGAATCCCATATCCTAAATAACTATTAGTAGCCTACACCCTACATATATATCTACCTGAATGTATTAAATTCCCCACACACATAGACACACACACACATATGTATATATATATGTATATATATATATATGTATATATATATGTATATATATATATATATATATATATATATATATATGTATGTATATATATGGGGAATCCCATTTAATACATTCAGGTAGATATATATGTAGGGTGTACATATATATCTACCTGAATGTATTAAATTACCCCATATATATATATATTTATATATATATATATATGGGGAATCCAACATCACACTAATAGTTTCTATCGATAGATACATCTGGGATTGGCTCAAATCTAGGATTGCTCAGCTCTTGTATTGGGTGATCAAATCCATTTCCTCTAGATTTTTTGGTAGTATACTGATATATTCCTAGTAGAAGACCTTAAAAGTGGGACCATAAACTACAAGTATTTAGCTAGATATTGGAGAGTGTTTGATTGTAATTGACTATATACATTTGTGTTTTTGACCATGATTAATGCCTCAATCAATGACATAACCCATTGATGCATAGTAAAATGGTTGTTTTGTATGATTATGACATTAGTTTTTAGTCGACGTGAGACTTCATTCTACATGGATATATTCCTTAGTGAAAAAGTTTAAATCAGACTAGAAGAAACTCTAATTGAGTGTCTAGGATGGGTCCTGTACATCAACCTAACTTTGGAGGGGTACCCTAGGTGAAACAAACCCTAGATCACCCAACCAATTTTGAATTTAAGAATAATTCCTAATCTTTTTGATCATGATAGATATTTTGGCCAATAATAATGATATTGATAGTGGGGATCATGATCATGATAGAAATTTTGGTAGTGAGTTAGGATTATGATATAGATTATAGCTAGTGATAATGGGAATCGTGAACATATTAATTTACAATACATAATGATAAAATTTATTTGATACCATATTTGATCCTTATTTGAGTCTTAAAAAACTAGAATTATAATATAATCCAATCAGGAACAAGTGGGAAATTAATTCATCCACCATCAAGGTATTAAAGGGAGTGACTAGGAATGAGGATGGAAAAGTATGGAGTGATAATGGATGAAGAGGGAAAATGAGGGAGTGATTAGGGATGATGAGAGATAGTGAGGGTTAATGAGAAAGTGATTAGGGATGAAGAGGGAGTGATTAGGTATGATAAATGATGGTGAGGGAGTTATTAGGTATGTTGAGGGATAATGAGGGAATTAATATGGATAATGAGGGATGTAAAGGCATGAGGAGGGAGTGATTAGGGAATATTAGGGATGATGATGAATGATGAAAAAATGACTATTCACAATGAGGGACCATGAAGACTGATGATGGCATGAGAATTAGGGATGATGGAGTGATTAGGGATGATGATAAAAAATATGGAGTGATTAGGGACAAAGAGTGATGAGAAGGGAGTGATTAGGGATGATGATAAAGTGACTAAGGATGATGAGGTATGATTATTACTAATGAGGTAGTGATAAAAAATGATGAGGGATAATGAGGGATGATGAAAAAGTGATTAGGGATGATAAGAAACAATGAGGGTTGATGAGGGGGTGACTAGGGATGATTAAGGCTAATGAGGGAGTGATTAAGGACAAATAATTATGAGGATGGAGTGATAAGGGATGATGAAATATGATGATGAAGTGAGTATGGATGATGAGGGAATGATTAGGGATGATTAAGGATGATGAGGGGTGATGACAAAGAGATAATGGATGATGAGGGACAAAAAGGGCTGTTGAAGGTGTGATTAATGATGATGAGGGATCATAAGGGATGACAAGGGTCTTATTATATATGATGAGGGATGATGATGGTATATGGAGTGATAAATGATGATGGAATCATTAGGGATGATTAAAAGTGATAAGGGTTGATGAGGGAGTGATTAGGGATGACGAGGTAAAATGAAGGAGTGATTAGGGATAACGAGGGATGTAGAGGGAGTGATTATAAATGATTAAGGATGATGAAAAAGTGACTAAGGATGATGAGGGATGATGAGGGATTGATTAGGAATATTGAGGAATAATGAGGGCTGATAAGGGAGTGATTAAGGATGATAAGGGATGATGAGGGTATTCAAGATCATGAAATGGCTCGACTATTAAATTGGGTATGGCATACTCAATTAGGTAAAATAAGTAGGGAATATTTAAGTAGGTAAATTATGTAGTGCATATTTAATGATATATATATATATATATATATATATATTACATATGTAACATGATTTTAAATTTAATTTCTCATTTTATATATTGGGAAGCAAGCTTTCCTTGTCAACAATAGGAGATAATTAGGTAGATCATAGTTAAGTAGGTAAGGAAAAAATATATGTAATATATAAATCAAGAATCAATTTTCCCTTGATAACTAAGAATGTATTATAAAAATGGAAAGTAGGTAGGACAAAAATGAAGATATATATCAAGAAGAAAGCTTCCCTTGCCTTATCAGGTAGGGCAATGCTAAGTATGTAGGGCAAGGAAAAAGTTATCCATTAGGAAGCAAATTTCCCTTGATAGATATGCCTTAATCCAAAATCAAATAAAAAGTAAATATCAAGAAGTAATGATTCACTTAATAACTTTGCCTTACTTATTTTATATCTATCAGGAAGGAAGGCTTCCCTTGATATGTTATTGGGTGAAGTAAAGATAAATATTAGGAATGCAATCTTCCCTTGCTTTACTCCTTAGCATAAATGAATTAAGTAGGGATAATTTCCATTGGATTATCAGGTAGGGTAGGCTTGATACTAAGATAAAGAATTTAGAATGGTACCCACATAAATCTATAGTAGGTTCCCTATTCCTACAATATCCCTTGATTTATTGTATTAAAGACCAAAGCATACTCAACCTATGACAGGGTCCCAATTTAGACCTAGATCATGAATACAATATGGGAATAATGGTATAGATTTTCATTGAGATTTGGACATATAAATTGAGATAGGTTGATGCATATATGCACGCTCCATCCCATAATATTACGTATATGATACATCCATGTTATCATAGGTCCTATCTCTATCTCGACCAATCTGCACTTGAGCCCTTATCTATATATATGGCTCCCTATGTCTATCTCGACTAATGACATCAATACTTAAGTTTAAAACTTAATAACTCTAATATTTTAGTTAGTTTCCAATCTTGAAATTTAAAAACTAAGTATTGACCAGAATGAGTTTTAAAGAAATAAATTCTAAATGGTAACTCCTACATCTCTAGAATTGATTTCAAAAGATCCAGAATGACCCTAATTTGTTATATTTAGTAAAATAGTTTTAAATTATAAGAATATAAAATTTAATATAAATTAAATGTAAACTTATTACATTTATTATACTAAATATATAAAACTTAAACCAACCAAACACAATGCAAAACAAATTATAACTCAAAGGGCATATGCCCTTTGGTGTCATTTAAAAATTTCAATGTTCCCTCCAAAAAAAATTTCCCAAGAAAATACGCCCTTTTATAAAAATGGTATACACCCTTTAGGCTTAGTACCAACCTAAATCAAATTTTCTATGTTTAAAAAAAAGGGGTATACACCCTTTGTAAAATAAGTTGTGTGTTTTTCATTTTATCATATTTTTTCTCCAAACTTTGTACATACATCTAGTTAATGGGATCAAGTGAAGTTGATATGAAAAAAATACCCCTTTTTAAATGAACACTACTTATATAACCATATAATCCTAATATGATCTTAGACCTACGTAGTTCTTTCCCTTATGTGGGCTTGTGTGTGAATAATTGTGTAATATGCTATATGCAAGTACATGTAGTGATATAGATTGTAACTTAAAAATACCTCTCATGGGAATATATTTGAATACTTAATACCTATAATAATATTTATCCTATGACTAATTTTGAAATAAGGAAGAATATGGCAGTTTTTTAAGCTCAAGAAGTGTATTTATGTGGGATATGTTAGATGTGTGCTTGGTAATGCTTGATGATAATGAATGACCTTTAATTTGTATTTGTACCACACATTTTGAAATAAATATCATGGGAGGGTTAAAATAATACAAATATGTTGAGCCATACATGTCAAAATATTTACAAATTTAATACTTTTTAAGGTAAAAATACTAGCGTTAGAGTTGGAACACTAGTGTTGATGCTAGTGTCCTAGTTTGGATGATAGTGTCTAAAAGGATATAATTTTGATAAGGATATATAACTAAAAGAGTAAGATAGAAATCAAGTTTTATGTAGGCTATGAGATATAGGTGATCTGGGTAATCATAATATCATGTTTTGAGCATAAGATAATAATTTAGGCACAATGAGATGGTGAAAGTAAGTATTTTGGCAATAGAAAGGTCTTTATTTGAAATGTTGAGCCATGTTTGCAATTTTTTCAACATTACAAGATAATCTTATTAGGTAAATATATATTTAAGCATATACAATATTATGTGATACCCTTGTATTTTCATGCCAATTTTTCTAAATTGAATGTCTTGTTCCTTCAGCTAATACCTTGTCTTTTCATGAGAGTCTACCACTAAGTGCCCAATAATTTTAGTAAAGTGACATCAAATGTTGTGTTTATTTTAATGGATTTAATTAGATTTTTCCTATTAAATTATAGGGACATACTTATATTACTAATAAACTAGTCTCTATATGTTGAATTAATTACCATAGATTCCATTATTATTCATATTTCCACATTATTATCTTTTTTAAAATTTTATTACCTATTAGATTAATTATATTCTTTACTATTGTATTATTTATTCCCTTTTAATTTCTTAGTATTAACCCTAAAGTATGTATCACAAGGTACTTTGTTTTCATTTTCATCAATTGAACAAATAGTTGAATCCTTTTGTATGAATTTTCTTCTCAAATGCATAGTCCCATATATGTTGAGCATGACGTTTTACTATTTTTGTTGAAATTTTACATTGCATAGGTTTTAATATCTTCTCATATATGTCAATAAAATACCTTAGTGTTAGTTAGATTATATTTGGAGGTATGGGTGCATGAGATCCATTATTTCTTATATTGAATGGTATTATCACTTAAAACATAGACGGGATATTTAAGTGTTTGTTACATTAGACTTTACAGGAGATGTTAATTCATATTCATTAGGAGAGAGATGAATTAGGGATATTACGTGATGTTCATTATCATCATGCTAAAATTTTTTACTATGGATGAATGTTTCATTATATTGTGTTTCTTCAAATGTTTCATCACTTAATACAAATGCATTACTTAAATGTTCCACATATTGAGTGTCATCATTCAACAAAGATTGATTAAATCTTATCTCATTTAAAGATGTATCTAATTAAAATTCCATGGAATTGGGCATGTTATTTTAAATTTATATATTAATTGATGTGGAATAAGTACCTTCACCTTGTCCAAAATCTCTTATGGATGCTTTCCTATATGCTTGTCTTTTTTTCTTTTCTTTTTTTTCCTCTTGACTTCAATTTATTCATTTTTTATCTCCTTAATTGGTATTTTTTGGTGACCACCGACCCTATGATCTATCTTTTCTCTTTTAATTCTAATTAAGATATAAAAAAATCCAACTTTATAGTAATTGAGTCATAGTAAATGAAGAATTTATAGATTCTTAGTTGTAAAAACTAGTTCAAAATTTGGAAAATATGAATGCTAAAGTGAAATTCATGCATATGAGAGTTTGTGTAGAGATTTTGAGGAACTAAAATTTTTTTACACTATTTTAAGTAGCATGTATGCCATTCTAAGTGGTAGATAACAATGGAACTATACACTTATTAAAATTTTTCACTTATATAAGGGTGCATACCCTTTTTAGAAGGGTATAAAGTGTATATGCCCTTTCTAATTGATTTTTTCACTTATAAAAGGGTGTATCCATTTTGATAATGGCATACATCCTTTATAAATAATGTATATATTTATACAAATGACACACATCATTTAAATAAGGGAGTATACCCTTTATGAAGGGCATATACCCTTCAAAAATTAGAGTACTCCCTTTATAAAGGACTTATGCCCTTATAAAAAGGGCCTTATCTATTTTTAAAAGGACATAATTTCTTTAGAGAAGGGCATACACCCTTTATAAATGACATATACTCTTATAAAAAGGTTGTACATCTCTTTTATAAGAGTCTATGCCATTTTAAGAATGTTACTTTGCCAATTTCAAGTTTTCCCCCAAAATTGCATTGGTTTTTGGCTTCATGGATTTGAACCTACTCTAAAACCCTACACTAGACCAACACATGAATTTTACTAAAATTATATGCTTTTTATGAATTTGGGCACATGTTTAAGTAAGTATATTTATTTATTTAAAAAAGTTATGAGTTTTTAGAGGTGAAAATGTATTTTTTTAAATATATAATTTTTTTAATGTTAAACTATTATTTTTAATTATTACTTAATTTATACACAACTCATTATATATATATATATATATGTATATATGTATGTATATGTATATGTATATATGTATATGTATATATGTATATATATATGTATATATGTATATGTGTATATATATACACACACACACACACACACACACACATATACACACACACACACACACACACACACACACACACACACACACACACACACACACACACACACACACACACACACACACACACACACATCTGTGTGTGTGTGTGTGTGTGTGTGTGTGTGTGTGTATATATATATATATATATATATATATATATATATATATCATTACAAATAGATTTATGACTTTTTGACTATTAATCAAAATATCATAAAACTTATATCTCAACAATCTACACATCACTAGCTATGTTTTCAAAGAAATGAAAATTGATGTTCATGATGTTAAATATAAAAGGTTGTGTTTGTACAATTTTAGTTTTAATGTTCTAGCTTTCATAACTTGTAAAATTATTTTAAAAATAATAAAAAATATTCTCAACAATATTCAACACTTCCTTTATCCATATATGCAATTTATTATAAATATTAATTCTTTTACTCCAAAAAAGTGTGTCCTTACATATGTAGTCTACTTATTATTTTCCAATAAAAGTACAATGTCATTATCATAAATGCATCAAATTTACATACTTTTCCCATTTGGTTTATATATATATATATATATATATATATATATATATATATATATATATATATATATATATTACATTCAAAATGACACAAATTATCTTCGTATGTTATTATGAAATTCTTTATCCAAGTATCTCTAAAAGTATTTCCATGTTCAAGTATTATTATTTTTAGAAAAATAAATGGCACTTTAATTTCCTACTTTTTACCCCATTACCTTGCATCCAACTATTCATGTCTCTAATTTTATCCAATCGATGCCATGATGGTAAGAAGAAATAATGGACACATGAACTATGTTCATGCCTCCAATATGAAAAAATTGGTGGTAGCTTGTGATATGGAATGACATAATTTTTCATTCAATATGATCAATCTAATAATCTATAGATTTTTTAAATATGTAATTTGTATGAAATATGCACTACATATTCCCCAATATTTATAATTATGTAAAATTGTTATATTCATATTATGATTTGACCTAATTTAGGAAAAATGAATAAATCTGAATGACTATACTAATATGAATAATTATACTACTATGAATAAATGTACCAATTTGAATAACTATATCAATTTGAATTACTTTATCAATCTAAAAAACTTAATGAAATAGAAAAATCCCATTATATGACCCATTTTGATATAAGGAATGAGGCTTTCAAATCAATCATGTTAAAATATGTATATGCATAAATAATTATGATCATTTAAAAAAAATTATGTGATAACACATGACCCATGTGAAATTAAAAATTAATGTGCTTAAGCAATATGTTAAATGTGTTGTTTAATTTTGAATATTTATAAAATTTTGCATTGGTAAAATATTGAATAATTTTATTTGAATTATATGAAATTTAACAAATTTTTAGCTTATCTTAGTATTAATTGAATTCAATTATTAAATTTGACACAAACTTTTTTGCATAATTGATTTGATCATTAAATGTTTATTAATAATAAACATAGACAATATTAATTATATCACAATATATACATACACACACACACACACACACACACACACACACACACACACACACACACACACACACACACACACACACACACACACACACACACACACACACACACACACACACACACACACACACACACACACACACACACATATAAAGGTTTCCCCATCCATTAAAATTATGGTAAGATAATTTATGAGTAGTATGTTTGATTTTTAATTTTTTCAAATGCCCATGGAAATGTTACCATGCATAATAACTTATTTCATGTTTAAAACACAAATGATTGGGTTAAATTTGATATATATTTTGGAGGATGTTATGTGTGAAAATTTGATAATTATTACTTGGTGAATAAATTTTTTCTACTTATAAAGTCACCTCATATAAATAGGTTGACTTTTTTAGTTGTTACAATTCATCCAAAATGCTTCTATGATGAGATGTGATTCTAATTTGATTAGATCACCTAGAGAATGACCTTAAATATTATTATCCATTAGACCTAGTATGTTCACAAATTTCACATTTTGGATATTTTTATCATTTTTGATAAAATAAATAAATTAAATTCATGAATTTTAGGTATGCATGTGTGATTTTAAGAGTTTCTAAAGGTATACTAGTTTAATGTTAGCTTTGATTTATACTAAATCTATCTAATATTATGCTGGACTTATCTAACAAAAGAGTATAATTTATGATGGGGTGTCTAATGATTGAAAATAGCTAGGGTATATTATTAAAACATTTATTTTTGACACATATGCTTGAATTATGTTGAATTTGATGTTATTTGTGTTTTAATTTTTATAAAGAGACATTAATGTTAAAGAGTTCCATTATGGTAGGAATATGGAGAACATTCAAGGGTTAGATATATCAAATTTTGAGTAACAATTATTAAATAGATTGGGTTTAGGCCATGCTCACAATCTTGGTCATAGACCATATGATATGCATTTTATGACTTATTTGGAAAAGAGATAGAATGTTGACACATGTAATTTTTATCTTATTATTGGGGATATCACAATTAATTTATATGATACATGGTGAATTCTAATATTTCTAGAGGTAAGAATCCATGTAGTTATGCATAGTGTAGATGGATTTAGCCATATTAGATATGCCCATCAATATATGACTAGACCCGATAGAGGAACTCATTATTAAGATGTTGATACCACTATTTTTTATTAGGAATTATATTATTTGTTCTACATTGATTTCAAAAATACTTTTGTGTTCTTTTGGCATCATTTATAGTTATGGATGGTGGTGCATTGGTGATATCATATCACATGCATCTTTTAGTACATGATATTTAGGATGATGACACTATATATTCTTGGGGGCACACTATGTTAGCCCATTTTTATAGAGACATGTAAATTCAATCAAGAGAATTATTTTAGATGAATAGGGTCATCCACTTTATCACAAGTATGGTATTATGATAATATTAGTTTTAAATGGTTTGTTATAAGTCATCATGCTGGTTGGGCACATTCATAAACATATATTGAATTATACATAGGTAGGAGGCATACAAGTGACCACATCATAGAGTATCATATTATGTTTGATATAGTTTTTATTGATGAGATAGTGTGGAGACAATTCAAAGTGTTTTTTAGTTAGGTAAAATATGCCATAGATCCACGATGGATTTGGATTAGTGTGTAGTTACATAATTAATTTCTTGGTGTCTTTGAGTAATTTCTATATGAACAGGGCACTATCCAATTTTGTATTAAATAGAAGGTACCCTAAGATTTATATCCATGGATGTGGACTCATAAGATAGATTATAATTTTAGAGATAGAGAGTTCCCTAGTGAAATCCACTTGTCACCAATACCTACATGACATTTATATCTTTCTACAATCATAATGGATACTGATGATACATGTTATACCAAAAATTAAACCCATTGGTGGATGTCTACCAAATGACCTTTGCTATTTATTGTTATGGTAGATAATCCTAGAGTTAAAGCCTAGGTGTATGTTAGAATCAAGATGATTTAGAGGGGGTGGGTGAATTAGTGTCCTTATAAAATTTTACTTTTACTTCAATAGATATTATAATCATTCATTAGAAACATCATCATATGAGTAATATCAACTAGTCTAGTAACATAGTAATGGGAATATACACAAAGCAAGTATGAACACATCATATAAGTGGGAAACCCTCATGGGGAATAAAACCCACTAACCATAGCTTAGAAAACTAGTCCTATAAATCAATGAGTCAAATTTAATTGAGTACCCACTCAATTTGGATAATCAAACCTAGTCTATCAAGCACCAACTTGACAGAGTCTTTTAGCAAGCACCCACTTGTAAGGAAGCACTAACTCCCTTAATGACTCAACACCAACTCAGCTACCTCTTGACCAAGCACAAACTTATCCAAGTAAACTTATTCCTTCCGTATTTTCCCTTGTTTTAATATTCAATATATGTTGGTCCTCTTCTTCAGCTCTTCACACACTTCTATTCCTCTCAATCTGGCCTCTAGCCTTCTTCACTTAACTAGCCCTCTTCTTGACTTGATTAGGTCATATGTGTAGAGAGGATTATAAAGCAAGTTAGTCAATAATTAGTCCATAAACAATGAAACATGCATAAACAACTAACTAACCAAGTCTATCTATTCCTATAGGAATTATAAAGGATATCAAAAAACAAATTAAAGAAAGAAACACCATATTACCTTCCCAAATGGATTCACCATACCCATATGGCTCAAAAACATGTTCTCCCTTGATCAATCATCCTTGTATTTGTCTAAAATGGTGGTAAGATCCTCCAATGCCTTAAGAAAACTCCATAAAACATAGGCTCTTGATTCCAAATCACTAAACTAGCTTATCAATGAAGCTTGCAAAAAAAATCTATGATCAAATGCAAAGCCTTATGGAAACAATTTAACATTATAACTTCACAATATTCAAGATTTTTTATTCATGTCCATGGCCTCTCTGTTTATAGATGTTTGATATTGGTCAAGATCAACCATGACCGTCCATCTCAAGATTGAGATGTATGGCCATGGATAATCCTAATATTTGGAATTAAATCCATGATTATCTTCATCGTGACCTTGGAAGAAGGGGCATTGAAGAGGCATGGGAGGTATTAACTAGGCATGGGTGACCTATAATCTTGATATTTGTGGCATTTATGGCCTAGGGATGTCTTCCCAAGAAATGATGTCACCTGATGATGTAGTTAATAAGAATCAAATTTTAGAAAGAAATATTCAACAACTCTCATGAAAAAACCACTTAAGCTCTTGATTTGTATTAATTAGCCTTAAAAAAAGATTAATCAACCTTTGTGAAATTATTTGAAAATTGGCCCTCAATTAATCAAAATGGTCCATAAAGCCATATTACTGAGTTATAATTTGAATAGAGAGGAACTGGAAGGTGATGTTAGATGTGTTGGAACTGTATTCCCATTTAGGATGTTTCCAACACCAAATAAAAAAGGTATATGACATATACCAATGAATTAGAATAAATGAGTGATACAGAGCACTAAATGGAAAAATGGTCATTTTGACCTGAAATGATCTAATCAAAGTTAGTTGGCCCATAAAATGTGTTACCCTATTTAGGGATACTTCAACCTAAATTGGCACTTGTAAATGACAAGTTGGAACCATTTAGCACATTTTATGGATTTTGACCTAAAATGTGCATTTGAGTGTAATTCAAGTAAGATTGATGATTTTAACATAAATGGTGTCAGGAATTGGATGTCTACATGTTACCCCTATTTGAGAAGGTGTAGCGAGACATTCAGGTGAAGTAACATCTTTTCAAATAAAAAAGTTGTCAAGAATAAATTAGAACAAACCCATGATACTCCATCAAGAGGGCATACAAGGATGAAAGAGAAGGATGAACTCTTGAAAAGAAAGAGAAAGTGAGACATTAAACCATGGAATAGATCACATCTAGACAAGCTAATTCTTGCACACATGATTACCATCAATGATCAAAATATAATTAGAGGTATAATAGGCCCTAAAGAGGGGGGAATGGGAAAGATACAATCCATAAATTTAAGGGAAACACTGTAAACATAACCAATTTAAGAGTACATGCTACATGCTTATGACATTGATCAATCTTGAGACAAGATGCACACTAAAATATTGCCATCATGGGCTTTAATGTGGAGAGCTTAGAATTAGAGGAAAAGAGAGAACATTTTGCTTCAGGAAGGGAAGCACCACTAGAATATGGTCTCCAAATGGAAGATAATAAGTACTCTAGTAAAGCATATTTAATCATGATAAAATAGTTTTGCCCGAGTAGGGAAAAGTTTGTTCATTGATAAAGAATAATGAATGATTTTTCCCTTGTAGATTTGATTTTATTTGGACATGGTTTAGATGTTCTCAAGGATATAACCCAAAAGATAGGTTAAAGTGAGCAGACACTAACATACATACGATGGTGTAATGGATTAGAAAGCCATATAAAACCAAGCATATGAGAATGCACAAAGTGATGAGAGAGATGAAAAGAAGAATGAAGATAGCTGAGCTAACCTCAATAGAAATTGAGTGTTGCCTATATAGTTCCATGGACTCATGTTCCAACATGAACTTCAGGCCAATGTAGTTCACCCAAGTTTGGGAGAGAATGGAATGAGGAATGATGAAAAATGACCAAGAATTGATTAGACTTACAATGTATGCAAAGAGATACATACCTAAGCATAGACAAAGAATCCTAAAATACATTTTACCTAGATGCCTAATTCCATATCATGAGCTGAGGTTTTGCAAAATGTTCTTGAGAATCGTTCATCAGAGCTGATGTTGACATTAAGACTTTGAGATATGAGCACAAAGTGCTTACTATAGAAAAAGAAATTAGGCATCATAAGTATGAATAACTTAGAATGACATAAGATTCCAATTACACTGAGCCAATTCAAATGTGAATATCTATAGCTAAGGATAATGGTAAAACAATGACCAAAACTAGAACTACAATAATTTACATTTAAACAAAAAAGCAAAAACAAAGAAAAAGATAAACATAAATGAACCTAACTTGGAATCAAGATATGATCTTAAGTAGGAACAAAATGTTTAAAAATAAAAGTCAAGAATGTATTAATGACATGAGACCAAGATATGAATAATCAAGATCCATTTGGACCATCAAGGCATTCTTGAACACAAAAGAGAAAAACAAAACTAAACAAAAAAACTAGATGCCAATAATAATCAAATAAACAAAATGATCCTAGAACAATGTAATAACATAGGATCAAGATATAAATAATCAAGATCCATGTGAATCATTAAGATGTTTTAAAACACAAAAGAGATAAGAAAAAACAAATAAGGAAACACAAGACCAAGATGAGACAAGAAATAATAAAAAAAGAAAAATAGAAGAAATAAAAGGAGAGGTGTGAAATCACAATAAAACACCAAGAAAACACAACAAAACACCAAGAAAACTCAAATAAACACACACAAATAAAAACCAAATTAGTGAGTTTTAAAGATAAATGTTCATGTATGTGCAGTAGAGGTGTTACTTTCCACCACATCATAACAAAGAACAATGACACGATAATTATTCCCTAATTAAAGAGGAAAAATGATATAAGAAATGGGGGAAGAGAAGAAAAGGAAGGGGTTGGTTGAGATAACTCTAGATGTATAAAACAAGTGGACACTGCCTATATAGTTCCATAGATGTATGTTCCAACATGAACTTTAAGCCAAATGTAGTTCTCCCAGGAAATGGGATAGAAGAAAAATGATGATCAGAATAGCATGACTAATGTCATAAAAGAAATGGAAGATACATCAAACAAATGAGAATGGTCTGGTAAATAAGAAGCTAATGAGATGAGAAAGAAAGATCTTACAAAATGGCAAGTGCATGGGAAAAGATGAAATGAACTAGTGTTTATGTGCTTTCAAAATAGCAAGAGCATTCAAACTTAATAGTTGCTCATAAAATGGTGAGAGTGTTCAAACTTAATAGTTGCTCAAAAAATGGTGAGAGTGTGGGATGGTGGAATGGGAATGTATAAATGTATAGGATCATGAGATAATGTTTTTGTTATTTTATGGATCATGTTCTGATGTTTTTGGTATTTTCAAAATATTTTTGGTGTTTTTTAGGATAAAATATGCATAAGGTGGGACCATCTAGTTCAGGAGATGTACGTCTTGAGAGTAAAGGTTACAATAATATAGCTAAGATGGTTGCAATGGTTCATGATCACAAATTGATGTGAGTGAGGTTCTTGATAAAATAAGAAAGTAGTAAAATACTTGTACTGAGAAGATGTGACTATTCACCTATCAGAAGCTGCACAAGATTATCCTAGCTAAACTGCTTTGTAGAACTACTGATGAAGATGTTCACAATACTTATGAGACATAGTCAATATCATAATTGGTTAAGGGAAAAAAAGTGTTCAAGTTTATAACATGTCCTAGACATAATAAAGAATATGCATCTTGAAGAGAGCAATATAGAATGGGATGAAGAATGTGTTTAGAGTGCCAAGAGTTCAAAGCCTTTACCATCGAGATTCATGAAAAGTGGACCAGGGTAGTATAAAATGTGTTCAAGGTAAGATAAAAGGGTGGGATAAAATTATGATAACACAAGTTGTCCCCAAGTCAGGGATCTTATAATCAATGGTTCAAATCTATTCATGCATAGAACCGTTAAGGTGTATGATGTTCATGGGCTTTGAAAGTTCTTCACCATTAGGTTTAGCCAATCGATATGCTCCTAATCCATAGTTTGATATGACAATGTATGGTCCTAACCAATTAGGTTGAAACTTGCCTTTCTTTTTGGGTTTAACATTCATGTTCTTCTAGTTCTCTTTCAAAACTAAGTCACCAATTTCAAATTATTGAGGTATAATGTATTTGTTGTAGTTTCTTTGTAATCTATTATGGTAGGCCTACAAGTTTTCTAGGGTATCCAAACACTTACCATCAAAAAGTTCTAGTTCTTGTAGTCATGAGGCTCTATATTCTTCATTATATTCAATGTAATCTAATGATATTCTTAATGATAGGATCTCAATCTCGATCAGGATGATAGCTTCAATGCCAAAAATAAGGGAGTGTGGAGTAGCTCTAGTTGGGGTGTGATGATTGGTTCTATAAGCCCAGAGGGTAGGAAAGATTTGTAAATGCCAATTATGGCCAACATCATTGACAATATTTTTTAAGATGGCTAGAATGGTTTTATCTGATGCCTCAGCTTGTCCATTACCTTACAGGTTATATGGAGTGGATTTCTTGTGCTTGATCTTGAATTTTACACAAAGAGATTTCACATCTTAGTTTACAAAGGATCTACCATTATTGGATATAATATGGGTTGAGATGCCATATTGATAAATGATATGGTAATGAATGAATTTGGATATTTGTTTCCTGATAACATAAGCGAGATGAATGGCCTCAATCTATTTGGTAAAGTACTCAATTGTAGTCAAAATGTGCTTATGTCCATCTGAAGATGTTGGGTTAATTTTACCAATGAGATCAAGACCCCATGTGGAGAATGACCATGGTGTTGTAATTGGCTGAAATGGTAAGGAAGGTGCATGTATCAAGTTTACATACTATTGACAAGGAACACACTTATTTACATAAGTACAAGCTATGATGGAAACACACTTTATCAAAAAGGCTATGATGGAAACACACTTTATCAAAAAGGCTATGAGGGTATAATGATGAAAAAAAAATTTAGTTTGGTGTTTTTTATTCACATGTTATTTGAAATTTTCAAATGTTTAAAGGTGCCAAAGGCCAAACTACCACATCACCCGCCATGTCACTCCACCAAACATGCATTAACCAAGTCAAAGTGCAGCCTAAGTTGGCACCTAAGCCTTAGGCATTTGAAAAGGAACAAACTTGGATATTTTAAGCATTTAAAACTATCATACCCAATGCATGTGGGACAAAGACAAGTCAAAGGTGCCAAAAAAGGAGGGAAAAACTTTCAAATCTCATGCTAAGCGCTTAGAAAGAAGGAAGGCTGACCTTTTCACTCTTCCCAAGCACCTAGAAAGGTGGGAGGTGGTTTTGAACCTTTGAATTGCCACCTAAAATGTTAATGCCTTGACCACTTCAGACATAGAGGTTGAAGTGTTATAAAAGGGATGAAAATCTACTTGAATAGACATAGGAAGCTGACTGTGTATTGGAGAATATAGACCCGCTTATAGTATTTGGTCATTTTGGAGCGCTTAGAGGCAGAATTAGAGCTTGGAGTAAACTACAAAGTTGTTTAGAATTTTGATAAGCTCTATTAAATATATTAATTTTTTCATTTTGGAGAATTGGTGATGCCATTTTGAGCTATATAATTTTCTAATTTCAATTTTAGAGAAGCCTCTGCGTGTGATTCAAGAAGGTGAAGGACGTACTGAGTCAACCAAAGTATTTCGAAGGTCTGATCACTATTTTTAGAGAGAGATATGATCTTTTGTTGTTTTTTAAGTATTATTTTTTCTTTCAAATTTAGCAACAATTAATGGATTGGTTCAATATGAACCTGAGGACGTAGGAATTCTGAACCCCGTAAACAATTTCTATGTTTTGATCTTTAAATTTAGTTTTGCATTTCATTTTTAGTTAATTTACAGATTATAATTTAGATTTTAATTAGAATGCAAAAATTACTCATTTGATCATTTATGGGAAATTGGATAAAATCAAGAATTTGAAAAATTTGACAGTTTCAATGGATATTTGATGTGATATATTAATTCACCTTTATTTTAGTTTTGAAACTTGATTTGGATCAGATTTAATCATTCCAACATCTTATATGTTGAGAAATTTAGAATTCATACTTTTAAAATTTCACTTAGAGTTTATCAATGGAATTTACAGATCAGGTTGCCAGGAAAGACATGGCTATGGAAATAGTTATAAAAATCTTGGTACCATGGTAGCTCAAGTGAGAGATTAGGATCAACAATAGTGCATATCCTCTCTAAATCTGATAAAATATGTGCTGGCTGAAGAAGATTTTCAATTAGGAACTGATACTTGTTAGCACTATCATGCATTTAAATCATGGAACCAATTGTTGCCATGGCATTGACAAACCTATTGTTGACTTGTGGAACTTGCTTAAACTATAGAGATTTAAAATGTCTTTTAAGGTTATCAAAAATTTGCTTGTAAGGGACAAGCTTATCATCTCTTGTTTGATATTGATCAATTATCTAATTTATGATTAGCTATGAATCTTCATAGACCTTTAAGATTCGAATATCCCATTGTATGGTAAGATGGAGCCTTGTAACCAATACCTCATATTCAGCCATATTATTTGTACACTAAAAATGTATATGGAAGGCTTTGGGGATCAAATCCCCTTATGGTGTTATCAAAAGTATGCTAGCTCCAAATCCTTAGGATGTGAAGGATCCATAAAAATAGAGTGTCCATTATTCAGGTTCTTGTGATGCTTGTTCTATCATCATGATATAATCATCTACAAGGTCAAAGTTGAGAGGTTGAGTGGTTGTAATAGGAGCTTCCACAAGTTGGTCTAAACGAATCTATCCTTTGATTGCCTTCTAATTCTAGTATCCAATATCAAACTCACTAAGGATCATAATCCATTTATCCATGCATCCTTGGATATCTATTTTAGATAAACGGAAATTGAGAGGATCTACCTTGGTGATAACAATAGTTTTATTATTTAGCATATAATGTCACAATTTCTGAGTGGAAAACACCATAGCTAAACATGCCTTCTCAATAGGCATATAGTTATGTTCATAGGCTACCAAAGTGTGGCTTAAATAATAAACTATGTGTTCCTTACCATGATCATCATGATGAGCCAAAAATGCCCCCAGTGCATATTTTGTGGCCGATATGTAAAGAAGTAGTGGCTTTCCTTGTATTGGAGGTTGTAAGACCGGTGGATTGGCTAAGTATTTTTTAATCTTTGAAAATGTTATCTAACAATATTCATCCCACTAAAATGTCACCCATTTCTTTAAGAGAGGGGTAAATGGGTGGCACTTATCTACTAGTTGAGAAATGAACCTGCGTATAGACTGGTTGCCTTGTAGACCTCACTACTATTTAAGATTATTAGGTGGAGGCATTTCTATAATAGTAGTGACCTTCATAGGTTTAAATTTAATCCCTCATTGTGATATAATAAACCCTAAAATTTTTCCTGATGTGACTCTAAAGACACATTTCTTAGGATTCAAGCAGACTTTATATGCATGAAGCCTCTCAAATATTCTTCATACAATGTCAGGGTGTTCAGATCTTATTCTTAATTTTTCTACTATATCATCAACATAGTCCTCGACAATATCATGCATCATGTCATGGAATATTATAGTCATTAATGCTGATATGTGGCTCTAGCATTATTCAAATTGAATGGCATGACTTGGTAATAAAATGTCCCCCATAGAGTGGTGAATGTGATCTTATGTTGATCTTTAGGGGCTATCTTGATCTGATTGTAATAAAAAAATCCATCCATTAAGGATAATATCTCATACCTAGTAGTTGAGTTGACAATCATGTTGATGTTGGGCAAAGTAAAATAACCTTTGGGACATGCCTTGTTGATATCACAAAAATTAGTATAAACACGTATGCATGTGGTCTTTCTACTTACTAGCACTATGTTAGAAATCCATTTAGAGTAGTCTAGTGGTCTGATAAAATTGGCTCATAACAACTTCTCTAACTCAGCCTTAACCAAAATGGTGATGCGTGGATGCATCTTTATTAACTTTTGATTGATTGGTTTAGCATCAGGGTGAGCAACTAGACAATGCACAACTAAATCTAGATCCAAGCCTGGCATGTTAGAATATGCCCATGCAAATATGTCTTTATAATCCTTAAGATTGGATATAATATGTTCACATTCTACTTCAGTAAGGGAAGCTCCAAGATAAACATTTTTGGGATCCTCATAGGTTTCTAAATTTACTTCTATTATGCTCTCCATAAGGAGTGTGGATCCATATTATAGAATTGTAGGCAATGCATGGTCATGATCATATTTTTTTTATTATATCTTCTTTTTGTTCCTCCCAAAGATCTAGATAATATGAAGAATCAGAATTTACCTTCTCAGGTAAAGGCCAATTGGCAAAGACCTCTAGAAACTCAAGAGCAAGATGCTCAAATATTTGATGTTGTTCTAAAGATATGCTTGTACTAGCTATGGAACTTGGGCTAGATGTACTTTTTACATCTTGAGGGGATGAGAAAACTTTCCCACTTGGGAGTGCCTGAAATAGGTTTTGACTCAAAGGCTTGTCTTTTTCTTTACTTTTTCCCTAATCAACAAATGACTCAAAGAAGTTTTCACCTGAATATCTTGATGTTTAATATTTATTATGACCAATAAAGTTTGCCTACTCTCCAGAGTAGGTATAAGAATACAATGAAAAATCAAAACCCTATTTATGATCACCAATGGGGAATGCATCTCATAGGTCCATGTATTCTGAAATTGATTCTTCATTTTGTAAGTCATCGAGGCATATGACCAAATTCTTCTGATCCTAATCTATGAGCTTAGGATGGTAAAGGCATAGGCTATAGTGAGGGTTTTCTTCAAGATAGGAAGCACTAATGGTAAATATATAATGTCCTACTTCAGGAAGGGAAGCACCACTAGGATGGGTTTTTGCTTTAGGATGAGAAGCTCTAATAGGTGTTATAGTTAATATGATATTTGAATCAAACAAATATGAATCAACAATCTCATAAAAAAGGATATAATGGGATGTTGTATTTTTGTTAAGAGTCACTTCAGAAGAATCACTACCAAATGTTATGAGATTATACTCTGGTGGTTTAAATCTAATACCATGATTCCCATTGACAATTCTAGTTGATAAGGGCTATAAAATTCCTTGCACTTGGGGGCCAAAGCCTTTCCTTATATAATCAAGATGATCCATTATCTTGTTAGGGATAGGATACTTTAGATTTCAAAAAGAATCTATAAGGCCCTCAGAATATAACCAATCTCCCTCAGTAAAAGCCTCTTAATCTTTCTTTGGTGTAATTGTAGGTACAAAAACCATAGGAGGTTTTGGTTGCTTCTTCTTTGTTTACCAAATCTGATCAGGTTTGTTAGGAGTTTGAGAAGTTTTAGGCTTACCAAATGTTTTAGGGGATTTTGGTAATTTTTCAATATGAAGGACATCTTTCAGATGATATGTGTAAATGCCTGCATCTTTAATAATCACCTACTTAGCTAGAGTTGTAGGAAATGGATCAGTTGAAGTGGAAGCTCAATCACCAAGGTCTATATAATTAGATGGAGATGGATGATAAATGATGGATTTTTTATTCTTTTTAATGAATTTAGAACCTAGGTAATAGTTATAATTATGAAATTCTAATTTAATATGTTTACATTATTGGTATGGTTGCTGATAAGTGGGAATAGTAACCTTGATCCCATCATGGTGGAACTTAAGGCATGGGTGAAGAGTAGATGGAACTACCTGTACTTCATGGATCCAAGGATGAACAAGAAGTATGTTATAAGGAATCTCAATATCCACAATAGGTAATAATGTGTGATGATAAATAGTGCCAACCATGATTGGCAACTAAATTGTAATAGATGACTCCTCTCAGTGTTATCGTAAGCCTTGATTGTAATAGTCTCTGACTGAATATCTTTGTCCATGTAACCCAATCATCGCACCAATTTAAGAGATATTATTTTTATCCCTAAACCATTATCTATAAGAACCTACTTGATCTTATGATCCATAATGATTATCTCAATGTATATTGGGTTGTTGTGGTTTGGGTTAAGGGTGGACATGTCCTTTTGATCAAATGTGATTTGCTGAAATGAAGACAAATGTCTAACTAGGTACTAGAACTAATCAAGGTTTATATAATTAGGCACAATATACTCTTGTAAAATTTTGTTGAAGATGGTTATATAGACATCAAATGTCCACAAGAGTTCTAATATGGAAATTTACATAGGGGTTTTATTTAATTGGTCCATTATACTATAAGGCCTTTAAATTGTGGATAAAACTAGTTTAGTCTTTGTTGGGATAGTATTCAACTTTGGAACCATTGGAATAATGTTATCATTAGGTTTATGGAAAGAAGTGGGTGAAGGGCCTTGGATGTTAACTCACAGGCATCTAGTTATAACTGCACAATGTAAAGGTGGCAAGGAGTCATGATAATTAGAAGAGCGAGACAAAGGGCCTTGGATGGTGATTCATGGGTGATTAATGGTATTGATATAATTTTGGGTTAGTGAGGAGCCTTTAGAAGAATGGTACTATTATTTAGGATTAGTAACCCATACAAATGGAGTAGTAACATGATGATGCAAACTTGACATGGTATTACTAGGGGGAAAGGGTGTTGATCCTACAATAATGGGTCTTGTGTTGTGAATAATATGAGATTGGCCACATGGAATCATAGTAATAGTGGAAATGTGGGTTGAAAAAATGTTTCCCATAGTGTTATTATAGTCTTAAGGTACATTGTTATAAGCCACATTATTAGTGTTGGGATCATGATCTCGATTATGCTCATTACAATTCTGACCTTGTTGTTGGTTTTGATTCCAAATTTATCCTTGATTGTGACCATTTTGATTATTTCTTGGTGGTGGTGGATCATGTCAAAGAAAGGAGTCTTTTTAGATTCCCATATCCTAATTTGTATCTTGATTAGGGGCCAACTTAATTTCCAGCTCACTATTTTCAATAAAGCCCTCAATAATATGTCATCATTGAATGCAATGATATGCACTATGACCAAAAACATGATGAAAGTTACACCACTTTTTCTCTTTGTACAAGTCTAATTTTGGTTGATCTTAAGGAAATGACCTTGATACTAGTCATATAATTAAGTCAGCTGCATTGAGATTTTGTAATACTACTTCAACTGATTCTCCTAACTTGCTAAAGAATCTAATTTTTTTATGAAATGCCCTTCATGGAGGTTATCTTTGAAAAGTAGGTATCAAATTTAAGGGAGTTAATTATACATTTGGAGGAGGCATAGACTGTACCATTTGTACATGTCTTATTTCTATCACCGCATTTCCAACCATGTTCTTATTTTTGTGAAAGCCCTTAGACTTATCCTATGTAAATATTTGAGGAGATGATGATTTTCTGATTAGACACTTATCCTTGTGAAAATATCTTAACAAGGCCCATAGAAATAAGAGCCTTCTCAATCTGTACTCTTTATCAATAATTTATTCAAATGAGTTAGTACAAGCTAACCATAGATTATGCACAACTTCAAGATGCAAATTCTATGCAAAGATATCAACCAACTATTTGTCTAGTAAATTGTGTTGAAAGTGGGCTACCAATGCTCTCCACCTTTGTAGATATGTAGAAAAACTTTCACCATCATGATATTTAGCTTTGCATAAGTCAACAACAATCAATTCATGTTCTATGTTATATGAGAAATGGTTAACAAAAATTTCTAATAAGTCATTCCAATCCACAACTGATCCCTTGGGTAGTTTAAGTAGCCAATCAAGAGCTTGTCCCATTAAAATTCATGTAAATAGTCATAGTAAGTACTTGATATTATAAGAAACCTCTTGACACAAGATGAATAATGCTTGCATGTGTTCACGCAGATCTCCTTTCCCTTTGTATTTGTCAAATTTGGGTACCTCAAAGTGAGGTGGAAAGGGGTTTTGGATAATAGATAAGTCAAATGAATATGGGCATATCTCATTGAATTTGTACTTTTTGACTCTATTATTCATCTCTAATATTTGGACAATTTCCTTCATAGAATTCCATTCTTTCATGTTTGGTTTATTCGTGGATTAGATAATATGTTGTTAGGGTGGAATGTGCCCCTGGTTTTATTGTTTTTGGGGTGGAATGTGCCCCTAGTTTTGTTGTTATTAGGGTGAAATGTGCCCCTAGTTTTGTATGGATCTATAGGGAGTGTATACCTTTCGATCCATGATTTGGTTTTGATTTGTTGCTTGAGTTGATAACATAGAACATTGATTCTTGGATTGTAAAACATTCCCTAGATTTGGCTATTTTGCACTTTGTTGATTTTTAAAATGTCTATGTTTATTTACCAATCTTTGGTTTGTTTGAGGGATTTCCTCAATTTGAACTGAATTTTTGGGTTTTTAAGTTTGTAAAGTAACAAGAGTTTATCGATGATTAAATAATGTATGTTCTATGTCAAATAGAACATCTTGTGAGGTCTCTTGTGACTTTAACTATTCATTTAGACTACCTTAATTCACTATGGTAATGTTCTCATCTAATATTTATTGCATACTATCCATCATATCTTCATGTTCTTTCAAATCATTATTGTGAATTGAAGTGGCAACTAGGGAGTTAGTTAAGTCTATGACAATTTTATCTACATACCACTGACTTATTATCTTGATCTTAGCTAAAAGATCTAGATTTGTAGGTTTTGACTCTGTTTGTATTTCCTTTCCTTTGTTATAAGAAGAAGGTATGTCTATTTGTGCAAAAGCTTACTCTTTCCATCATTATTCTCCTTCTCTAACCAAGGTATGCAATTGTTCTATAGGAAAGTTAGAAGGTAGTCTAGCACCTGATTCTATTAATCTAAGAAGGGCTTCATATTAATCTTCTTAGGGTTGATATTCATTGTAATCATCTTCAAATCCTACTATTTTGGGGATATTATCAAAAACAATAGGGTTATCTTGACCATCGTAAAATTACTCATCCTCATAACTAAGGCCATAAGAGGCCCCACTACGAGTAAACCTTTGAGTCATGTATAAAAAGAGATATTTTATGTGTTTGACTAACTTTGGACCAATGTTCAATAACCAATCAAAGTATGCTTTGGCTCTCTTTTTAAACAAATAACCAAGGTAATAATGAGACAATAAGGGAGGTTGGTTTGAAACCATGCACAATTTAGAATATTTGGTTCATGAAATTACTCAAACTTTGGTAAAGTTGAAATCATATAGATCAGAAGAGAGTAAGGTAACTCAAAGACCCAAGGTGAAAAATAGTACACCAAAGCTTAGATCTTTGTGATACACCCACACTATAAAATCTAGTTTCAAATTCGATAAGTTGACCCTAGAAATTTAGAGGAAAGTTCTCTAGATTACAAAGAAAAAAAAGTGAACTAAGCAACTCAAGATGTAAAGACATACATGAATCACTAAGTATAAAGTAGGACCAAATAGGAAGCACAACATCAACACATGATTCTAGTAGGATAAAATATGTTGTAAGACCCAAAGCATGAGTGATACACAAGATGACTTGATTTCACCAAGATGATAGTGTGATTTTGAGTTTTAATAAATGACCTTCAATCCAAATAGAAAATTGAACCCAAGTTAAAACAAGCCTAGTGTACAAATGGTGAACCCACTTTGATACACCAACCCTTAAAAATTAGAAAGGTTCAATTTTGAATGTGGATTATAAATGAAGGATTTAAACAAATTGGGTAAAATTTATAGACTCAATTAGGAAGCATGACTGCACTAAAGTGGATGTCATGACACAAAGCTTTTGATAACAATTTGAATAAGGAAAAGATGAATTTTCCATTTGAATAGTATAACACCTCCCTTGCTCAAGAAAATTAAGGACAATGTGTTTTGGTTAAGTTCATTGAGTTAACATGCAATTTTAGAAACAAATCAAGATCAAGTAAGTTAATGACAAAAAACAAACGTCTTAAGTCTAAACTGACAAGGTATGGCAAAGTGGGGTCTACTAAACTAGCAAGATGTTGATCATTCTAGGGGAATCAGTTGCACAATGACTTTCATGCCAAACAATGCAAAATAAAATCATGGATTTGGGTTTGTATCACTTGGATTATTTTAAAAAGGTCTAGTCCTTTATGCAACCACTACATCCTACTATTCGCTTAGTGTAGTGTGATGTCTAAAGTGTCACTACATCCTGTGTGTAACTCCAAAGGAGTCAAAGGAAGTCAATCCTAGGAGATGAAACCTTAGGTCAAAGCTTCCCTAAAGAACTTGTGGGAGGTGATCAATTCCCCCTTGCAAGCCAAGTTTGCATGAAAATAAAGAAGGAAAAAATTAGAAAGATTTTAAGGTCATTTTCAAGATCACCCAAACTTTAGCAAGTTTTTGGGGAGTGCTTTAGGAGACATTCTTTCTAAGCCTTGGACTAGGCTACTTGAAATAGGAATGGTGCTTTTTATTCCAAGGGTTTCTTATAGGGTAAAAATGGAAGAAAATACACACAACATTCCTCTTTTTGACAAACAAGATTAATCTAATCAACTATTGTAAACAAGAATTGACAAGTGTGTTCAATTTTAAACTTGAATGAAATGTTTGGTGTTCATTTGACCCCTTGGTCTTAGTTGTAAAATTTTAAAACATTCACCAAAAACACCTAAATTCTTTGTTAAACACCAAAACAAGATTCCTAATTAATTATTTAATCATGAAAAGGTGATTTAAACATGTTTTGGGAAAATTTTAAACTTGATCCTATAACAAACTTGTTAGCATGTCTTTTAGTTTTGAAGCTCTTTTGAGTTTGAAACAATGGACATTAGAAAAGTAATTCTCGGGTCTATGTTTTTTGAAAAACATAGTGACTGACATTAGTCAATACCACTGACATTGATTACACATAATCGAGATCTGACCAATGTTGGTTCTGTTGATCGATGTCGATTAAGTAGGTAGCCAATGTTGGTATTTATGTTGATGTCGGTTACTGTGTAAAAATTGTGGCAACCAAAAATGGAAAAATAAAGCTAGAAAATAAATTTGCAAGAGTTTTAAGAGCTCAAATATTTTTTTATAAAGTTACAAAAGGATCTTCTTTAGGTGTAGGATGCGTCTATTCCCACCAGGTATACCAAGATGTAGAGAGGATTACAAAGCAAGTTAGTCAAGCATTAGTCCATAAACAATGAAACATGCATAAATAACTAACTAACTGACCAAGAATATCTATTTTTATGGGAATTACAAAGGATAAAAAGAAACAAATTAAAGAAATCAACACCATATTACCTTTCCAAATGGATTCACCATACCCATGTGGCTCAAAAACATGTTCTTCTTTTATCAAACATCCTTGTCTTTGTCAACAATGGTGGTAAGCTCCTCCAATGCCTCAAGAACACTCCATAAACCCTAGGATCTTGATTCCAAATCACTAAAGTATCCTATAAATGAATCTTGAAAAAAAATCTATGATCAAATGCAAATCCTTGTGGAAATAATTTAACATTATAACTTTGCAATATTCAAGCTTTTTTATTCATGTCAATGGCCTCTCTATTTATATATTTTTGAGATTGGTCAAGATCAACAATGAACATACATCTCAAGATTGAGATGTGTGGCCATGGATAATCCTAATATTTGGAATTAAATTCATGATTATCTTCATCATGACCTTGGAAGAAGGGGCATTGAAGAGGCATTAACTAGGCATGGGTGATCCATAATCTTGATATTTGTGGCATTTATGGCCTAGTGATGTCTTCCTAAGAAATGATGTCACCTGATGATGCAGTTAATAGGAATCAATTTAAAAAAATAAATATTCAACAACTCTCATGAAAAATCCACTTAATTTCTTGATTTGTATTAATTAGCCTTAAACAAGGTTAATCAACATTTGTGTAATTATTTAAAAAATAGCCCTCAATTAATCAAAATGGTCAGAAAGTCATATTAATGAGTTATAATTTGATTGGAGAGGAAATATAAGGTGATTTTAGATGATTTGGATATTTATTCCCATTTAGGATGTTTCCAACACCAAATAACAAAGGTACATGATGTGTTCCAATAAATTGGAAGAAAAGAGTGATCTAGAGTACTAAATGGTGAAATGGTCATTTTGATTCAAAATAATCTGATCAAAGTTAGTTGGCCCATAAAATGCATTGACTTATTTAGGGATAATTTGACCTAAATTGGCACTTATAAATGAAAATTTCAAACCATTTAGTGTGTTTTATGGATTTTGACCTAAAATTTGCATTTGAGTGTAATTCAAGTAAGATTGACAATTTCAACGCAAATGGTGTTAGGAATTAGATGTCTATAATATGACCTTGACCCTCATATTTAGAAATTATATTATATGTTAATGAAACCATTATGATGGTCTAAATTACCTCCTCCTAATCCTCTTTATGCTCTTTTTGTTCTCTTGCACACTTCTTTGTCTTACTTCATAATTAGGCCTAATTAGTCTTGCTCTTATGCAACTCACTAGTTCTCACTCACCTTGGTAGGTCAGGCACACTTGCATAATTGGATTAAAATTATAATAAGTGTTATAAAATTTATAAAAAATTAATAAAAAATACAATAGGTTAGTCATATAATATGGAACCAAAACCTCTTTTAGGCCTTAAGGAGACCTAATCTTATTAGGCCTTCATTAGAGCACGTTACACTTTGTATTTATTGAAACACTTAAAAAATATAAATATAGTATAAAAAAATACTATTAAAATAAAATAAACCTTATAAAACTTAAATTTATGTCCATAACACTTTTTATTTCCAACCACCACTTGAACCCCTTCTCAAAACATTGTTCACAATAGGCTTGTGCATACACACAAAATATATCGTGAACAATTGAATAATAAACACCATTTTTACAAAAAAAAAGAGGAAAAAATAACATATTAAGAAACCTCATTACCTCAGGGTCATAAAAAACTTAATCATATGCTTCAACTTAGGGTATACAAGCTCAAACTCTTCTCTACAAGTATCCCACTCAGAACTACCAACTAGTCTCAAAACACAGTCATGAAAACTTGAAATTATTCCATATTAAATAAAATAATAAATATATAAAAATGAATTAAAAATATATTATAACATAATTATAATAATATATATAAAAATATCACAATATATAATGGAAGCTATTGGTCTTGTAGACCAATTTGTTGACCTTCTCTCTCACAGTCCTTACTCAACTAGACAAGCCATTTTGGCTTCTATGTTCAAACCTATTACACTAACTTAAAATATTTTAAAATGAATGGATATTTAATAAAAGTAAAAACTAACATCACCATATTAATTATACATTTCAATTAATAATATAAGGCTTCAAACTCATTACTTTAAATTGCATACTTAGATCTTCCAGTTTCCCTTAAATACCAGTCATGATGACTTTGAATTCACATACATATGTATACATATTAAAATAATTATTATGAATTAATATTATCCTTATATGTATTAATAACATATAAAAACATAAATTTTTTAAGGTATAATGGAAAATATTAGACATATAGACCAATCTTTAGACCTCTCTCCTCACAGGCACATCAAAACTAGATAAGTCAATTTCTGAGCAACATTTTGTCATATATAATGATATATAAATATTATATAAAATATAAAAATGTATTAAAGGAATTTAAAAACATATTCATGGAATTTTATTCATCCTTAATCCATGATGACATATCCCTAATCAACTTCTCACTTCTGCCTATTTTTCTCACTGTGTGCACCATTAGATTTGTTAACGATACGTCAACTTGTATGACTAGTTTAACATAATTTAAGGATATAAAAAAGTTAATGTACATCAAATAAAAGTCTAAATAATTATCCTCCATCCATTTTATCAATTTTGACTTGTTTAACTCTATCTATTACAATAAGTTTTTGAGAAATAAGGCCGTTACTATAGGGTCCACTCACTCACTTGAAAAACTAATCACACCTGAATACACATAAGAGAGTTTAATACATGATCCAATAATTTATCTATCCATTTGAGACTATTATGGGATGTTTTGGAAAATATATTTCACATCAAGTTATTTTTAGGGTTCTTTAAGGTGTTAAACCATCTTTCAGTCCTAACAATAATTCATAAATATTAGCCCCTCATTATAGAAACCAATTATTTTAATTTTTATCTATGATCATTACCCATCTACCATGAATATATTATGTTCCCATGTAGATATTATAGGTGTCAATGAACACTTGAAAAAACCTTCTCGGGTAGACAACTTTTCATTCTGTATACTCAAGAGACCTTAAAACTTCTTTTCATGCCTTTTCTTGCAAAATTTGACCTTAAAATTAGTAAACACACCTATGATAACATATATCACTACTAATTTTTTTTTAAGTTGGAGAATTTGAATGACATTCTGGGACATGCTAGGTGCACTGGGCGTGCTGGAAGCACACTCAGAATCTCAATGTGATGGGCAACAGATAGAAGGCGCCCCTTCAGATGGGGGATATGCAGGTTTGAAGGTAAACGGAAAGTTGGTTGTGGAAAACCAGGCAGGAGGTACAGACCCTGGAGGGACAGTAGGAAATGTAGAAAAAAATGTTGGGTCAGAATTTTTTGCTGATGAAAAAATTGGAAAACCTTTGAGCAGATCTGATCCTTTTTGTGGGATCAGTGTCTCCCAACTGGTTTACCCTCCTGCTATATTGGGGAAGGAGCCTGAAAAGGAGAAAGATAATGTGCATTTAAATAAATAAAAATCCTCTGAAGTGCAGAAGGTAGAGTATTCAGAACAAAAGAAGTGGTCATCTCTATTTGGCAAGAAACCCAATGGAAAACTTCTTTTCCCACTGGTGATTACCAAATCTTGCTGGGAGAAAGGTGAGTTTCAAGTTTTTATTCCAGATCCTTTAATAGATTTTTTTGTGTCTTCTTTGGAATTCACCCTAGTGGGTAAATTTTTAGGGGCAAGACTAGATATAGAATCCATTACTAAAATGGTTAAAAGGAAATGGGTTATTCGAGGAGAGGTAGAAGTGGCACCAATGTTGAATGGTTTCTTCCTATTTAACTTCAACTGTAAGGAGGACATGAATATGGTGCTGTGTGGAGGACCGTGGTCTTTTGGAAAATTTTCTCTAACCATTAAAAAATGGGAGCCTAACATGGATCTTTCAAATTCTTTTTTCTTAAACACTCCCATTTGGGTAAGACTTCCTGGCCTCCCTTTAGAGTTTTGGCATGAGGACATTTTTAAAGGTATAGCCAGCTCTTTTGGTGAACTTGTGGCATTGGATAATGATACGGCTACCAGATCTAAACTTCAAAGTGCCAGACTTTATGTTAAAGTGGCAGATTTAAATAATCTCCCAGAAAGAGTGGATCTAATTTCTAAGCATGGCAAAAAAACTCAAAGGTTTTTATTTGAATATCTGCCCAACTCTTGCTATGCTTGTAAAAAATAGGGGCATTGGGTTCGAAACTGTCCCTACAAAAGTAAAAATTATCCTAGCAGTGTTTTGGATGAGAGAAAGATCAAGGTTCAGCATAAGAAAGTATGGATACCCAAAGAAAATAATTGACAAGAACTAAATAATAATGAAGATTCTAAAGTTCTACATGTTGAGGCAGAGAAAGAGATTTCTATTGAAGATCCCAAAGCTCCACAAACTGAGCGAAAGAAGAGTTTGCTGTGGAGAAAGAAAATTTTGAGAAAGAAGGATATGGGTTGCAATCAAAAACCATAATTCCTGAACAAATATTAGATTATTTGATAGATTTATCAAAACAAATCGTTGTCTGTCAAAAGATAGAAGACCGATGGAGAGATGTAGATGATAAAACTGAGCTGGAGGGAGGAAAATTCTTGGCTGAAGTTAGAAATGAATTAGAGGAGGGAGATTCTCTTTTTTCCCAGTCCAAGGAAACTCAGGCTGAGAATGATTTCCCTTTGAAGGAGCTTACTGTAAATGAAAATGGAGAAAACTTAAAGCATTTTCTAAACCAAAGAAAAGGGCTGATAAAAAAGACCATTACTAAGGGGGTAGAAACTAGAAGCAGCAAAAAAGACCAGCAAATGAAGGCGAAACATCTTGCTTCTACTAAGGATAAATATGGAAAAGGAGATGAACATTATTTAAAGGTGAAACCGGATGTAGGCTCTCCATACAGACCGGGAAGAAGATCCACAAAGAAAAACAAAGAGCTAGAAAGTAAGCATAATATTGTTGATGGTAGGCAGACAACTATTCTGGATTTTACCCCTAAAAAATAGATAGAAAATATTTATTTGGATTATTAGGGGGCTGAATATTAAATGGATAATGATTTTGTCCTAGTATTACCTGATTTTGTTGCTAATTTTTAGTAGGTAATAGGATTGCTCATCCTGGTGCTTGTAATTGCTCTATCTTTTTTAAAATTTGTTAAAGGGTTTTGGGGTCCCTTCAAAACCTATTTTTACCTTAATCTAAAACATATATCACTACTAATAATGCTCAAATTCTTATTATTATCTTGAAATCTAGATCGCATACCTTATTTGGCCACCATCTCTCTCTTGTCTCTCTAGACCTTGACCTATAAGTGACATTAGTCCTTGAAATTATCCTTTTAATCACTATCCAAGCATTAAATACCTAATTTAAATGGAATAAAACCTCTTACCATGCTCAAACACATACATACCTGCTTTGTGCACCTTGATAATATATCATGATGCCTTATTAGTCTAAGCAGGATCTAGAACTAGTCTAGTTGTAGACTTGGACTGAAGTACTTACCCCTGTATGCTTAACCTTGAAACTCTCCTGAGTGGTCTAATGCCTATTATGTATTATCAAAATAAATTTTACAATAAATCATTCCTATGTGAAATTATATCATCTATACATCATACTTATACCTTCTCATAAGGTCTCTACATGCCATGATAAATCTTAGGATACTTAAACATTTGACCTTCATACCTATTTTCATGTTCTTAACACCTCAATATCATTATAATCATCTCATTTTCAGTCATAAAATAAATCTCATGTTTTTAAAATGTCAAACATCCTTCTACAAACTTATCTCACCATGAATCTAAGCTTATGCCTTTACACATGGACTCTTCATACTATAACTAAGCTTTACAAGCTAACTTGTCCTCAAAGATACTTGATACAAAAATTATATAGCCTTTATAGGAATGATAAAATCCAAATCACTATGCCACCATGCCTATTTATGCATAATACTAGGCATATTATGCTCATACTTTTTCAATACACCACAAGGCTCAAACACTTGACAACTTACCTTGATTATCCTTCACTAGAGCAATGCTAACCTTAACACAAGACTTATAATAACAAATAAAACATTGAGAAACAAACTTGACCATTGATCATCTTTGATAACCTCATGCTAATGCCTCAACTATTCTCACTTACCTAGACATCAACCTTCACTCATGCATACCTTAAAGACCACTCACCATTTATCTTTACCAGATGCATCTAGACAGGAATGACAAAAAACATTGACATTAATGACATTACATTGGCATCAATGAAAACACTATGCCAAAAAACTCCCCCTTTGTCATTGATGGCAAAACATTATACAATCTGATCACTGATCACTCATATCATCCCCAAACTGGTTAACCTTCCTTATTGAAATTGATCCCTCTTTAACATTAATGACAAAGGGTCTTCCACAAACTACCATTTGGAACCACACCTTCTTGCAACACAGGCTATGAAGCATCATAGGAATATGTTCCCCCTTACTTCATGCACACTTCCTCCAAATGAACTTAGATTACAAGACCATACATCTTGTCCTTGATAGGAATTGATTATGCACCTTAATGCCACAAAGATTAATGATTTATAAATTCATGATTTTTCATACATTATTTGTACTACACATATAATATTTAAGCTTATGAATTATCTGATTATCTCCCCCTGAGCTAATGCTATCTCTCAAATACATTATGATAACCACTCATGACAAACATTCTCAAAACTTCTCCCTAATCTATCATTAACAATTCACACACTATAAAAATAATCTCTTCTGATCTTATTTGAACTCCATAAGCCATATATGATCCACATATATCATGAAAACCTTTTATTGGTTCACTACTCATTAGGTCTTTAAGGTACCTAGTTCAATGTCTTTCATACTTCTATCTTGCTTGATCACCTTCACCTTACACAATAAGGGCATACTAAGCATATATACCTATAATACATGACCCAAAGGTAATCTTAAAATTCTTAAAGAAACCACACTTAAAGCTTATAAGAATAACACATCTCTAAAATGAATGCTTGTCCATCATCCCTATTAAGTTTGTTTGCAATCAAAGATATTATTCCAATAGAACAATCTAGTCCTCCATGCTAGAGCAGAGATTACTCATGTCAAGTCCATATAGTATATCAAATGTTATTATTACATCAATATATCTCCTTCATGTTTATCAAACCACCATGGCATAGACCTCATCATGACAACTCTTTCATTCACTTAATTACTACCATTTATACTTTGCCAATTATCTATATTCACCTTTGATATCCACCTTATGAAAGATGCATCTTCAAAAAATGCTCTTTGATATCAATTATTTATTATTAATCAATAGATAAGACAATGATCAAAAAAATCACCTTGAAAATATCACTCATATCATTGCTCTCATACTTATGCCATGCCATGACAAGACTCAAGCCTCTAATGCATCTAAATACTTTTAACATCTTGTCTTGTTCCTTCCATGATCATACCACTTATGATAATTATTATCAATGAAACACTTATAGGTGAATTGACATAAATTACTTCCCACTAAACTGAACTTGATCTCACCTAGACTAGTCTCAAAATAACTACTTGACAAAGAAATATCATATAGAACTACATAGCCATGCTCCAACATAGATCAATCACAATAACTAGATACCAAAAAATTACCTCTTAACATTCCAAAAGATCACACTTCCATCTAAAAATAAAAAATTCTCAACATGTATTCATACCATAAAACACCTATCAAATATTTACAAGCATCCACCATGCTTCCACTTATTAATGAGTGTTTCCATGAATCTTAATAGAGTCACCCCTTCCATAGGGCACTAGAACAATGCAAAATCAAGAGATTCCTAGATCTCCATATTCTCATAAGATTGAAAATTATTAAATGTCCTTATAGAATTTACTTTAAAATTATGCTTGACCTTTGACTTAGCTTCTACATAATCCTTTTGAGTTGGCAAAGAATACTCTTGACATTCTTTTAAATCTGACTTATGATCTATAGTAGTAAACAACCCACCTTGGTTTATGAGTTCATCACGACTCCAATTTTCATCCTTATTCTTCTCAATCAACTCTGATAGTACCATAATTCTTTGGTAGACCATAATTACTATCATGATAAACATTGTTACCATCACAATCCAAGCTTGTGCTTTTAGGATCACCTTTATGTTGTTAGGCCTATCTCAAAGGACCAGGTTGTAATACCAATTATTAAAATCAACATGATTGAGAGGGGTGAGGTAAATCAGTGTACCTATAACTATTAATTTCACTTCAATATATATTATAATCATTCATGAAGCAACATCATCATATGAACAATACCAACAAGTCTAACAATATAGTAATGGGAATATACACAAAGCAAGTATGAACACATCATATAAGTGGGAAACCCTCATGGGGAATAAAACCCATTGACCATATATTGTAAAAATAGTCCTATAAATAAATTAATACAATTAAATTTATCATCCACCATACTTGGATCATCAACCCTAGTCTATCAAGCACCAACTTGACAAAGTCTTTTGGCGAGCACTTACTTATAAGGAAACATCAACTCCCTTAGTGACTTAGTACCAAATCAACCACATTTTGACCAAGCACACACTAATAAAATTATAATTATGCCTTCCATATTTTTCCTTATTGTAATATTTAACAAATGATGGTCCTCTTCTTCAGTTCTTCACCCACTTTTATTCCTCTCAAACTGGCCTCTAGACTTCTTCGCTCAACTAGCCCTCTTCTTAACTTGATTAGGTCATATGAAAGTGATACTAATATATAGAAATTATATTAGATATTAATGAAAAACCTTTTATTTTACACATTACCTCATATTAATCCTCTTTATTATCTTTTTATTCACTTGCACACTTCCTTATCTTACTTCACAATTAGGCCTAATTAGTCTTGCTCTTATACAAGTCACTTGATCTCACACAATTTGGTCAGAAATGAATAATTTTATACTTGGATTAAAATTAAAATTTGTATTATAACACATTTAAAACATTAATTAAAAAATACAATAGGTTGGTCATATCATATAGAACCAAAACCTCTTTTAGGCCTTAAGGAGGCCTAATCCCATTAGGCCTTTATTAGAGCACATTACACTTTATCTTTATTTAAATGTTTAAAAACTACACATATACTAGTAAAAAATGATATCAAACTAAAATATACCTTATTAAACTTAAATTTATGTCCACAACACCATTTATGTCTAACCACCACTTGAACCCCTTCTCAAAACACTGTTCACAATAGGCTTGTGCATACACAAAAAATCTGTCTTAAACAACTCTAGCATAAACACCATTTTAAAAAAAAACATGGAAAAAAAATAACATATTAATAATCCTAATGACCTAAGGGTCATAATTAAATTCATAAAATTCTTGAACTCAGTGTATAAAGGCTCAAACTCTTATTTACAATTAGCCCACTCAGAACTGCCAACTAGCCTCAAAACATAGTCATGGAAACTTTAAATTATAACATATAAAATAAAATAATAAAGAGATTAAAATGAATTAAAATTATATTGAAACATATTTATAACAATATTGTACAAAAATATCACAATATCTAATGGCAACTATTGGTTTTGTAGACCAATTTGTTGACCTTCTCTCACAAAGTCCTTACCTAGCCAAACAAGCCATTCTGGCTTCAATGTTCCAACCTCTTAAACTAAATTAAAAATTTATGAAAAATTTTTATAGGTAATTAAATTCACAAATAAAATAACTTTATTCATTAGAAATTTAAATTAATAATATAAGACTTCAAACTCATTACTGTAACTTGCATACCTAGATCTACGAGTTTCTCTTAAAGAGCAATCATGATGACTTTGAATTCCAATACCTATTTATACACATTAAAAGACTTATTATTAATTAATATTATCCTTATATATATTCATAAAATATAAAATCACAAATAAACTAAGGTCTAATGGCAAATATTAGACATATAGACCAATATCTGGACCTCTTTCCTCACAAGCACATCAAAACCAAAAAGGTCAATTTTTGAGAAAATTTTTGTCATATAAAATGATATATAAATATTATATCTAATATTAAAATGTATTATATTTATTTAATAACATATTCATGTAATTTGAGTCATCCCTAATCCATGATGACACATCCCTAATCAACTTCTCACTTCTACCTAGTTTTCTCACTATCTACACCATTAGGTATGTTAATGATAAGTAAACTTATATGAATGGTTTAAAATAAATAAATTATATAACCTAATAATAAAAAACCATGGAAATAAAATAAAATTCTCAATATTTTTCTTCCATCTATTTAACAAATTTGACTTGGTCAACTATGTCTGCTACAATAATTTTTTGAGAAACAAGGTTTTTCTTATAGGGTCTATTCAGTCACCTAAAACAAATCACACATGGAGATTCTTGGGAGAGTTTAATAAATTATTAAATAAATTAAATATCCATTTATTCCATTATAGGATGTTTTTAACAAGATCTTTCACATCAGGTCATTGTTAGTTAAACCATCTTCTAGTCTTAATGATCATTCATAAAGCTTAGCCCATAATTATAGAAACCAGTGCTTATAAATTTGAGATAGTAACCTTATAAATATACCAATAATATATTAGTTTCCCATTTATAGTTTACACATGCTAATTAACACTTGAAAAAATCTTCTCAGATAGACAACTCTTCATTTTGTGTACTTGAGAGACCTTAAAACTTATTTTCATGCATTTTATTGAAAAAATTGACCTTAGACTTGGTCAACACACCTAAGAAAACCTATCTCAATATTTAAAATTCTCACATGATTATTATTATCTTGAAATCTGGATCTCATACCTCATTTAGCCACCATCTCTCTCTCTCTAATCTCTAGACCTTGACTTGCAAGCTACATTAGTCCTTGAGACTATCTTTCTAACCATTTTACAATCTATAAATACCTTATATAAATGCCATAAAAACTCATACCATGCTAAAAAAACCATACATCCTTCATTTTATTTGACAATAGATCACGATGCCTCATTGGGCCAAGTAGGATTTAGAACTAGTCTAGTTATAGACTTGGACTGAAGTACTTACCCCTGTAGGATTCACCTTGAAACTCTCATGAGTTATCTAATGAATATTATGTATGAAAAATCAACCTTTTATAATCACTCATTCTTGTGTGAACTTATCTTACTGAGCCATCATACTTATACCTTCTCATAAGGTCTCTACATGCCAAGACTAGTCTAAGGCTACTCAAGCATTTTACCTTCATGCCTCTTTTCATGTTCTCAACACATTATCATGATAATCATCTCACTCTCATGTCATACAATAAATATCATGCTTGAACAATGTCAAACATCATTATAAAACCTTATATCACCATGAAACCAAACTTATGCCTTTACATAGGGACTTTTCATACCATAAATAAGCTTTACAAGCCACCTTATCCTCAAATATACTTGATATCAAACTTTTATAGCCTTTATAGGCCTAATAAAATACAAATTAATATTCCACCATGCCTATTTATGTACAATAAATAGGCATATTATGCTCATACTTTATCAATATACCATAAGGCTCAAACACTTAACAACTTACCTTGATTATCCTTTACTAGAGCAATGCCAACCTTGACACAAGCCTTTTAATAACAAAGACAACACTGAACAACAACCTTAACCATTAATCATGTTTGACAACCTCATGTTGATGCCTCAACTATACTTGCTTACCTAGACATTTACCTACACTCATGCATACCTCAAAGACCACTCACCATGCATCTTTACCAGATGCATCCAGACATCAATGACAACACACTTTGACATTAATGACATTATATTGACATTAATGAAAACACTATGACAATAGTGCAGGGCATGAATGATGGTAGATTTGGTTAGGATTTTGCATAACATAATGCAACCACTAGAGATTCTGTAAGTATAAATGTGTGAGTATATTATATTATATAATAATTTGTTTTTATGTTTATATTGTCTTGTGTCAATGATTTTTTTTGTAGGTGATACATGTTAAATAATATTTTAGATTCTTCCATTCACATTTTGATTTAAAACATCCTTGAGGATGTTCTAGGAGGTGTTGGTTAACTGCAATGATGATATTGTGGGTGTGCATGCATCCTTATTTGATCATGTTTCTATTTTGGCTAAACATTATGTTGTAATAGTTGGAGAGAGAGATGGATTGAGAGCACAATTTGGGAGGTAATAAATACCCCCATCAACTATTTATGGAAATGATTTGGGCTGAAAACATTTACCAAGTATGTTTGTCTTTAAGAGGAGAATAATATATTAAATGAGTAATTTTTAAATATCCAATGTAGATTATATATTTATGAGGAGTAAAAGACGCATATCAGGTATCATTCTTGGGGTCCTCTTGTAAATAACAATTTTTCATCATCTAGGTCTAGATATGTTATAGATAATATTTATGGGTATAGGAAACATACCCCCATTGTTGATTGATATTGTAAAGGATTATTTGAGATATAAATGTTGTTATATTTTTATTTTCTAAGTTTTAATTACTATTTTTTTAGATGATGTTATTTGTTTATGAATCAGTTTATTTTAATTTTTATTACTTAATTATTATATGGAAATACATAAAATTATATTTTATGGACAACACATGTTTCTAAAATAAATATCAAATGACCATATGAGTTATGTTTTGACTAACAACTTAGAAATTAAAATTGTATGCAATAATAATTTTAGGAAATATTTTAAACTAGTTGATGCTTCTATCCCATAACAATTTTCAATGGTTCTTTTTTATCCTATTTTTATCTAATGTTATTTACTTATTTCTTTCCTTTATCTTTAACTACCTATTTTATCTCTGGCACCCACACTTGTCTTGGAGATGATGTAATCTTATCCTTATTTGTGTTTACTCTATATTTATAATATATAATTAAGCCACCCTATAAAAGGATATAGTTACATGATTGTTATCATTTTTTCTCCCATTTGTTATAATCATGATTGTCCCAGTGTGATATTGCCTTATGTAATATACTTGTGTGTGTGTGTGTGTGTGTGTGTGTGTGTGTGTGTGTGTGTGTGTGTGTGTGTGTGTGTGTGTGTGTGTGTGTGTGTGTGTGTGTTATCTTAGAAAAATAAGAAATTAGTATAATAGGATGCTCCATTACATTCTTATAAGTTTTCATACTTTAAATCCTAGCCTATGTATCCCAAATCATTAATGTATCTAATTATACATACATGTTACATTGTAAATTATTATTTACACTAATGCATTATATATTCACCTATAATAAGTGATTTAATGGACATATGTACCTTGATATAATTTTTTTGTAAATATAAATCTTTGTAGAATATGAATTAGAATAAGATCTTCTCCTAGTGATACATTTAATTGAATCCCAAGGGACCATTAGATCCTTGGTATGAATGTCCTAGAATATCCCAGTTTTCTTAGGATAACTATTAGAAGAATATGGAGAAGAGGATAATCTTGATCTATTATAAGAATTTCCAAATTTAATAACCCCTCTATCCACAAATTGTTCAATATTTATTCATAATTCATAAAAAATGTTATCTCTTATTCCATTTATACAATGCTAGTTTCAAAATGTTATTTATCCCACTCATTTAAGGTGATGGGGAGGGTGACATTAATTAGGAGAAATGTTATTAGTTTCTTATCAAGTAATGTCTCTAAAATAAAACTTGGTTGATATTGAAAATTATCAAACTTGATTGGTTTATTTTGTCTATATAATGTGAACTCACATTAGTTTTTTCCATGTATGTGACCATTACTTGTACTTATATCTTATCCATGGCCGTATTTGTAATTTCATTTTTTTCCCCATTTTTATCAATGGTATCATGTTTAACTTTCATGTGATTAAATTTTGCATTTTCATACCCAAAATCATGATCTTCCACATAATCAATGTCCTTCCCAATTGAAATGGTCCCAAATATAAGAGACTAGAGTGATTCACAAGTATAATAAAGCAATCTCTCTTGGAGTGGAAAAAATACCTCTAAAAAAATTGACTTGTTTCCAAATATGTTGGTTGAAAGTCAAATGATGAACAAAAGTATTAAATTTTAAAATGTAAATATTAATTGGTTCTAAATTTCCTTGTCAAAGGGATGCTAAATTCTCATATGTAATTCTTGAGCCTTCATTTTGAATGTATTGTATTAGGAACATTTCTTCCAACTAAAGATTTGTATGTAAGAATAAAATTTGGAGATTTTGAAACCAATTCAAGGAAAAACCAATTAGAATCTTAGGTAATTTACTAAGTATAATAATATCATTATTATTTTTACATGGAATATTTAAAACCCTTAATATGTATGAAAGGATCACCACTTCCATCAAACAATTTGAATTTAGGTATTATAAAAATAACTAGATAATGATAAATTAAGGATCTTGAAAACTATTGTATCCAAATATTTCACCCTAGGAGAGGGTGTTCAAGGCTCTCCCATATTTATAAAATATGGGATTACCTCTAGGCCTATGGGAGTCCTATAGTAGAGGCAAACCTCTAGGTTAAAGGGGCAGCTCCCTTGATTTATCTCTTAAGCTCACACACTACACTAGATCAATAGATTGGGGTAAAAATGGAATAAGGTAACATAGATTAACCTATACTAATGAGGTGATACACCAAAATATTATTCCACAAACACACTTTCATATGCACTAATAATGAAGACTACCAAAACTAACCTCAACTCTATGGCTTTCTAGCATTAGTGTTTCTCATAGAGGTAGATTGATATGCACATCTAGATGTGGGTGAAAATAAGGTCTGATAATAGAAACTACTATTCCATACCACACTTCAAGACACACTCAACAAACACATACACTTTATGATACCTATTAAAAGAGATAAAACATGCAAGGGCAACATGGAAGTAATGATAACATATTCATCACTTAAAATCCAAATACACCATTTAACACACTTATAAAAAATATTTTAGAGATCAAATCAAATTCGGATGTCTTATTCAAAATAAAAACAAGGTTCTAAACTAGTAGGGATTTGCCATACTAGGTGTGTACTAGATACTTTTGCCAAAATGGCTTGCATTTATAGAGTAAAGGAGAAGAAAGAAGAGAAGATAAGTTCAAAGGTCACAATGCTAAGTGTCAAGGCATAAAATCCAATTAAAACATGACATAATGAGGTGGATAATAGACCATGAAGTGGTCTTATACAAGTGGTCATCATAAATATAACATCCTTCCTCAACTAAAGACTCTTCATGTCTCTCTTGAAACTACCTTTTGGTGATGAAGAGTCATCTTGACTATCTAAAACTACCATAGGGATATTTGACACATCTTCACTATCACGAGAAGATGGAATTCCAATGCTAATAGTCATCATATGCCCTTAAATTTATAAACTTTTATGCACCACTTGTCATCCATTACCTTGAAAATGTTTACTAGCCTTTCTAAGCATCACTCTTCATACTTGTCATCAAAATAACTTACAACTATCCAAGAGACATGTCTTAGAGGTGTTAGGACACCTGTTTGAGATATTTTTGTCCTTTGGTCTATCATATATATCTTCATGAAAATAAAAACATGCTTCTCATTTCCAAACTTGGGCAGTCATCCTACCTTATCACTATCTCACTTAGACTACATATGATGAATGTGATAGTAGAGAGGTTTTCATGATTGAATATGATTATAAATGAGTATGGAGATTAGGAATAAGCCTTTACATATCTCTTCCAATTATTGTCATCAATAATTATCTTCTATACCTATAGAACCAATCAAAACTTTTTAAAAAACCCTATATTAGGCATGTCTATATAGAAGATAATATGGACCAGATAAGAGTCAAGGAGATTTTGAGATTTATAAACAAGTTATAAACAATTTATTGGTAATTTTATCACCTTTTAATTCAAATTCTTTCATGTCTTCACCATCAAGTTTGAATGAGGGTTTTGGGATGGTTTTAGGTGTCTTGGATTGTTAGTGATGATTCATAAAAACTAAATGTCTAAATCCCAAAAAAATACATTAAAATCAATATAGGGACCACCTTATACTATTCCCAACTCCTTGAGGCACCATGTAATCCCTCTGTATAGGTGTGAACAAAAGAAAACAACCTTCAAGATCTTATAGTGCATTTTAAGTAGGCTTGAGAAAGAAATATGCCTAAATGACCAATTTTTTTTTTATTAAAAACTAATAGGTCTAATATATCCTAAAGCATCCTACAAAGGTTCCCAAATAGGTTAATAAGGTCATATAGTCCTCTGCAACAAGATAGAGGCCATGAGGGTTTAAGCCTAGTATAGGCCTAATAGGCTTAGCTGTGTGTGACTGAGTATATAACCCACTTATAGGTTTCTAATGATTTTATGTAAACTATATATACCTTTTAATATTAATAACAACCTTAGACATCATCCTAATATAAGCTTGTAGATTATGTTTTCATGGAGTACCCTCTATCTGAGATAAAACAAAGGGTATCTCCCCTATTCCTATGACTTTAAAGGTATCATGATAGGATTTTTTTAGTTATGGTGACCATATTCAAAAATTATCAAACCTTTTTCATGACACTAAATCATTCTACACCTCAAAATCCTCAAGACTAGTCTTTAAGATAGTGATTGTGTGTAAGATCCTTACTACCTGAGTATGACATTTAAAAACCTAACCTAGTCTTTATTACTATTATTTTAAATTAACATGAGGAATATAATAAAAATATGAAAATTGTATCCACATATTTATCCATATTTATTTACTACCAACCAAAAAACTTGCATTGTGCATTGGTTTAGACAAGGTTGCAAACTATGTCAACTATAGTTGTACACTGAGTATAAGTTAAAAGGTTCTTGTAGGTGTTTATGTAGTTTTGAATATTATTTTTCATGTATTATATTTTGATTTAATATCATAAATATCATTTAAAATTTGGATTCACCATTATCTACTTTGAAAACATGCAACATTCCCTATACTATCAATGCATTATAGGTTTGTAGACTTCATTTCAACTATAGATGCACTTTAAGGAATTTATGAGATATGTAGGTGATTGTTTCATTCTGGATTATTGTGTATCACACCCTTAATTAATTCTAGGATAATTTTATATCTAAATAGACCCAATCTTACCTTGAGACCATGTTCTCATCCCTTTCCAACAATGTACTATAGGTTACTGCTCTATACTATAGGCTTATTGGCCTTTTGGCAATGTGTATCATTGAATATACTCAATAGAAAATTGATTGAGTTTGAAACTTTCAATCATCTTCCTTATCAACTAACAAAATATTATATTTTGAATTGACATGATACTATTATGCTCAAGCTGAAAGAATGAAAACACAAAACCTACTCAAACCTCATGGATCTTCATCATAAGATGGTATTGTATTAGGCAGAGACCTATTTTAGAGAAACTAAGGTAATTGTTATTATTTGTAACTTCTTTTGGTTTGATTTATTGTAAGGTTTGAGTTGAATGAAATATAAACACTCTAAGCCCCAAATGACTTGAAAACCTCTCTTTAAGTCTTTTAAATGTATGCAACCTGTTTATTGGGCTTGAATAGTCTTACATATATTCACACAAATATTATACTTGGTTTTAGATGGATATATACATCAGATATCTGATCATTCTTTTCTCATGTCTTGATAAACCTATCTCAATCAACCTTGAAGTATCCAATGCAAAAACTTCATAGAGAAATGACCTTCCATGTTTTAATAAGAGAAACACAGGTACATTACCTTTATCTAAAGGCATATTCATAAGAAAAACACTACCACTATGGAAACATACTCTACAGATTATTGTAGTGATGCATTACTATCACAATGAAGTGATCTTACTTATGGATCCATTTTCACATGTAATAGATGAGATGAAAGTAACATGGAAATGAAGATAAATATTTTAAATTACACTTACACCATTTATAAACATTAGATTATGTAATCAAATGAAAAAACATGTAGATGTTTAGAATGTATAGTCAATTAGGAGGTACTAGTAGTCTTAAAGATGATTCATGAAGATTAGTTTACTAATTTGAAAAATAATTCCATGGAATGAGAGTAAAAATAGATTAATTTCATCCACCAAATGCATTACCCTCAACTCTACTTGACCTATCCATACCAACATAAATCGGTGGGCTTTTTTGACTTGCACTAGAGAGTGAGGAGAGAGAAAGAATGGTTTTCTCCATTTTTGGAATTATCAAAGAAATATAAATGTGGATATGACTTTTTGGGATTTTAATAGACATTGATGAAGATTCCACATGTTCCAAACTTATCCTGTAGTTTGTCTAGCTTCAAAAACTCTCACTTTTCAACTAATTTTCTTTCTTTCAATGTTTGAACATGCAATTATCAGTTTGAAAACTACTTCTTTGACCAAATCTAACATATTAGACATTGAATAACACCTTAACACACTTTACCTTAGAAGGAAACAATACAATTTCATTAAATAACCCAAAATATAGCCTAAGATGACATAAGGACAATTTATCGAGTGTGATCAAGATGAAACATAGTTTGTGACCTTTGTAATGACCATGATGAACATTTTAGGACCTAGGTGGCCCTATGTAAGTTTTAACTTACATGGGAGTTGACTTATTTGATTAGGGTTTAAATTAGTCAACAAAAACTATTAGGTCCCCATATATAGAATTAGATCTACCAAAGCATGGTATGCTTTTATTTATATTTAAATTTATTTGATGTGATTTGTGCTTAAAATAACACACATACACTAAAGTTATCTTCTTGGGAAGGTGTGTCAATATTTTTTAGGGGTTCATTGAATTATTAAATCTTATTGTTAATTTTTCTCTAGGTACATGAATTTGAATAGATGAATATGGTCTAGGAATAATGTCCTCTAATACGTAGGTGTATAAGATTCCTCAAAAATATTATTATCATTCCTTGCATAAAATCACACTTTATAGAAATATCATTACATATTTTGGAATCATATTGTATGGAAATATGGGTATGTGTAAGAAGATGATGGGATAAAATGTGTAAATTTTCTTGAATTAACTATAAATGCATATGCGTTATTAAAATAACATGTATGTGTTATTTGAACTAGGCTCAATAAATTCTAAGCATATAACATGTATATGCTAGAAAACATGTACATTACTAAAATTAATTTATATTTAAAATGAAATTTATAGAAATTAGAGAAATAAAAATCATGTTTACACTATAATGTGTACACATTAAAGAGTGCACATGTGTTATAATGTGTGCATATTCCTAATAGTATTAAATGTTTATGGGGTACAAAGTAAAGGATTTGAGTGACCAAAAGGCAATGGGATTTTTTTTACTATAAATAAATGTTAATAATAAGTTTAAATTTACATTGTTACATCTATATTACTAAGGAATATAAATGCAACAATAATAAACTAGGGTTATGTTGTATCTTATACAATTGGTCTCACTAATCCACAAGTTATGACTTGGAATATAGTTTTTAAAAATCTAATCTAGTTAGTACTTATAGTCATTTTAAGGGTTTCAATATTGAACATAAAGATTTTAGTGCATAAATTTTACAATTGATGTCTTTTCCTTAGGTTTTGGGGCCATATAGATTGCTTGCAGAAATTTATTAGAGTTATAGGTTTGTTAAAGTCAAATATTAAAAACTAATGCACACCCAATCACTCCACTATGTCAATTTTAATTAGGATTAGGTCCTTTATAGGTAAAAAGAGACACAATAACACTATAATAATTTTATACCAAGGTAAATATGGATAATATGCAGAACATTTTATGTATGGTCACATAATTCAATTTGAATTCATGCCAAATTGGTGTGTATAGGGAAACACAGGTTACATTGGTGACCCACACACACCCAACCACCCCTTTATGCTAATTTTACTTGAGATTAGGTCCCTTATATGCCAAAAGTGACACAAAAACACCTTATCCACTTTTTAAAAAGTAAATTTAAATAATTTTAGGCACATTTATTCATGATCACCCCATTTCTCTTCAAATTCAAGAAAAAAATGTGTGATTGTGGAAACGTGGGTAACATTGTGACCCTTGCACATCCAACTACCAATTTACACTAATTATACTTGAATTTAATTCAATTATAGGCTAAAAGTGACACAAAAACACCATATCCATTTGTCACCATGGAAATGCAAACCATTTCAGGTACATATATGTGTGATCACCCTAATTCACTTTGAATTCAATCCAAAGTGGTGTGATTGGGGAAAAATAAGTTGTATTGATGATGGGAACACACCAAACCACTACTTTATGTAATTTTCACTTGTGATGTGAGGGTTTATAGAATAAAATCAACAAAAACACCATATCCACTTGATAATAAGGAAAATGTAGATAATTTAGGGCACATTCATGTGTGATCAACCCAATTCACTTGGAATTGAGGCCAAATTGGTGTGATTATAATAATTTGGGTCCCATTATAAATTGGCACACACCTAACCACTATTTTATGATAATTTTACTTATGATTATATCCTTTAAAGCTAAAAGTGACATAAAAACACCTTATCCATGTGGCTAGGTAAAATTCATATATTTTTGAAAAAGTATCTTCTAATCATAACTCATGGAGACCCATGAAGTTAGTTGACTATAATATCTTGACCTCATTCATTTTAATTTAAGTTTATATATAAATTAACTAATTCCTTCCATTATTTATATAGAGGTAAGACTAATCATAGGTATGGTCTATATACTCCATGTTGACTGAATGGTTATGTGGCACTCCCTTGTTCTTACCAAAATTCATGGGTGTTATTATTAGTAATCCATAGTTTTATTCTATAATATAATAGATTTATTGATATACTATAATATATATGTAATATAATATGATTAAACCTAGTGAGTCCTTAACTCCCTGACATGGATACAGGTTCCCATCAATCATTTATTGATCACACAGTCACCCTTCTTTATTGAGTGTCATCCCTTAATTTTGGATATCAATCAAGTGTCATCTTCTCCATCATTTCATAAATATAATATATATGTCATATATAGATAAAATGGAAACTTTACACAATAATAATTATAATGTGGGGCCCTTAATTTCCCATATATATATATATGGAAATTGAGTCCTCCCACCCCATCTCTATACGGGCCCTCACCAAATAGATATATAGGGTAAATCATCAATTGAGTTACCCCATATATTATGGACCCTCTCTCGACCTCTACTATAGTTGGTCATTATATGTATATATAAAGGTGACATATATACATACATACACACACACACACATACATACATACATACATATATATATACATACACACATATATACATATATACACACACACATAGATATATATATATATATGTGTGTGTGTGTGTATATATATACATATATACACATATATGCACACACACACACACACATGCGCACACACACACACACACACACACACACACACACACACACACACACACACACACACACACACACACACACACACACACACACAGGGGATAAGCACCACCAAACAGTGTGCCCATAGTATAATATATGCCCTATCCCTATCATATATAGATAGAAGTGTAGAAGAGAAAATATCCACACATCACTCACACATCAAACACTAGTGACTAATGCTATCTATTTTATATCAATAAATCTATAGTGGTGTGGCCACCATTAGATATATAGGGTTAATTGATCACTCAAATGGTAAATTGAAGGGCCCTATCTATATATGTGAAATCAACCACCCTTATCTATATCTGGGGAGTATAAGGCCCCATATATAAATATGGAGACTTGATTAATTTATTATATTAATCAAAGTCCCTTATTTATAAATGGGCACTCAGCTTCCCCTATCTATATCTAGGAAGGTTGAGGAATGTGTAAACCTTATCCATACATCAAGCCCATATATATATATATATATATATGTATGTATATATTATACATACATACATACATACATATACATATATATATATATACATATATATATATATATACATATATATATACATATATATATATATATACACATACATACATATATATATATATATATATATATATGGGCTTGATGTGTGGATAAGGTTTACACATCCCTCAGCCTTCCTAGATATAGATAGTGGAAGCTGAGTGCCCATATATAAATAGGGGACCTCGATTGATATAATAAATTAATCAAGTCTCCATATGTGTGTGTGTGTGTGTGTGTGTGTATACATATACATATACATGTATATGTATATATATGTATGTATGTATATATATATATATATTGTATATGTATATATATGTATATGTGTGTATATATATGTATGTGTGTGTGTGTATATATGTATGTATGTATATGTATATGTATATATATGTGTGTGTATATATACATATACATACACACACACACACACACACACACACACACACACACACACACACACACACACACACACACACACACGCACACACACACACACACACAATATGTTACCCCCATATATATTATATATGGATACAATTATATTATATAGATGGGGGGCTGATTGAGAGCCCTTTCTATGGGGTAATTGAAGAGATCAACCATCAACCATATATAATAAAGGGGAATCACTCAAAAATAACATGGAGTTGGTTAAGGTGGATTCATGAATCCATTATGGTGGATATGATAGGTAGGAATAGGGTTCCAACCTAAAATTTTTAGGTCACGAGCTTGCTGAGTTGACCAATTACTCTACCATGCTTCATTAGATATCAATATGACCATAATGAATCAAATCCATATGTATATCCCATATCTAGATAGGGCAGGTTCCCACCAAGATAATGAATCAATATGAATATTATTACATATGTAACATAATTAGAATGTTTAATTATAATAAATAGGAATGAATGATATGGTGACACCACATTTTTCCAATAAACAATAATATGATCATGACCACCCCCACTATATAGATATATAATTTCATTGCATTGTCATAATACATAGTTTAATAAGGTTATATATATTTAGAATGAGAAGAGATAAGGGCCTAGGTCTATCATTACTATCATATATATAGTTTAGTTTATCCATTGAATGAGCCTATTAATGATTGAACAATTTATCAATGATCAACAATACTACAATACATACATAATATGTATGGTATGACCGAAATGATCTAATATGAATTAATCAAGACATGTAAATAATTATGTGTGTGATGCAATCGATATCCATATCACAGAATAGACTAATCTCATCTCTATACATAACATGATTTGATGGATAATTCTGACCTCATTGATATGATATTTGGTTTTAACTACTTGGCATCATTAAATGAGATCTATTATTCCATTGGTATGGTGGGCCCATTAATTTTTTTGATTGCATTGACTATATCTATATATCCTAGTGTGGTAGTGTGGGTGGACCAACATACTAGTATGCCCATCCTCTATTGAATTGAATAATATCATATCATTTTACCATCCATATAACTAATTATTGACATAAAAAATATTAATGGGATAATAAGGGAATTTGGTAATACCAATTGGACCAATACTGATTGACTCCCGTACCAAGACATCGATGTTGGAATCAATAGAATACCAATGTTATCCCAATACCAAATAAAAAAACCATCTCCTATATCAAAACAACAACCTTGACTCATGACTAACAAATGAATCATCTCATGTGTGTGTATCTCATATATACATGTGATATTATAGAGGAATGCTACCTATATTGTAGCACCATATAGATATAGGGGGTCAATGTCTCATGCTAACTTATAAGGCACACTCTATATATATCCTAACTCTATAGTTTAGATAGGAATAAATATAGTTTTATTTTATTTATATTATCCTATAATCCCCATAATCTCAAAATAAATTAACCTAAAGGGGTGGTTGGATATGTGTGGGTCACCTATATGACCCATGTTGCCCCAATCATACCACATTGGCTTGATTTCATCATTAATTTTAGTGATTGAACATAAATTCACCCCAAATTATCTACATTTGTCCTAGTCACAAGTGGATATGGTGTTTTTGTGTGGATTTTATAATATGATGGACTTAATCACAAGTTAAATAAACATAAAGGGTTGGTTAGGTGTGTGTAAGTCACCAATATAGCTTAAATTTCTTTGATCACACCACTCTGGTTTGAATTTGAATATAATTAAGGTGATCATGAACCAATATGCCCAAAATTATTTGCATTTCCTTGGTCAAAAGTGGATATAGTGTTTTTATGTCACTTTTAGCCTACTAAAGAACTAATTTCAAATAAAATCAACATATATTGTGGTTGGATGTGCAAGGGTCATAATGTGACTTATACTACCATGATCACACCTTGTTTTCCTAAATTCAAAGAGAAATGGGGTGATCAAGAAAAACTATGCCTAAAATTATTTGTATTTACCTTGATTGCAAGTGATATGGTGTTTTTATGTCACTTTTTGTCCTATAAGGGACCTAATCATCAGTAAAATCAACATAGATGGGTGCTTGGGTGTGTGTGTATCACCAATGTAACCTACATTTTCACATAGATATAACTTTGGAATGAATTCAAACATAATTAGGATGATTGATTTTAAATGTACCTTAATTTTCCCCCATTTACCTTGGTCATAAATAATTATGATGGTGTTGTATCACTTTTGGCCTATAAGGGACCTAATCTTAAGTAAAATTGTCATAATAGGTGGGTAGGTGTACATTGTCTTGTAAACTTTAATTTTGATAGAAATAAATCTCATAGAAATGTCATCAAGCAATCCAAAATTCACCAAAACCTAAAAAATGACTATATGTTTTTCTAAAATGTACATCATTATAAAAGTTAACCCCTAAAATTCGTAGGTTCAATGTTGAATTCTTGAAAAATAAATAAGTACGGGGCATATTGGATTTTGAAAATCTATCTTATAAATCATAACTTGTGGAGTTATGAGAGCATTTATAAAATATGTAGAGTGACCATAATTCTTATATTTACTAAAATAAATTTAAAGTATAAGTTAATATTTACATTGTTTTTCAGAAACTAGTTTTGGAAAACAATGTAAATGTTAACTTATACTTAACATTCATTTTATTAAACAACCTTCTAATGCCTTTTGGTCATTAAAATCATTTAATTTATACCCATTCAACACATCATACTATTTATAATGTGTACATGATTTTTTTAGGAACACATACATGTTATAACACATATGCAATTTTGATTTGCATAATTTCAAATATATGCCTCTAGGCTCAAAAGTGGATTAGATTGTCGATCCTAAGGGTTGGACCTACACATATAAAATCACAAACTCATTATAGGAACATGTGCACATTATATATAATAAGTTATTTTTATTTTTATAATTTCAAAATCATGCCCCTAGGCTCATAAGTGTGTTATATTCCTGAGCCTAAGGCCTGGACCTACATGTAAACAACCAAATATGTGTTCTTGATTGAAAAATAACAAAATACAACATCTACCATGATAAAAACTACTAATTTCATCAAGACATTTCCTAAAACAATTACTATGATTTCTAACACTCTCTCCTCTTCCCCCCTCACCTAACACACACATACACACACACACACACACACACACACACACACACACACACACACACACACACACACACACACACACACACACACACACACACACACACACACACACACACACACAAACACACATTTGACTAAGTTGAGGTTTCCATCTATATTGATTTATAATTATGCCTTTTTATGCCACTACATTCTAAAAATATACATGTCTATATTTGTTTATGTATATTTTTTTGTTGATCTGAATGAAAAATAAAATAAAATTATATGGTTGAAAACAAGGCCTAATTCTATACACAAAACCAATAATAATAATAATAATAATAATAATAATAATAATAATAATAATAATAATAATAATAATAATAATAATAATTCTCATTTTTTTAGGTAGTTGGAGGGGCGGGGGCATGATTGGCTATCCAATCTTTTTTCACTTTTCAAGGTCTATTTACTTGTAAAATTAATTAAAAAATTAAATATTCACAAAAAATGAAAAAACATGCATTGTTACAAACTATATGGTTTTATCTAAATTTATACCAAATGGTTTCAAAAAATACTAAACAATGCTAAAAAATGAGGGTGCACACAACCATATATCTACTATATCTTAATGAAAAAAATAAGAGTTCCTCTTCAATTTACACATGTTTGACATACTTATACTTGACCATTTTAAGAAAAACTTGGTATTTTAGAAACTAGACTTGAAATATTATTAGAGGTACAATCACTAAGAGGGGGGTGAATTAGTGATGCAAGCAATTCAATTCCAATTCTAAAACTTCAAACTCTTAACCAATCAACAAAAGCATTCATGAAGCATATAAACCATTTATTATAAAGAACAAAGGAAACTATGCAAGATCAACACACATAGCACATGGATTATGTAGGAAACCCTCATGGGGGATAAAACCCACTCTCAAGTCTGCAAACAAGTAGGCTATAGTCCTATAATAGATTTACAAACAAGAGACTTTAGTGATTCACCCACTTCACAAGGAGCACTAACCCCTACACATGAACAAGCACCCAATTATCCTAGATGTTGAGAACCCACACAACACCTTTTAATATCATTACCTATAAATCCATGATTTCCTTTCAATATGATGGAAAAATAGTGAGTATAAACTCTCTTCAACCCTTCAAGCCTTCACACACAAATAATGCATCCAAAACAACCTTTTGGATCACTCTACACTTCTTCACTCATCCTCAATCTTTAACCCTACATGAACACTATAATAATATTAGAAATATGATATCTAGGTCACATACATATTCCTCACACTAATATTCTCTTCAATCCATCTACCAATCACATTCAACCTTCTCTTTTATTCATTTGTCAACATTAGAAACCTTCATCTTTGTTTATGCTCTTTATTAAGCCTTCATGATCACCATCTTCTTTGTCAGATATAAGACATACCTAAAATCTTAAGTCTTCTATAAAACTTATAATAAGATCAATTTCACCTACATATGTCATCCATATATTTTATAAATCACTCTTAAGCAATAACATCTTTTAATTAGGCCTAATAAGCCCTTATAGGTCCATGGAGACCTATTCATCCTTTTAACACTTCACCGAGCAAAACTAAGAACACAAGACCACTTCAAATCACATATGTCCTCTCTATATGATCCCTAAGACACACTAAATTGACTAAAATAATCACTATACACCTCTACTTATGAAAAACATTCAATCATTTTCCTTGTACATGAAAACACCATGAACGAACATAAAGTTAACCTGTAAGCAATTGTTCATACTAAAGATGGATTGGTCAAACCTCCAAAATCCATAAAGATGATCTTTAGGGAGCTCAATATATATCAAATATATAATTCACCTTTAAACATCAAAACACCATCAAGAAAAACTCAAACATCCTTCTTAGGTCACTTACAGAAGATAATCAAACCCTCATCAACTTTGAACCTCAATAAATGTAGGTGCATGACCAATCAAACCTCCAAATCATTTTTCTTGGATTTACATTGAAGTTATTTATCAATTTTATTTTTATACAACCATAAAATTTATCCATCATAAAAATTTATTAACAAAACATTTTAGACTGGTTTTCCTTTGTAAATTCAAATATTTGAATTCGAACAATCACTTTTTAATGCAAATTTGACTATCGAAACTAGTGAAATCTACCTAAGAGACCAACTTTTCACCAAAATAAATTATGATATACATCATATAAAGACATGAAATTTTAAACACATGATCTAGGTAATAATATAAACAAACCCATGTGACCACTTTCTTCTGACACCTTCACACATGTTAATGTTGATATCATCAATCTGCTTACTCAGGAAGTTCTGCCAAAATATTTAGAATAACTTAGACATTCACAAGAATACATAGATGAATTAATTTTAATTACACAAGTATACAAAGAAATATTAAATCCTCATATGACCCCTCAAACATGGTCAACACATCACCAACATCTATCATCTTACTTAATTAAGCAAACACTGCAACATCTATGCATGATCACTAAGGCACACTTTATCATTGAGAACCACACATACAAATCAAATCATGAAAATTATTGACCACCTTATGGGAATAATTTAAATCACCTAAACAATATCACCCTTTTTAATTGATATCAACACTTTTAAATGTTTTTAAATCCAACAACAAAGTCTATACACATATTCTTTTCGCTCTACAAACACTTTCTCCCCCTTTGACACAAAGACAAAGTGGGATTACCTATTGATATTGAGGACCTTTAAATGTTTTCAAAGATAATATAAATAATGGTTCTCCTCTTATATATTATATAAACTCCCCCTATCACTATGAATACCATTCCTTACCAGGACTACCTCAAACTTGCCCATTGACAACACTCTTCTTTGACCATACACTATTATATGAACAAGAAATTAACAATATAAATGAAATAGGAGTGATCACATATTTAAAACATTGAGAGTGAATCCCCCTAATTCACCTGAACTTGGTCACCCCTTGATCATCTTCAGACCATCTCTAACCATGATGAAATTTCATAGTTGCCTTCAAATTTTCTCTCACAAGCAACCCATACAATGAAGAGTGGACGTTAAATATCTTTCTAAAACATATATGATTCATAAATACAACTGAAAAACATATTCAATGGAAACCATACCTTTGTATTATGAATAAAAAGACTAAAAATCACTCTTTTTCACACTAGCCTTGCCTAGAGGCCTAATAGCCCTACCTAAACCTTGTAGAGCCCATAAATTTTTGTGTACACCCTCATTACTCAAAATTTAATATCTAAAGTAAAATAATATTCCCCCTCACTCATGCCAAGAATCAACATCCAACTCTTTCTCTGCACCATAGCTCCTTCACAAACTGACCTACCAATCAACCCTCCATTTGGACAAAAGCTCAACCATAGGACAAAATATATACTTATATATGATTTTGAATCACTTTAAAATCACCCTTTTGACCATTTCAATATATTTATAAACCTTAGACTTCAAATCCTTTGGGAAGGTCACTAAAACATATGATTCAAAACTTAGGGCATCAAAAAGAAATAAAATCAGCGTACCACCTTATGATCAACTCCATCTCTTAAAACTCCTATCACACTTGGAGGTAAATAATACACACTTTTGGACCAATTTTTTAGGTCTTATTCCTTTGGGAACCCATAAAACAATGAATGATTTTTATCATGCTAGCCCTTAAGCAAGGATTGTCATACCCGAGAGCCTTCAAAAATCTTCAACTTGTCCTCAAGAGACCTTAAAATTATAAAATCACGTGGATCACACATGTATGAATTCAACACACCTTTATATGCCAAAAAATCATCTTGAACACTCACCAATCTTCATTTGACACCTGGAACTTGTCATACTGTGCATATAGACCCTGTGTATACCCCTATCACTATGCCAAAACACCTTAAATTGATCATGGAATATTTTTGAAATATATTCAACATATTTTACACATGGAAACGTAAAATACAACTTTTATCCATCCTTGGTTAGCCTTATATATCTCAAATACATCAATTTTTCAAGATGAATTCACACTCGGTAGTGAATACTAAACAAAATGGTCAAATTCAATAAATGCTCATGAAAGCTTTATGTGACCAATACAATACATGAAAAACAATGGAATACAATTGTACAAGTCATATATACACTCCATACCATCCTTACCTACATACTTCATGATTAGGCCTCCCAAACCAAGCATCAAAATTTGATTAAAACATGTTTTTAGGACCAATATCCCTGAACAAATTTCTTGAAGCTTTTCATCACAAACCTATGGATCAATATCATGAACTTATTTCTCCCCCTTAACCAATGACCTTATAATGATTTATGGATAATGAGATGGATCCTAAGCTTTGTCTTGGATATTCAAATGTTTATTTTATCAATGGTTTAATCATAATATCTACAAGTTGTTCTTTTGTAGGCACATACTCTAACTTAACACTTTGATTACTCACTTGTTCTCTCAAAAAATGATATCTAATAGTAATGTGCTTAGTTTTTTAGTGAATAATAGGATTATTAGAGATAATAATTACATAATTATTATCAAAATAGATACGACAAGGTCCATTTTGTCTTACCTTATAGTCTTCCAAGGTTTGCTTCATCCACATTACCTAAGTACAACATAAAACAACAACTATATGCTCTCAGATTATACAATTGATAAGGATAAAAAGGATTGATTCTTGATTATAAAAGACATCAATCATTCATCCATGAATAAAAAACCACCACTAGTACTCCTCTTATCATCCATACATCCTTCCCAATCTGCATCAGTGTATGTCCTTAGATTGAATTCTTTATTCATGGCATACCATAAACAATATTCTATGGTGTTCTTGAGATATCTTAAGATCCTTTTGATTTATTTCAAGTGAGATTCTCTAGGATTAGATTGAAACCTACCTACAAGGCCTATTACTTTCATGATATCAAGCCTAGAATTAGTAGAGTACACAAGACTTCTAATCATGAATCTATACAAGGTTTGATCAACCTTTGATGAGTCATATTGTATACTTAGCTTGCATCTTATGATCATTGGATTACTCATTGTCTTACAATCCAACATGTAAAAATTCCTTAGCATATCATTGATGTATTTTTCCTATGAAATGAATATCACTACATCAAATTTATTAATCTATAATCCTAAGAAGAAATAAAGTTCTCCCAACATTGACATTTCAAACTCAGTCTTCATAGCATCTACAAACTCTCTACTCATGTTATCATTATCAGATCCAAAAACTATGTCATCAACATAGGCTACCATAAGTAATTGATGAGTGTCATCTATATTAATGTACAAATTACTATCAACTACCCCTCTTTTGAAGCCTTGGCTCAATACATACTTGTCGAATCTATCATACCAAGCTCTAAGAGCTTGTTTAAGACCATATAAAGCCTTCTTTAGTTTACAAACATAGTCCTGATTACTTGTCATGGAAAAACCTTTATGTAGCTCAATATAGACTTCTTCATCTAAGTTTCCATTCAAAAAATCATATTTCACATCCATTTGGTAAACTTTGAAACCTTCGAAGCTTACATGTGATAATAAGAGTCTAATTTATTCCATTCTTGCCACAGGAGAAAATATCTCATCAAAATCTATCCCTTCTACTTGAGTATATCCTTTACACACTAGTATATCCTTGTTTCTTATGACCTTTCCTTTCTCATTCATCTTGTTTTTGAATACCCATTTAGTTCCTATCACATTTTTGTCTTTTGGTCTAGATACCAAATCCCATGTTTTATTCTTTACTATTTGATCAATTTCCTCATCCATTTCACATGTCCAATTTTCATCTTTTCTAGCTTCCAAGAATGTCTTAGGTTCAACCTTGGATGACAAAGATATGTCTTGTTTATTTTGATTGATCAACATTCTCCTTTTAGTCTACAGACTAACATTCATATCTCTAATTACTTGGGAAACTGGATGACCCTTTTGTATTCTTCTAGATGGAGCTTTAGTGTCTTAACTTACCTCTTCCTCTTATCATCTAATTGATTATATATGCCTTCATTATTTGAATTAAGGTTATCTATAGTTTCATTTATCTACAAGTTAGGCTTCTTGTTTTCACCTACCTCTTCAACTCTCATATTAGAACTTTTAACAACCTTGTGGATTCTCTTATTAAAACATATGTAAGCAAAACTTATAGAGGAATAACCCAACAAGATGTCCTCATTAGACCTTGAGTAAAATTTACCAAGATTTTCTTCATCCCTCTTGATAAAAAAATTACTCCCAAACACTCTAAAATGTTTGACATTAGATGTCCTATTTTTCCATAACTCATATAGAGTCTTATCACCATTTACTCTAACTTGGAATTTATTTAAGATGTATACTGATGTATTAGCATGTTCTTCTATTTTTCCTTTCAACTACCCCATTTTGTTGGGGTGTCCTTATAGCAAATACTATTTTACAATCTCTTAATTTTCAAAAAAAGTATCAAACTCATAAGACAAAAATTCACCTCCTCTATCTAATCTCACACACTTGATTTTTGATCCTTTTTCATTTTCAACAAGAGCTTTGAATGTTTTAAACTTTGTAAAATATTTTTATTTCTCTGTAAGGAAATACATCTAAATCATCATAGTCAAGTCATCAATTAATACCATGAAATAACTGTTACCTTGAATACCTTGAGTTCTTGTAGGTCCAAATAGATCAGTGTGGATCAATTCCAATGGTACTAAGGTGGAATTATCCTTATATTTGTAACTTTTCTTAGTTTGATTCATATGAAGGTATGCCTTGAAAAGAGTATGAGGAATTTTAGTGATTTTAGGAATATGCCTTACTAATCCTTTTGAACTGATCCTCACCAAATTGTTAAAATTTATATGTCCAAGTCTTCTATGCCAAATATATCTTTCCTCTAATTTATTCATGAAACACATACAATTTGTTATCTACCTTGTGAATATTTGTAACTAATTTTATAGACTTGGCTCTTCTCACTTCACATCCTTGATCATGAAATGTCAAAACATTTCCTTACACATTTGGATAACACTTAGAATATTATTTTTCAAACATTCTACATATAAAACTTTTTTATTTCTATTATGACCATTATCCAAACTTACAAACCCTTTTCCAACTATGCTAGTAGAATTGTTATCACTAAATCTCACTAAACTTGAATTATGTTTTTTGAGAGATAAACTTGATCTTGTCTCCTATCATATGACTCAAGAATCCACTATCTATGTATTATTTATTTTTTTCATCTTCTTAAGTATGAATTTTTTTTTGAATAAATATTGACTTTTCCTTTGGTACACTACCTAAATTCTACCTCTTCTTTTCTTCAATCTTGGATTTGTCCTCATTGAACCATTTGATGGTGTTAATGACTTATATGTCCTTTTTCCAATAGGCCCTATTATAATACTTATCTATATTTCCCCATTGTTTATAGTTGTATCATAGAACCCCATTTTTTTCTTTTAATAGAAAGTACAATCCTTATATCTATGACATATTGATAACAAGTGTAACAGTACTCATTTAAAACATAACTATAGTTATTCATGTTAGATATTCCTTTTACTTGAGCATCAAAAACACAAGAATTTTCATCTTTAATTTATTTGTTATAGCTATGTTTATGCTTATCCTTAGATATAATCACATCTATATATGTCATAGATTTACCTTCCAAATGATCCAATATTTGATTCAGGCCTTTACCCATCATGTCCTACAAATTCTTGACTATTGTTGCTAGTTTATCTATTTATTTCTTCACACCATCAATTCTTGTATTAATATCATAATATATTGAGTAAGTTAGATCTAAATTTTTACTTCCTTTCTTGTTATTCAATCTTTAATTCTCTTCCTCTAGACATTTGATCTCTGATAAGTCACATGCTAGTTCACCTTAAAGATATGTCTCATCCTTTTTATCATATATTATACCTATGATCACCTTCAAGTGGTTAAAATTGAAAAGATGTATATCTATGATACCAACTGTTAGAGGTGCAATCACTAGGGGTGAGTTAGTGATGCAAAAAATTTAATTCTAATTCCAAAACTTCAAACTCTTAACCAATCAATAAAAGCATTCATGAATCATATAAACTAGTTATTGCAAAGAACAAAGTAAACTATGAAATATCAACACACATAGCAAATGGATTATGTGAGAAAACCTCATGGGGGATAAAACCCACTCTCAAGTCTACAAAAAATTATACTACAGTCCTATAAGATATTTTTAAACAATATACTTTAGTGAAGCACCCACTTCACAAGTAGCACCAACCCCTAAGCATGAATAAGCACCCACCCAATAGCTTATGATATTATTACCTCCATAGATTTTATTTTATTTAAATTTGATGGATAAATAATGAATATCATCTCTCTTTAACTCCTCAATCCTTCACACACAAGTAATGCATCCAAAACAACCTTTTGGATCACTTTATACTTCTTCGCTCATCCTTGATCTTCAACCCTATAAGAACATTGTAAGAACATAAAAAATATGACCTCTAGGTCACACACATATTCCTCACACTAATATTATCTTCAATCCATCTACCAAACACACTCAACATTCTCCTTTCTTTTCATGTCAACACTAGAAATGTTCATCTTTGTTTATGCTCTTTATAGATCCTTCATGATCACCATCTTCTTGGTTGGCTATAAGACCTACCTTCATTTTTAAGGATTTTATTACACTTTTAATAAGATAAATTTCACTAACATAGGTCATACATATCTTTTATATAACAACCTTAAGCAATAACATCTTTCAATTATGCCTAAGAAGCCCTCATAAGTCCATGGAGACCTATTCATCCTTTTAACACTTCACTGAGCAAAAATAGGAACCCAAAACCAATTCAAAGAACATAGGCCCTCACTATATGACCCCTAAGACACCCTAAATTTATTAAATTAATCACTACACATCTCTTCATATGTAAAACCTATCAATCATTTGCTTTGTACATGAAAACACCATGAACAAACCAAAAGTCAACTTGTAAGAAATTATTCATACTAAAGATGGATTGTTCAAACCTCCAAAATCCATAAATATGATCCTCATTGAGTCTAAAACACTATAAAATATATAATTCATATTTAAAAATCCAAACACCATCAATAAAATCTTAAAAATTTCTCGGTTCACTTGCATAAGATAGTTAAACCCTTAGTCAACTTTGAACCACAATAAATGTAGGTTTATAACTAGTCAAACCTCTAAATCATTTTTCCTAGATTTACCTTGAAGTTATCTACCACTTTTATTTTTATACCACCATAAAATTCATCCATCATAAAATTTTATTAACAAAACATTGTAGACTGGTTTTCCTTTGTAAATTCAAATATTTGAATTCCAACGGTCACTTTTTAATGCAAATTTCACTATGTATGGAAATTAGTGAAATCTGCCTGAGAGACCAACTTTGTACTACCATAATTTTTTATATACATCATTTCAAGACCTAAAATTTTATACATATGATTTAGGCACAAATCTGAACAAACCTATGTGACCACTTTATTCTAAGACCTTCACACGTGTGAATGCTAATGTCATCAATATTCTTAATCAAGAAGTTCTTCCAAGATGACTAGGATAACCTAGACATTCACAAGACTACATAGATGAATTCATTTCATTTACACAAGTATAAATAGCGCTATTTACTACTTATATGACCCCTTAAACATGGTCAACACATCACCAACATCCATCATCTTACCTAATTAAGTAAACACCGCAAGGTCCATTCATTATCACTAAGGCACACTTTGCCATTGAGAACCATGCATACAAATCAAATCATGAACACTCTTGGACACCTTATAGACATAATTTAAGAAACCTAAAAAAATACTACAATTAATGTTTGTATATCATCTTCAAATTTTACGTGTAGCCATCACAAATAATCTATACAAGTTTAGGTTTCTCATATTTCAAGAAAATAATTTCCACTTAAGAACCCCCTTTTGGCTACCCAATTCCCTACAATTACCTCTATCATTTAATAAGGTAGGAATAATATCATATTTTGGTTATAGGGAATTTATATAAATAACATCACATTTTTTCCACTAAAAACATATTGTAAAGGAAAATGATCATGACATTACTTTGTATTAATAGCATCAATTTTTATCTCAAGAGGGAAGGAGATAAAACTATGTTTTAGTTCAAGACAAGAACTAGTACCACATTTTAGTTGAGAAAAATTAATAGAATTGTTTTTAGTATCACTAGAAGCATCATTTAATTTAAATATATCATTGCAAGTAAAAACATTATGAATATCCATATATGTATCATCCATGCAGGGCTATATTTTATCTTATCCATTAATTGAAATGATATAAACCTTAAGAGGTGCATTTTGTAAATCATTTTTATTTTCTTGTTGTTTTAGTGTTTGACTAATTATAGAGTGTTTAGGGTAATTTATTTCAACATTATCTTGTTCTACTTATACTTCACTAGATGCATCACTATCATATCTATATTTTTACTAACCATAAACACAGTCATATTTATTTCCTTCATAATCATATTTTTCATCTACATAAGTGAAATTATTAATCACAAAAGTTTGACAATTGGTCCATTCATTAGTATAAAAATAATTCATGGCATGGGTATAGAATAGTGAATTCATGGGATGAGGGCTATTAGGGATTATAGATTAGTCACTCATTTTAAATTTACCAAAACCTAAGATAGAGAAGAACACAAGAACAAAGCCTAATACTAAGATAAAATAGACAATATAAATATATGGTTTAAAGGATAGGAAACCCTAGAATTCAGACCACATCTAAAGGGGAGATCATAAACCAAATGTGAAAATCAAATATAGATACTTAAATCTAGAACCCTGGTGACAAAAAGATTAAAACCTAAAGGGACCAAGGGTTTTTTAATTTTGTAGACAAAAAATGGGATCATAAATGTGTTTTTCCTTATTTTCTAATAGTGTGATCTAAATAATCATAAAACTTCAAATATTCAGATTGTACATGGCACATAACTAGTCATTCAAAAGCAAATGCTACCTATTATTTATTACACATGATAAATATATAAACAATCAAGCATATAAGGATATGAATTACTTAAATTATTATGTTTCACTTATAATATATGTACTTTATGAATTCTATCGAATGTACTCTTTAATATCTCTATGTATGACTATATGAGGAATAAATTACAATAATTATGCAAGACATAAAAAATGTAACAAAATCCTATAGATGATGATTTCATCTAAATATAAATAAGTCATTAGAATGGTAGAGTCAAATTGTATTCACTCAAACCTATGCACCTATCTCTTATATATATATTTTTTTATTTGATCACTTTCAGACTTGAAAAAATAACCATGTATCCTTTCTCCTTTGGTCAATCCCCTTCAATTATCAAGGTGTTTCTTCCATTTTGAATAATTTGAAGAGGCTAAAAACTATAGGTAGTTATCCATTTAATGTGAGTGTCTACCAATTCATGTGGGTGTAAGTCTATGTTCCGAGTAACATTTCAGGTGATAATTTAGGTGATGGTTCCAACCTAATTAGTGGTAGAACTTTTGGGAGCCATAACTTTTACACCATAGCTCTGTTTGACTCCTCGTTTGAACTGTTGGAAAGATAATAATGAGGGGAACATCATGAGATGTCATTGATATTTTATTGGTAGTTTTTGACCCCTAAAAAATAAATGGAAGTGCCCTAAATTTCAATTTTAGTAGTGCAATCTAAAAATAATAAGTTTCTAAAAATAACAATTCCTCGAATTCTATATTGTTGTAAATTGTGGAAGTCAAACTACTTAATCTCCCTCAAGATTGGTGACTTTCCACATCCTCCTCATACCTTCAAAACATGTATAAACGAAGATGTAACCTGAAATGGAAATGAGACTTCTCTTATTAGAGATAAGCATATGTTTGGGTCTACAAATTTGATCAATAAAATATCTCTTCTCAGAGATAGCATTTATTACAATTGTTTTGTTCTTGTTTCTTGAATTATCTTTCAACCAAAGCTTTTGATTTTTGGATCAGTCTATACGCTATTTTTTCTACACCATCCTTTGGTACAAGCACATATAGTATAAATTGACCTTATAATGTATATATTTTTGTAATTAAGATTGAGATAAGAGTAGTTTTAAATTTTTATGTAACTTTGTAACAATGAATGATTATCCTCAAATGCCTTCAAGGGGTTTTAAATGTGTAGCTTTCTCCAATATTAATTTGGGTAACTAGTGGCATGTAAAATCCAAACCAAAAGTAATCTATTATGTAAAATAAAATGGTTCAAAAGGAAATGTGATCAAAATAATTTGAAAAAGATTACATACCTTTTAAAAATTTACAAATGCCTACATATGATGTTACCATCCTTAAAAACTTGATTCCTTTAAAAGGAAAGGAAAATTCAATGTTAGTTAAAATAGGACTAGGGATCCCTATGATAAAAAACATGAATATTGAAATAGTAAAATAAATTACTATGTAATAAAATATAGTCAAGATGACTAAAAATACTAAGACTAATGTGCCAGTAATCTCCCTAATCACTGCTGAGGGTCTATACATGCAAAGTCACATTAAATAAATGGAAAAAAAAAGATTGTATAAAATTTTGGTATCTAGAAAATAAAAGATAAGGAAAATAAGGATAAACATATAGGAAAATAATTGATCACATGCATAGGAGGCATAAATAACTATAGGCATAGTGTTTTAAAGATTCATAAACATGAACATTCAACCAAGACATTACTAGTGAAAACATGACAATACTAGTTATTGTAAGGGTTTGATTTTTGATGACAACATAAACCCATTATAAAATCTCTTGTTTCCTAATCCAAGTAGTTATAAATTAATTTTAAGGATAATGAAAAACATAGTGAGAAACTAAAAATTGGAATAAGCTAAGTATATCTCCATTCTATCACTTTGTCAATTTCAAACATAGTAAGTGAGATATTAATCTACTACATTACATTCATATTTTTATGACTAATTTTGTGTTTCACATATAATGAATATTCATAGTTTTATAATTGTATATATCACATTAATTAAATTAATTAATGCGTTACCACATTCGTACCAAGTAAACATCACTTAATATAACCATGACTAGATAGAAATTACACCATAGTTCTATTTTTACTATAATTATTTTAAATGATAAGTTCATGTGTGGTCAAAAGATGATAATAATAAAAATTAAAAAAACATGAATGCATATTTAAGACCATTATTTTATTCATATTTGGGTATCTCGTGGTCATAAAATGTAATGAAAGGTCATTTTGTTGAGATATTGAAACCATGCCAATAATTTAGTTAGTCTCATTCTCATGTTGATGATTTGAATAATGTACAAATGTCATCCTTTGTACATTATTTTAATTTTGAGAATTATGGTTTGGAAATGTATTATTAATATTTTCAAGCATAGGTTTGACATAGTAATAGATTAATTCAATATAATGTTATGTCCTTCAATTATAATGGCATTATTATTGATTAGATATTTAGTATTGTGTCATAATTTAAAACATCAATTAGTTGAATGCCTAAATGCTTTATGATAATTAAAACATTGGTGTGTGTCATAGCTTTTATACAATTCTTGAGTAATACATAATTAATATAATTAAGTAATCACATTACATTTAAGAAAGTGTTTAAGAATTGAATGATCTAGGTCTGATAAGCTTATAAATTTTTATTTGTTATTATAAGTATGATATATAAGCCTAAATACTAGTTGTGAAACTATATTAATAGTTTTAGTCTCATTATTATCTTGAAAATTAGGAGAATTATTAGTTTTCACTTTAAACATTATCTTTTCTTGATATTTTGTAACATTATTATATAATATATGTTATTAATCCTAGGTGTCATGTAGGAAAGCTTTTATCTTTTAGTAATAGTTGAATAGTCATTCATAGAATGTAAAGAGTCTCTTTAGAAGATGAAATGCACAACCATTCATTGGGTTTATATATTGGAATATTTATTCATTATCTTAGCAACATGAATAAAATTTTTTCTTACACCAAATATTGTTCTTGTCATTCCATTTAATACTTGTCCCAACATTGGTATCAAATTTCAGGATTTCATCACCATTCTCCATCACCACCAATCAATTTCTACCAAAATTTAGTCTTCTTATAATAAGGGCTTCATAGTGGCTATTTTTTTCAAATTATTAAGGCATTTTAATTTAGATGAATGGTCTTTATATGTTGTAGTTACTCCAAGGGATGTGTGGAACATTTATTTAAGATTATAACTTTTTTTCTATTTTTTTGGGTGTTTTTTCTTGAGTGGAATGTTTTACTCAACATACCCCCATTATTTTTTTCCAAATAAGGACCTAATATAGTTTGAAAGGTTTAGGTATGTTTTTAAAATCTTATTTCATATATCTTTACATGTACGCCTAACTTTGTTATTTGGTATAAATGCAAATGGACATTTTCACATGTTTAACTTTTTATAACTAACCTATTAATATTCTTCAAAAGTTTTACATATACACAAGTTTTTTGAACATGCATAGTGATTATAAAGTTTTAGGAGTCATATATTTTTCCTTTCAACAAAAGTGTTCTCATTTTTTATGTTTCAACACTTTTGTTGGAATTTAGCTTTCAGCATTTTTATCTTTTACATCTAATTTACCTTTAAAAAAAAATTCTTTGGAACTTTTGGTCACATGTTTTGTTCACACATTTGGTCTTCGACATGATAGATCTAGTTAGTTTTACACATGATTCAATATAGAAATAAAGAGAACTCAAAATAAAACACATGAATAATATTAAACTCTACTACTATCTTCTATTCTGATTAATTAAATCATTCATGAATACAACATAAATATATAGGAAGGATTATCCTATAGATAGGGAGATTCCTATCTCCTTGAATATATCATATACCTAACATATTAAACACAAACCTATTTACATTAGTGCGGTTTAACAACCAAATCTCACACAAACAATAATATACTAAACAACTCATAATATGAGTTATTATTACAAGCATATTTATATTAACCTTGATAATATAAATTATACACATAATTAGTAATGCTTCACACACCATACCTCAACATTTACCCCCTTGTGAAGATTATTAATCCTATATACACCCCCTTAATGTGAGGATGGGTATAATATACATCTTTAAGAATTGGCATGAACATAATCGTATGCCAACACATACTTTTAGGTCTACATACTACTGAAGTGATCTTGTTGCACATGAATACTATATGTAAAGGAATGCATACCACATTTACTTTACATGATTGAAATAGACTTGTCACTGGGGGTCATCTCCATAAAAAAGTAAGGTAGTCATGAGATATCTATAGTTAGCTGCCCTCCTATACAATTATTTGCCACATTCTATTATGTCCACACTCTCCATTATATTCAAATAGCAGAGGTGTTTCAAACAAGAAGGGGGATGAAAACACACAACTAAAAAAATAAAATCACACCTTGCATATGAACATGAATGTCATATTCTTATTTAAAAACACATAAGTCACCAAATCATTGGTGTGGCCCTATCATTGGTGATTGATGAGAGGTCGCTAAAAGACCTCCATCCTCTATGTATGTTCCAACCTCTAGTTATCATTACTTAGGTAATATGGTGATGAAGCTAAAATAAGGAAAAACTCCTCCCATAATCCAGACATCGAATACAAGAGAAAATGCATTTGTGAGGCAATTTTTTTTATTTTATAATTTTGATATTGGACCTAAAACATTTTGACTCTAGAATTGACACTTTCTAAAAAATTTGATGAATTTTGACTTTTTATGACTTTGACTCTTTTTGACACATTCATATTTTGGCTAAGATTGAAAACATGACTTTTGACAATATGAACATTTTAATAAATAATAATAAAAAATTTAAACAATAATTTGACTGTAAATCATAATAATAAATGCTTTACTTATAAAATACCATTGAATCAATCTTAAAATATTTTGGCTAAAAATTATAATGACTACTCTAAATCTTATGACATTATAATATGAAATACTCAAACATATACCTTTGACCTAATGATTCGATTTAAAGACTAAACTCCTTAAAATAACTAATTAGTAACCCTATTTGCATTTACTAAACTAGATGGGAGATAATATGACCAAAACATTTATATAAATACTGACATACCCACATGAATGCCATATTATGATACATAACATAACTCATTTGGTTCTAATTACATATAATGGACTAGACATAGGATAATGTTGTGGACTGGTTATGTAGTTTCTAAACATATGTATGATGTTGCTCATTGTAGATGCCAGGTTATTTATAAATGGTGTCAAATAAATATAACTGCTCCCCTATATTTTTTGATATCTATCTCATCCATGTATTAAACTAGATCTTTGGTGAGGAAATTTTAAAAGCACTCAAGTTGAGTATAGGCTTGTTTTACATTATACAACTATAAAAATGTTTTTGAGAGGGTGATGCCAAGTGAAAAATGGTTTACATCGATCTATCATATGAATAAGTTATCATCATAACAAGAATTTTTAGTAACTCTAATGACAGGTATGATGGAAAAGATGAGACTAGATATTCAACCTTCGCATTTCAAATAACAAAAAAACTAATGAGGTTGTGAGGAGTCTAAAAATTACATGGTATCCTTGAAGAGTCAAACCAAAGGGTACCATAAGCTTGAATGCTAAATCCATTGTAAAAGTTTGTTGGTAATTTGGTGTAGTTCCAAAAAATATGCAATCTTCAAATGTGCACAAGTATAGACCCAAAATGCAAATCTCAAAACTTGATATAAACATGAGTCTATAGCATATGAAGATATGCCAATGCTTCTCCTTAAATATCAAATCATTTATTTCATCCACATCTTCATGCACTAGATGATATAAATAATGGATTGATTGAATTATTTCCTATGACAAATTGATAGAACTGATCATATCTCATGCTAAAATAAAACTATGCAAGGAGAGACCATCATGCATGAATGAATCAAGAACATGCAAGTAGGAAAATTAAACTAGATGTAGAAACCTCATAGCTGTACATAACTCTCATGACTATTGGACTGACATGGATCTGATACTAGATGATAGATCTAGTTTAGTTCTACACATGATTCAATACAGAAATAAAAAGAACTCAAAAATAAAACACAGGAATAATATTAAACTTTTTTATATCTTCTATTTTGATTAATTAAATCATTCATGAATACAACACAAATATATAGGAATGATTATCCTATAGATAGGGAGATTCCTATCTCCCTAAATATCTCATCTACCTCCCATATTAAATGCAAACCTATTTACGTGAGTTTGGTTTAACAAACAAATCTCACACAAACAATAATAAATGACTATTTTATATAATTTAATCAATAGTTTAAATTTTTGAAAACTACTAGAAATAAACTAGATTATATCAAGATTAAATTGTACTATATCAACATGAAGTTGGACTTATTACAAATAAATCACATTTGTCTAATGTATTTATGATAATTCCAAATTATTTAAAATGATTATAAATAATTAGTAGTTTTAAACTATCATAAATAAATTGGACTTCATCAAGAATTACTTGGACTTATTATAATTAAATAACATTTATATTATATATTTGCAATAAGTCCAAATTATGTGGCCATTCAAAATGGTTCACAGACCATGCATTTGTAGATAACAAGACTTGGTAGTTTGTTTCTTAGGGAAAAATAATTCATACATCAATCATGTGCTCTGGTGATATGTGGTTTAAAACATCTAGGATGATTAGGATTCCATATGTCATCGGTTGATTGGATTGTGAACTATCTATTTAATCTAATTTAGGTGATGTCCTCATGACCATCAAAGTTTATCTCATATTTGTGTACCTACCACATGTCGATCAAGGGTGTTGCAATCTTAGGTGCTTGTATTGTTCAAGAATTTTGTTTGGACTGGTAATCCTTTCACATAACCAAGTCACTGAGATTGTGCCACATGGCATAATCTTGGGTGCTTGTATGAAGTGTAATTTAAAAAATTGAAAATTTGAAAAACATTTTTCAATATGCAAATGCCAAAGAACAAATATTAATGTACAAGTGGGACATTTAGAGGGGTAAATCCTAAAGACCTTTTCACATACACAGGAATGTCAAAGTGTATTTTTCAAACCATAAAATCCAAAGTGTAAATTCTCAAATGTGTAAATTATGAAGACCATTTACTGAAGAACATTTTGAAGGATGCAAAAATATGAAGTGGATGTTCCAACAATCAAATACTATTAAATAGATACAAAGTGACCAAATAATGAATTATCATAGTATAAAATATAAAACTCAAATACTGAAGTGTATTTTCTAAGACCCAAAATGTGAAGTACCACTATAAATAAATATAAATAAATAAAATAATAAAACATTATACATTCTCAAAAATGGACTAAATTTTGAAAAAAATTCATATTTCTCATTCCAAAATTAAGGAAACACCATTTCAAATTTCCCAATCCTTTTATCACCTTTTTTTTAGTGCTTAGAGGAATGATGCATTTGAATAGTCTGTTGCAATGCCTTTCTTAAAATCATGGGAAAAAGTGTATGACCTCTCCAATTTTATTTGGTTTCTAAGCATAGATGATACTATCTATGAGTATGGATGGTAAAGATGTGTCAATTGGGTTTGGCTTCCATTTCTTGTCCAAGCAACCTAAATAAATTTTTACTTCCTCTACATCTTTCTTCCCTACATGAACTAGGATGAACCAAGCTACATTGACCCTTGATTCTATATCCCCATTTGTTTATAGTATCTCAATATTTATTTTAGATCTAACAAACCATACTATCTAGTACATTCTTGTAGAATCATTAGGTATAACAAATAACATATCTTCAATTTGCACATCTTGCGCTGAATCAAATACAATTTTTGTTCTTTTTCTTTTTGGACCAGCATATGTATCCTATAGATGCCACTCCAAAATCAATCATCTTATCATGAACCATTTTGTGTAGATTTCTATGTAGGGGTATGTCATGGCAAGTTCTAGGCCAAAAATATCCTATACACTCAACTTCAGAAGGGAACATGTCTTCTTTCATTATGTTGTGGATGTTTTGAAAGTAATATGCTAGATCCTTCCACTTACTATTTTTGGTCAAACCAAATCCATTAAATTACTGTACATACTTATTCAAGTTATATATAATTTCTTTTTCACTCTTTTTTCTACTTCTATCTAAGTCTTTTACAACAATGGAATCTTTAAATGTTTCTCTATTTTTCAAGTCTTTGAAATATATATATTTTGGATTACCTTCTAGAACATTTAGTTCACCATTTTATTTTATCCTCATAATGTAATTGGGGGGGGGGGACCAATTTCTATCTCTTATATAGTTTTTACAATGCATAATGGGCTGACCTTACTCTATGCGTAGAAGAAAGTATTGACCTTTTATCAAGCTTACTATTTCATTTCTTCCTTTCAGCTGGTAACTATTAACATACTCTTTGAAATCCACTACCTCTTCAATCAAATATGGTGTGAAGTTTCTTGTCTTTTCACATGTCCTATAAGTTTCCATAATCTCTGCCACACTCCTTACATCTTTGCTCTTTATGCATTCAGACAGGTTTCTAAATGTGTCATTGATGTCCTCATGGGTATGTCCTATAGGGAGAAATATGACATTGACATCGAGGAAAACGACTTCATATACAAGGAAAGATAAATATTACAACACATACCTATACAAAAGAACATGCTTTTGTGAATTTGTAAATGTAACATGAGTTTTATATAAGGTTTGACATTTTTTAAACATAATTAGGGATAGAAGTACCAATTATTATTATCCCTAGAATATTTGTCTAGTTGAAGGTATAACCTGTAAGGAAGTTTCTTGAAGGCACTAATTTATTGTGCTTTTTCTCTATATTTATTGCATTCAGGGTAGTAGTTGTTAGACAAAAGTGCATCATACAATGGATATTTTTAAGTTCTAGGTTTATATAGTAAATATCCATAAGTATCTAGCATTATTGTTTCCATATACTTGAAGCACTTGTTCAATGAGGTGATAGTAAATTTAGACCCTCCAAGAATGTATGGTTTAAAAAATGCCCATATCCACCTACACCATGACCATGTGTTATAATATTTTCCATTAACAAATCTAATATTCTATTTGTAATTACTTTACTTTTTATCATTGTCCTTAGCACAAATGTTTTTTTGACATTCCACCTTGTCATGAATGTCATTAAGACATTCTTTAGGGTATTACTCTGACAGTCATTTATGTGTGTAATACATTTATCTTGTAGAAAGTATTTTATTTAGGTGCATCATGAATTCTTGATCGATATGCTCTTCCTGATCTATATAAAGGGACCCAAAGCATTTATAGTGAGTCAATAAGATGCATGTTTTATACCTAGATAAGTCATTAGATGTGGTAATGGTCACATCATGAAAATTATTTCTCCACATGTTATTGAATTTTCACTGGGATATTGGCTCATATTATATATCTACTAATTGTGCATTAATGTGGCACCTCATAAATTTTTGAGTGAAAGATGTTGGAAGACGTCAAACATTTTCTCATAAGCTATCTATATCTACCTAGAATGTTAGTCATGGATAAACATATGCAAAATCATCCACGAATTAGTCCAATAAATCTTTAGCTTTCATTGTCTTCTTATGTGGATTTTGTCAAAATCTCCCTACATGGAATACATTTAATTCCCCATTTTTGTGACAATTTTGAATGTCAAAAAATCTACTTCTCTTCAATCCATATATTTTAATCCAATCTTCCAAATAGATCTTTATACCTTGAAAGTCAATGCTAGTTATGGCATCCAAGACATGTTGCCTCTTATCCATTATTTTGAAATCAATAAAATTTATCTTTGTAGATTTTAGAATCTCAAATGACAATCCTAACTAAAAACATTTTTTGGTGCAACATTTATCTGCATACATTATTGAAATCTCACTATCTATGATGTCATCAAACTCCACTTGGCTGAGTGAAGTGTTTGGTTGACTTCATTTTCAGCCCAATTATTTATAGCCATGAGCTAATTTTTTTGGATGCCTTTATGCTAGAAATGGCAGGCAAGGATTGACTTCATTATCCACTATGTCCCAAACATTTCTAATTTCTTTCTCCTTTGGTGTCATGTATGGTAAATTTATTGCTATACAAGTCTCAGTGTCCACTATTTTGTTGGAACCCCATCTAATGATAGATGTTTTAGTTACCTTCAAGTCTCATAATGTTGTATAACATGCCTTATGTAAATTACCAATTCATTTTCTAATATTGGCATAGGAATGCAACCAAAAATCTCCCCTAGTTATGTAAATTCAATAAAACCAAAAGCAATTTTTTCATCATTTGCAAGAGCTATACATTTGGGCAATAAATATACCCTTTTCCCAAGAAATGTTTTTCTTAAACTTTTAAATGTGGTAGGATCATTGATATATCAAATAGATGAATCCAAGCAAGGGTTTTCTTATTATAATGGTTGTATATGTAGAATTGAACTCACATTATTTTGTCTTTGTTCCATGTTATTATCTATAGAAAACTTGTTTGTGATGTGTTGCATCATTATTGTGATCCATATATTAAAAATATCAACTACATCCCCCAAATTATCCAAAAAATATACAAGAAATAGAAGTGGTAGATTCATATCAAAATCTTTAGTCATATTAACACTTACACATTCAAAAAGTATTTACTCATTGTGGCATGTGGAAGTGAGATTTATGGGTTCTAGAGATTTAACATCTGAACCTACCACTTTGTGTATTCTTCCTTCACCAATGACCTTACCATTATTTATGAGATAACCATAGTCTCCACATTGGAAAGCCATTGATGTATGATTTTTTATCTTGAAAATATGTAAAGGACATGAGAAGAGTTGTTAACTAGGTTATTTCTAAAATTATTCCAATTTATATGTGTATGTAGGAGATAAATATATATTTATAGAAGAACATAAACATGGAGATACGTTAAAACCTAAAAATGTTAAAAAGGTAATGCATAATATTTTGTTTAACAACACGGTTTATGTCAATCTAAAAAAATAATATATTTTAATATCATATACTGCATACTTCAATTATTACTTCATCCTACTTTGAATTTATCTCCTAGGAGATACATTTCAAACATTCATTAGAGCTAAATAACCATGTAGAGAAAATAGATAATTAAGTCAATATTCAACCATGTATTTTATTACAATGCAAAATGATATTGAATAATCAGGGTTTTGAGAAAAATTATGGAAAATGATTAGCTTCTTATATTTTGGGATCTTTTATGTGATTGAACCTCTATTATTGACCCCAAAATTTTGAAGATATCACTTAAGAGATACATTTAAAACATGTGTATGGGTACCCTTGAAGGATTGAAGGTAGTACTAGGTGATACCTTAAAGGGTCTTATAATACCTTCAAGTTTACCCATGACATTAAGCTTAAGGCTTCAATTTTCAATATTCAAGGACTAGTGGCATGCACTCATGAACCCATGACATTTCAACATCTATGAACCTATGACATGTGGTCTTTATCACATTTACCTAGAGACTGATAGATTAAACTTAATTTACAAAATCTTAGGGATGTGTAAGCACTATGGGTTCTATGGTGATGCATGTCTCCCTTTGAAATGCCTCTAGAATTCTTATTAAAAATGGGGCCCACTTCCCTTAGCCAATGGTATGAGTTTTATTTAAATAATAACTCTCTTCTTTCCTAAAGATAACTGTGATAACATGTGTTTTACGTAGAAGGGACTGAGACTACAAGTTTGTAGCTATGCTCACCTATGCACTCAATTGCTAGAAGTCCATGATTAACCTAAGCACTAGCTTCAAGTTTGTGGCCATGTTATTTATTCTCTCCCAATAGGATACATAAAATTATTGGACCATGGTGACTCACATAGGTTAAATTTGATGATAACCCCTACCCATCAAGATTTTTTTTGTGACAATTTTTAAATCAATGTCTGGGAAAGTGGTAGTGACAAGACAGGTATGGCAGAAGAACCGCTAACGATTGTGCAAGACCATTAATGATATGGAGTTTTAAAATATTACATCTTATTCAAAGAAGATTTATTTGGGGTTAATGACATACATTACAACACATGCTATGGGGTAATTTAAATATTTGGGAGATAAAAAAGGTCACCATCAAAGATAAAATATTAAAGATGAGGAATAATACTTGTGCACAGGTAGTCAATGCATTTAAAGAGGTTGGAAAGAGTAAATTAGATGTTGAAAGACATAAAATGAAGGGGATAAACAATTTAAAAACATGATAGAAATTAGAGAACAAGATTTTTTTGCTATCTACTCTCGATATACTCTTGTGTGAATTTTTTTTGGTAAAACAAAGTAATCAAATAATGTAGATTATAGGTTTAGTCAAGGATAGGAATAAGTTATTGATCCCACTCAAATATGTAGAAAAGGCATAAATGGGGATTGGGATATGTCTTCAAAAAAACAAATTCAATGACCTAGATCCCTTTGAATTTGTGAAAATGGGTGAAGTTACTCTCTTTGCCCTATCAACACAACCATGTACACAAGTAGGAGCTCTTGCAATTCAACATCTGCTTTAACGTTTTGATGTAGAGAGGCTAATCAAGTTACCTACATTTAAGTAACTAGATGAGGTCATGTATACCTTTTTAAGTAGATACAACTAAGGGGCTATTCATTTATCTAGAGATATCACCATTTAAATGAATGCACAGACCATGGTGAGAGCCACATGCCTCTCAAATCATGGAAAATATTTATTGCCATAAAAATCCACCACACTACCATTTTATCCATATGTTTGGGAGAAGTTTACCATTAGGAAAAGTATAGGAACCCCAATTTACTTCATTGAGGGTGTTTAATTGTGAATTCTGGTAGAGTGTATTATAAATAGGTTTTGGTAGACAACAAAGCAGGCCAAACAGGCAAAAAAAGGAGTAATTGACATTGTGTATTGCATGATACACAATAATGAAAACTTTAATTGGCCTAAGTTTCTCTCATCTAAGCTTACCACTAATATTAAAAAAGGTACTTTCAGGTATCTCACAAAATTTCCAATATCAATTTATGGTTTTGTTATTATGCTTCACCCAATAAAATTCCCTGCTAGAACAAGTTAATGTTACTACAGAATTTTGGCCTACTACTACCCTTGTATGCATTGCTTGGACTAAGATAGGGAAATAATTTGAGCAATTAAGGTGGTTTAACACATGGTGGCTTGAGGATCTAGCTTTTTTAAAGTCACACCTTCATATTCCATAGGATTTCATGTAATATTTGGGGCAACATGCATCAATAACCAAGTTGTACAATGGTATTCAAATCAAGGTACATGAGTTGGCCATGCCAACTATGATTCCAATGCCCTTTTTCATCACAATGGTTAAATCAGAAGATTAAGTATGAAGGAAAAAATCCCTAGTCACATAAAAATGCCAGTAAGAGTAAGACTAATTATGGTTAATTGTGTAACCATAGGCCTCACCCTAGCATTCCACAACTCCTCCACAGCAAAAAAAATGCAAATGGAAAGGAATTGTGCAGAGATCCTTACCATCACAAGCTAGAAAGAGATTAAGGTAAATCAATTATTTATTAGATAACCCACATGTGCCAATCATATCTTGAGAGTATGATCTCACAATGTTATGGGTTGATGAACATGAAATTCTTCAATGTATTATTGAAGACATCAATCAAAAGGTCTACGATAAGGAGGAGAAGGATTTTTTTCTGAAAATTAGTTTATACTTTCTAAGTGCATAATAAAGTAATTAGTGATAATTTGGTTGACATTACATAATCCCCTCCCTCTATTATTATAGATACTATAGGTCACAAATAATCTCAACATGAACTTGCGATAGAAATTTTACAAAAAGATCCAAAAGCTAGTTCATCATCTACACAGTTTGTAGATCTACTAGAGGAAGGGAGTTGGGTACAGACATTAATATGCAAAAAATGTAGTCATCATTGGATGAGCCTTTAACTAACATAATTAAACATTTTTTTATCTTTCAAAGATTCATCCAAAATAAGTAGTGCCCATCAAGTGAAGTCTAGGGCCATAATGAGACATGAGGATACACTTGTCCCTCTATTTGAGTCAAAAAAAATTTCATACATAGAGGTGTCACGATTATCAAATCCAAATATTTAGAGCACTCATAATCTAATATGTAAATAGATGATATATATGTAATGGAGGGATTCCCAGATACCACTATCTAAATGAGATCCATTGTGCCTACTTTCACTTTCATGGAGACATATTTTGATGTTTCACAACTACCATTGTCCAAGGAAATTGAAGTAGCATCTGCATTCTAAAAATCCATTGTGTAAAAGGCTTCAGACTTGGAACATATTATTTTTTGACTGTACAAAGAGAAAAAATAATCACAAAATCAAATTTCTAAGGATAGGTAGCTCATAAATTCCTCTTGTCCTACTCTAGTTGAATAAGTCCTTGGTGATCAAGTAATGTCTAATGACAAACAACTCACTACGTTGTTGACTCAACTAACAAAGGATTGGGTGAGCACACATAAACTGTGCACCCAAGGGCACTTTATATGAGCTAAGATAGAAGGCATTTGTGAACTTCTAAAGGAATATGTACATGTCCTAGATACTATTTCACATTAGGCTAAGCATATTACACAAATAATGCTTGATTGGAGGCAACACCTTAAAAAATCCTTAGATTCTGTTAAACCATAGTTCATAATGATATATAAAGCTAAATTTGTATTGAATGATCTAATGTCTACTAGGGAAACATTGAATGGTGCATTTCAATAGTTTTTAGAAGCTAGAGATACCATGATGAAGAAGCTCCAAGTCTAGTAGAATGAGATAATATGCAATGCATTTGTGGCAATTCAATCCCAAAGGACTGCAAATAGGTTACATGATATTGTGTCAGATATCTAGCTTAAGTTTTCAAATATAAAATAATTATTTATCATTGTAAAAGAATTATATGTGTATAATTTGATGGTCATTCAGATTCTACTACATGTTTTGCTTACCATGGTGTGGGAAGTACTTGATAATTAGAAAACACTCAAGCATGAACTCTCACAAATTAAACTAGTTATTGTGCATATCAAAGATGAACCTAATTTCATTCCACCATAAGAGATCCAAGAAATTTTATACAAGATAAAGCTGGATATAAAAGTACAGTCTGGGAAGCCATAACCTACATAATAGGTAAATACATAATATAAGTTTTATAGTTTAAGAAAAAAAATTTACTTTGTAATATAGTCATAAGCATTTAGAGCAAGGCAAGATTGGATGAATCTCCCTAACCTAGATGACCACCTAGTTATGCTAGTCTATGGAATATTGCAAAGGGTAGTAGGCAAGTATAAAACCAGAAAACCTAGATTGATTACTACCACTTTTATGAAAGGCTAATCTTTTCCATCTTTAACTAAGATCAAAGTTTAGATTTTGTCTTGGGATGAAATAATAATTTAAGTCAGTGAAAGTTTTGGATGTGGAGCAGGGACATGTGCACAGGGTATCATTTTGTCATTTATATGATCTTTTGGATGTCTTCAACCTTTTTATCCAAGTGATAGACATAAGAATGCCATGACTCTTTTCTTTTTGTATGCTAAAAAGTTGTAATGTGAAGAGATAGAGCCATGTAAAAAGCTATATATAGTGCTATAATGTAATGTAATATTTTTTTGATGTGTGATAGAGACTAATAAACTAGCTCTATTCTTGTTTTCCTAAGATTCTTTTACCTATTCATAGTGCACAATGTTTACTCTATTTTGCTTTAACTTGTTTTATCTTGTATTATGTTGTTTATGATACAAAATTCTTAACTCTATATTAGTTTGTCTTTATATTTTATAAGGTATATAAAATTTAAGATTGTGTAAATTAACTCATGCTATTATGATTCTTTTACGCTTCCTACTATGCAAGTTATACCTATAATTTGTATGTTCTAAAGAATTTCTACAAAAATCTGCTAACATTCCTTCAACATGCACATAATTGGAATTTTATTTCAAGGTATCTCTGAGGATATAACTTGAAGGTCTTTGTAGTAAATTTGAGTGTACCATAGTTCATGTTTTTAAGGTATAAGTTATCTTGTAGGAGAGACTTTCAAACATGTGTTTGTAGTACTTTGAATGGGTATCCTAGTAGATACCTTGAAAATGTACATGATTGGAATTATCTTTCAAGATATATCTTATGAGATACTTTAGAGGGCCTTGTAATACCTTCAATGGTTCCTTTATGCATAAAGGTATCTCTTAGGAGATCCCTTCAATGTAGCCATGAAGGTACTACAATACCCTTCAATGTATATTGTTGGGGATACATAGTTAATTAGTTTCCCTTTTGTTTGCATTTTTATCCTTTCTTTGGTGTTTTTTTCACCTTTTATTGTTGTTGTTTCCAAAAATAAAAGTGCCACTATCACAAGTTGGTGTTGTTGTTACATGTCAAGTGTCCACACTGTGGCCCTCCTTAACTTTAAATTATCTACTAATAAATAGTTATCTATCCCACTCCCCTTGTAATTAATGTCTAGGCACTCCATATTTCATGATCCCCCATAAATATCACTGTAAATATCCTATGAGACACTCCTCAAGTGTGTGTGTCACCTTTAGCATTTATGGGCACCCAATTTCAAAAAAAAATGTTGTGATGATCACATTTATTGAGCATTTATCTCAAAAACTATTTCTTTAGGCTTTTTATTTTGACCACTTTCCCTAAAAGAAATTTGTCTTTGTCTTGTAGGCTATTGTTTCTCAAAAAATGATCCTTTACAAAAATTTCTATTGATTTCCAACAAAATTTCATCTAAATTCTCCTACTATCCTATGTAACAAAGAGTCCTATCTACCATCTACAAAGAGAATTATGAGTAAAACATCGACCAATTTGGAGCTAAATTGATTGCATAACATGCATAACACATATAAGAACAATAAAAGTAGCACATGGCATATAAATTACAATGGAATCTTCATATGGGACATTTAGAGGGGAAAATACACCATCCCCTTATTTCATTAAATATTTTATAGAGTTCATGGACATAGTGTTTGGCTCCACCATATTTAAGGATAGGTACAAAAACTATTCAAAATTATGGGATGTCGTCAATTTAGTGGATTTATTTTTATTAGGAGATAATATGACTCTCATAGATACATAATTCATTAAAGAAATGTTGGCTTTCAAATGCCAAAGGTTACATTTTACTACTGCTAAACCAGAGGTGATGCGATGCATTGACCTTCTATGAGATTTTTTTTTCTCAAGAAGGATATCATAGGATGCTTTCTTTCATCACTTTAAAAATAACTTAGTTGTTATGTGCATCTTGGGACCCAACTTCCAAAGGTATTTATCTTTGTGCATACTCGATGCTTATTTTGGCAAATATACATTGGTATAATTTAGCATAAAAAGCTCAATCGAGATGGTACTCTATGTGTGGTTGTTCTTAGACCAATCCATTGCATGAAAGGGGAAGAAACTAAAAGGAGTGGTTTATATTGACAAATTATAATGGACATATGCATTAACATGACACTATTCAATCAAATCTATGGTATACCAAGTATCTATTTTGCCAATTGAGACTGGGTGCCATTATTGTATATGATACTTACCCACAATTTTACATACACCTTGGGTGAAATAATTATATTCCACATTAGAGAGTGGATAATCAATAAGGACAATCATCCCATGCATTTAGGTAGTTTTTATATGATATCATATTTACTTGATGCAGTCATGGGAACCTGTTATAGAGACCTTGGAGAATTTTAGACTCCAGCCATAGACTGTGAGAAGAACAAAATCTATCACCATTATCATTTTATGAATATATACACCTATACCAAGCATATGGTTAGGATATCTGAAGATGTCTATACACCATTTTGGAAAGTCACTCATGGCTTGCCCATGCCTAGGATCAAGAAAAATATTTAAAAGAACTTGGCAGGAAAAGGGGACTATTTCCTCTACCCAAATTTCATAGTAATCATAATTTGGGGGAATAAAGTTAATACTTTGTGTCTTCCAATGTTTGTACCAGATATTATAGCTGAATAAGAATTCAACTTTTAGTTATGGTAGAGTATTGAAGAGGACCTATCAAAGCATAAGAAAGCTTTGTATTTTATCCACTTTGTAATAATTGGCAGAATGGTTTATACTATGAGGAAGAATTTTACAAAGGTGGGTAGAAAATGTAAGAGTTATCCTTTCCCCATGCTTCCACACAGAGATTGAGATCCACATGGGATGATTCAAAAGCACATACAAGTATTTAACATCCCTTACATCCATGTTCCCTATCTATATGATTATTTTTTTCTTAATGCAAAGTCCAATGAAGATGTTTTGGAGAGAGACAGGGTCATTAGACTAAAGGAAGATCATTTACGAATGATCCAAGATGACCCCCAGTCACTACTAGAGAATTAGATAGAAAGAAGTCCCTATATAAGGAATGGGATCATTTTGACTTCTAGAGAGGATAGTCTGAGGATAAATCCAAAGACCAATTAGCTTTCTCCTCCCAAGGACTCCCTTTAAAATTGAAGCTGAAAGCTGTGAAGAGAGAGCCTAGGTTTCTTGAACCAAGAATGAGTAGTGGAGTATAGGTAGGGGATCCCATTAGTTTGGATTCTGATGAGGAAGAGAAAACATAACAACCAATTATGATCACCATTCAAGTATCTACTATTATGCCCCATGTACATATTGCTTCATCTATTATGATAATAACATCAAAATTAGTAGTGTCAATATCACAAGGCCCCTCCACACAATGAAAGATCCCACTAGTTTATATGAGGAAACCAATGACTCCTATAGGCAATCCTACACTACAAACATCACAAGGTTTACTTACTACATTAAAATAGGAAGATAGGGTGATAATCAAGGATAGTGAGGATGATTCTAATGAGGAATTAGAGTTAGAAGTAGCTAAGGCCATGAGACTCCAAAAAAGACCCATAAAACCAAATTTTATAGAAACTCAACCTTTTGTAAGTTTTCCTTTATATTCTATACCCATTTTAACCATATTTTAATTTATTCTATGTTGGGATCACCCAGGGTGGAAGTGCTTACTTTCACCTTCATTAATACCACTATAATTTATCCACTCCCCACTTATATTACCACCTTCATCCCACTTACCATGCCAATCCCCTATATCCCTACTACCACTTCCAATATTAGAGCCTTAAATAAAAAGAAGGTGTCTAGGAAGTTGTAGACTACATTAGCCACCTCACAACTCCATGTCCAATCCACATAGATTTATGTTCCCATCCCTTCCACCACCTCATCCTAAGATACCACCTTGACAAGTTCCATCAAGGGAAGGAAGGCCAAGCCACAATTAATTATAGTCCATCCACTCCCTCAAATTAGAGGAGTGGATTGGTCTAAAATCATCTAGCCTTCCCTACCCAATGTCCTTGTCAAGGCCTAGAAGAAATAACTAGCTCAAGAGGAGACTGAGGTAGAGGTTTTGGTTACAACTCCTAATGCATCAAAATTATACATCCCTCCATGGGCAATGGATTTAAGAAGCAAGGAATCTCAAATTCCTAGCTTCAAGATCACTGAGATTCCCTCTATTTCCATTCTATATGACCCACCATCTAGCAGTATACATAGGATGAGAAAAAGGAAGGTGGATAAAGATAAAATTACCAAAATCATCCTTGAAGAAAGGAATGAAGTGTTCTCCCTCACTAAGAGGCAAAATAGACAACCAAGAGAATCCCTTTACATTAAAAATCTATCAAACCTCACCCAAACTCATAAGGTTGCCACTGTTTCTATCCATGAGAGCACATAGATGGCTCAATAGGAAATAGAGTCCCAAATTAAGTAATTGAAGGAGCAAGAAAAATAGTACACATTTTTGTGGGTATAGAAATAGTTGTCCAAGAGGCAGCCTCCAAATGTTATAATTCATTAGAAACAATGGAGTTTATGAAGCCATAAATGCCTCAAATGTGAATAACACCAAGTATTTATACAATACTTTAATATAGGATAGTGCCAAATTTAAAATGCTTATGGAATACATAGGCAACAAGTTATAGTCATTTGTATTTAATGATGATATTGGAGGTATCTAATGCCTTAAATTTGGTAATCATAAGGTAGGAGGAGGCCAAGGAATGGTTGAAGTTAGTTAGGTCCTTGATCCCTAAGTATCAAGGTCATGAGGTATAAATTCTCTGGATATTGCATGATTTGAAGTTATCCAAGGTAAAAGACTCCACAAGAAAATTGATTAATGGGATTAATTTTGATCCGCTTGTAAAAGAAGTGGTGGATAACTTCAAATCAAGCCTCTAAGACTTAACATTGGAGAAGATAGAGGTAGATTTATGTGCCATAAGGAAAAAGGTCACTGAAGTCGAGATATTCAAGAATAGCTTTCAGTTGACCAAGGGAGAGCATACAAGACTCCTCGCCTAGGCCAATAGGATTCATTGACCACCACTGCTATATTTAAATATTATTTGATAGTAGCATGCCATAACACATAAATTATATCAAGATAACAAAGCTAAGAAGAAACAAGCTAGTGAGGCTTTAACATCTATAACTTCTATTATTTCCAACTCAACTTCCATGTCAACCAAAGTACATGCAGCGATTTATACAACACAACCTTGAGGCTAAGATTTTATGCATGTATAATTTTGTAATGGTGGATATATTTATATTTTGAGCCTTTTAATTGTAAAATTGACTTTATATTTTGTACACATGTACATGTTTCATAGGTTTTAAAATTCAATTTATTTAATTGATAATTATAGGTTGTCTCTTATACGGTTTTAAACCATAGTTAGAACTACATGTTCTAACTACTTCATGTAATCATCTTGCATGAACTTGGAGGATGAGGTGATCCCTTCCCCAAGTCTATAACAACATCAATTTTGATTTTTAATGAAGTGTTTGAGTATTTATTTCTAATTTCTATGTAATTATTTGTTATTTCCATGATTGTGTGTTTCAATAATCTCTAGTGTGCAGTAGCTGTGAATAGATTCTTGATTATTTTGATTGATATACTAATATGTAGATGTATAAAATATATTGAAATATTGGTAAACGTGTTGATTAGAATAGTTGAGTTCAAGTGCTTTCATATTTCTATATGTGTACTAGTGCTTTTATTGGTGTAGTTTTTTGTGTGTGCACAATAACTGCAACAAATAATTCACAAGCCTAAGCTAATTTTTTGGAAATTTTAATCAAGCCCTATTATTAGATTTTGGTCTTTAGGTTTTTTTTTTTGAATATTTTATCTGATGGATTTTTGTCTTATGAACTATTATCTGTCTTCAAACTTTTTTGTTCGGAGTTTTTGCATCAGACATTTTGTGTAAACAAATGTTCTGAATGACTTGTACGAACAAGAGTGGATTTCTCCTTCAAGGTATCTCCTAGGACATACATTTCAAATAGGGACAGGAGAGGTATAAAATTAGATTTCTCCTTCATGGATGGAGTAAAATTTTACTTTACATAGAAGCCACTATTGGATGCCTTATGAAGAGCTCCATAAATTTTGTGTTCTTGTCCTCATCTATTGTACTCATTTTACTTGTTAACCATGCTTTTGAAAACTTTTCCATATAGTTTCCTTCCTTCAAAATCCATATAGAATTATGTTTCTATACTCTTTTAATAGTTAGAATTATGTATTGTAATTAAATATATGATAAGTATATATTGATTTAGGACAATTTTTATATAATGTGTTCTAAGGATTTTTCGGAGAAATAGGTATATAGTGAAAAACATTCTGTAGCAAAGTAATCTCATTACATAGACTATTCTACAGCCACTGTGTGACCAAAGTCATGAATGAATAGATTTTGATTCCTATTTTAACCAAATCATAGAAATAAACATAAACTCCTTGGATCCCAATAAAGAAGTGATTGAAGACTGAAATAGTTTTGTTTATCCTATAGCAATGTTACAGAATTCATATGAAGACGTCTTTAACAAAAGGAGCCAATTTTGGTTATCCTACGTCAAATGTATCTTAGATTAGAATATATATTGTTTTGTATAAAATAATCTCCTCTACAATATATATATATATATATATATATATATATATATGTATGTATGTATGTATGTATGTATGTATGTATGTATGTATGTATGTATCAATAGATTTTAGATATAGTAGATGTTGATTAGAGATTATCAAAAGTATATTTTTTCAAGCAATTGTCACTGTAATTTCCTACAGTAATTCATTGTTGCATTTTTTATTAATATGAACAAGTATTTATGAGTTTAATTAAGTGTTTTGAGTGGAAGGATTGAAGCTAGAGTTGGAAGGACAAAGTGCCCCCTTTGGAAGTCTACAGTAACAATCCAACCCATTTTATTAACTAAGCATGTTATTTGATTTATTTATACGTTATGAGTTCATTTTTGAATTGTGTGATTTAAATTCTTACTTAGATTCGTTTAAGGAAGCTTCCAATACATAAGCATTTATTTCACAGTATTTTTTTCATGTTTTATTTCCATCTTTTCATTTATTGCATGACTTTAACATCTTAGATAATAATTAGTAGAAGGTCAAATTAGAAGATTGAGTGTGCACATATAGTGACATCATCCTATCAAGTCTCTGTCCTCAAGTTGACATTTAAATGAGGTATAAGGTATAGGTCCATGATAAATCTCCTTATTCATTTTGATTAAGGTAAGTATATCTGAATATGAATCGACTGCTAGTCATTTTTGGCACCATTGCTAGGGAAGGGTGTCACACACTTGTAATATTCAATCTTGATAGCAATCATTTATGGATGTTTATTTTTTTTATTTAAAAATATTGTTGTTCTTTAGATTAAATATTTCTTGCTTTTATGGCTTAAATTTCCCTTTTTACAAGTAGGATAGTGGAAATTTTCAAAACCTCCCATATTACTAACCCTATGCAGGTAGGGTGGGCAAAAAAGTAAAAAAAAAAGTGGTTGACATATGCAAAGCAAAGGGGAATATATAGGAATATTTTTACCTAAATAATCAAATGTTTATACAAGATCTAAAATTCATCTTACAATAAATGAGGAACATAAAGGAATTCCTAAAAGTCACTCATAGTTATCAATAGAAAAGGTAGAGAAGGAATAATTTTTGGCTAGACTAGTAGCACAAGCTGGAGACCTTGAGGAGGTTCATACCCTTGGAAGAGACCCACATGTAATACCTATAATAATTCCATCCTTATCACCTTATACTCAAAAATTTGAAGTTTGCTTCCCTCTATCACCCAAATTTATTGCTAAGGAGGCATTCAAAGCTATTCTTACTCCTAGAAGAAACACCAGGCTAATATAATCTTCCAATTTAGAGAGACTCTTTGCCAAAACACTAGATAAATATTCTAAAAAAACCTCCACACCATCCACATTGTATAGGAAGCCATATGTTTCTACGAACAAAGATAAAGTCTTCATCTTCCACACCCTAAGAAATAAAAGAATTGATAGGAATTTTGAGTAGTGGGTAGCAACAACCTCCCATTTACCAACATAAAGAATATTGATGAGGGATCACCAGGAAGAAAAAACTACCAAGGAGTTTACTACTATCAAATTTACTATCCTTACTCCTGATGAAAATGCACCCATGAAGAATATTCCTCACTCTGCCCTCCCTACTTTCAGGGGAAAAGCATTTGAGGATCTAGACAAATTTATTTTTGAGTTTGGCATCTTATGTCGTAGCTATAATTATAATCAAGACACTCAAAAACTTAAATTATTTCTAGCAACACTTAAAGATGCATCACTTAGATGGTTTATGGGACTTGGAAAGGATGCCATTTCTACTTATGAAGAAATGAAGGAGAAGTTCCTAATGAAATACCAAAACTATTGTAGGGGAAAAAACTACAAGAGAGATGACATATTCTAATAGTACAAGCTAATGATGAGTTATTAGAAGAATATATGGAGAGTTTTTTGTTTAGCTTGAAAAATTCCAAGAAGACTACAATGGAAAAGGAATTGATCAAGTTGATATTCCTAAAAGGAAATAGAGATGTTTGTCTGGAGGTACTAGATCTAATGTCTAATGGTGATGTTTCTACACTACCATTTGATGAACTAACAGTTCAATGTACAAACTACTCCAGATCAACCATGAATAAAAGTAAGGGTAGAACCTTTCTTGTAGCATATACAGTAGGATTGTCTAAAGGTGAAGTTAGCAACCTACTCTAGGATTTTAAGTAGGGCATTATCATCCACCTAAATACTCAACTTGATACATTACATACACAGAGTAAGAATAAAATGAGAAAGCCTTAGCCACCTATTGCCCCAAATGCATAAAGAAGAAGGTGGATTGCACATGCCATTCTATGACAGCTCAAATAGCCATCATAATCAAGGAGAATCTTGAGATAGTGGAGCTACATGCTATATGAGAAGATGAAAATCAAGTGTTTTTTGTGGCTCAATAGAAAACATGGGTACAAAGACCAAGTATTCCATCAAAATCTATGTTTACAAATTCTCAATTCTCAAATAATCCTCAATATGGTTCTTGGATGAATATACCTAATCAAAGTTGGTCCCACAAAAATTGGTAGCTACCCCAAAATAAATTATGGATGCAATAGAATATATAACAAGCTCAACGTAGGAAATTCCAAAACTAGCAATGGTTCTATCCCTCTAATCCATGGTAACAAAAATGGAGAGGTAATCAAGGATTTTCTCAAAAAATACAATAACCACAAAAATTATAGGCTATAATGCTAAAAATTCAGCAATCTATTCAAACCACTCAATTACCAACCCAACCCATCCCCAATCCTACCAATAAGTCAGTTCAACCAACACAATCCACTAAAATAATGCAATATCCAACATATACCTTAGATATTAATCAAGTTTAACTTCACTTAGGTCATGTTCTTCTACAACCCACCTCACCCATAATCACATAACACTTTGAACTAGCTCCACTCCATACTAAACCATAGCCACCCATTTCCAATCATGATCCAAGTCCCTCAAAAAATCAAAAATAAATTGATAATCTTCTTATTTTGGAGAGATTGAGCATATTACATCCTAAACTAGAGCTTGAATTTGATATTTTAGGAAAACTCAAGAATGTGTGCATAAAAATCCCACTCTTTCAAGCAATAAAGGATCTTCCTATCTACAATAAAACTATTAGAGAGCTATGTTTGAAAAAAGTAGGAAGAAAGAAGGATCTTAAAATAGTCCAAGTCATTGGCCAAGTATTAGATAATATATTGGGAAATATAGTTCCCCTAAAATATTTTGATCTAGGAAGTCCTGTAGTTAATGTTAGCATCCATGGCCAGCCCATCTCCAATACTTTAATTGATTTGGGCATAACCATCAATGTGATGACCATGGAGACCATGCAACAACTGAAACTTACCACTCTCTATCTAACACCCACAATCCTTCAGATGTCTGAGAGATCAACTATTAAGCCTAAGGGGATTGTTGAGGACCTTATTATCACTATGGATTCTTGGTAATATCTAGCAGACTTTATTGTCATGTAGCTAAAGAGTAATTTTGGGGGTTATCCTCTCATCCTTAGTCACCCATATTTGGCTATCATTGATGCTTTTATGGTTGTAGGTTAGGAAAAATGCTACTTTCCAACAAAAATGACACCAAGAAATTAGTTTTGTATCCACCAAATTAGCCTTCCCAGAATGATGGTCCAACCCCTTGGATTGATGACTTTGAAGAAGCTATCTCCTTATAGACTCTTTGCATAATTGACCAAATTCCAACTTTGTAGGCACAAGAAGAAGACATTATCCTTATTGGTATCATGCAAAACACCTATTGATAGGATCATGTAGCCACCAATAGTTGGAATTTACACCATGCCATCTCATAATACCTTTCCAAACAATGATCTTGATGAAACCACAAGAGACATTTGGACATTCCATCAATTACTTCCCCATCAATTCAGCTATGATCCTTTAATCGCGAATGTAAAAACCATGTTTTACTTAACAAAGCAAGTAGACATTCTGCCAAACAAACCTCTAAACATCAATACCTCCTTAACACCCTAGCAAGAAAATTAGTTACTTACAATGTTGAGAAATCACATAAAAACATTTCCCTAGGATTACCATGACATGAGAGGAATGCCCTCAGATTTATTCACTTATCACATTTACATTAAAGAAGAATTCAAACCTATTCACCAACCTCAATGACTAATGAATCCTATAGTTAAATATATTATAAAATTGAGTTGAAAAAACTCTTAGATGCATGATTTGTTTATCCTATTTTGGATAGCTAGTGTGTCTCTAACCTAGTCATTATCCCTAAGAAAGGGGAAAAATGACATATTTGTATTGATTATCAAGAATTGAGTGATACTAATAAGAAAGATCATTTTACCCTTCCATTCATTCATCAAGTGTTGGATACATTAGTAAGTGAAAAGTAAATTTCCTTCCTAAATGGCTATAATGGTTATAATCAAATACAAATTGCTCTACAAGACCAAGAAAAAACCACTTTTACTTGCCCTTGGGTAACCTATGCTTATGTCATCTTACCATTTGGCCTTTGCAATGCCCTAAATACTTTTCAAAAGGCTATTATGAGCATATTTTATGATCTTTTCCATGACTGTGTTGAAATCTACATGGATGATTTCACTATCTATGGGAAGACATTCAAATAAATTCTCACCAACCTAGAAATTTTTTTTCAACATTATTAGGACCACCATTTATCTTTGAACAATGAAAAGTGTTACATGCTTATGATTGAAAGGATTGTTTTGGGGCATCACATATCCCCTACTAGAATTCAAGTTGACCCAACAAAGATAGGTATCATTAAGGATATAACCACACCAAAGAAGTAGAAAGATGTTAGAAGTTTTTTAGGACATGTTAGTTATTATAGATGATTCATCAAATATTTTAGTAAAATTTCCACCCTATTATTTGGATTTATTACTAAGGATGCTAAATTTACATGGACTAGTGATTGTTAAACTACATTTTAGAAACTCAAAGACCTCATAAAAAATCTTGTTTTGAGAGGGCCTGATTAGAAGAAACCTTTTCACATTCACACAAATGTAGTTGACACTACTTTAAGAGTTTTCCTAGGTCAAAAAGGTGAATCCCTAAGTTATGCAATATATTTTATCGACAAGAATATTCAAGGGGATAAAATCAACTACACTGTAACATATAATGAATTTATTTCCATCATCTATGCCATCAATAAATTTTGACACTACATTACAAGTTACCAAATATTCATCCACATAGATCATGCAGTAATTAGGTATTTAATGAATAAACCTATTGTAATAGATAGGATAATTTGATGGTTGTTTTTGTTTTAGGATTTTGATATTACCATTGTGGATAGACTAGGTAAGGATAATATAGTAGTATATTTTCTATCTTGATTGTAAAATTATGAGAATAGTCCTATTATTGATGATTCTTTTCCTGATAATTTTTTTTTTTTTTTAACAATTCAATTTCCTTGGTTTGCAAATATTATTAACTATCTTGATGCAAGATCACTACCACAACATTTATAAACTAGGGATAAACAACATCTGATTTAAAAGAGCAGACATTATTCATGGATTGTAGGATATCTCTTTATCACTGGACCAAATTTAGTTATAAGAAGATATATTCAAGAAGATGAAGCTTATGACATTCTCAGAGCCTGACATAATGAACCCTATGGGGGTCATTTTTCTACCAAATAGACTACCATAAAACTACTCGTTACTAGATATTATTGGCCTTTTTTGCATAAGGATGACATGATGTATACCCACCGATGTGATCAATGGTAGAATATGGGAAAATCCACTTGTTCTTATGAAATGTCATTATAGCCACAACTAGTTCTAAAACCCTTTGACAAATAGGGACTAGATTTTGTATGTCCCATTGATCCTAAATCCAACAACAAGGAATACTTACTGGTATGCACTGATTATGTCACAAAATGAGTAGAGTTAAAATCCTTAACCCATGCTTGAGATGAGAAAGTAGTTGAGTTCTTATATAAATAAATATTCACATGCTATGGAGTACTAAGAGAAATAATCACAAACCAAGGCCAATAGTTCAAATCATACCTCACATCTATCTTGATAAAAGAATATGAAATTAGACACAAAAATTTTACCCCTTACCATCCTCAATCAAATGGTTAGGTAGAAGTAACAAATAGAGAACTAGAAAATATACTCAATAAGACTATCAAATTACATAGAAAAGATTTGTCAACTCATCTTCTAAAAGCAGTCTAGGCTTATAGAATCACCTGAAAACCATAATTGGTTTCACTCCATATGAACTAGTTTATGGTAAAAAATATGTTCTACCCATTGAGTTTGAACATAAAACATTGAATATAACACTTGATTTGGGCTTGGATCTTTCCCAATCCCTAAAAGATAGGATCATGTAACTGAATGCACTTGATGAACTAAGAACGGAAACACTTCATCACACTGAAATATTGAAAAAACAACATGTGGGTTGGCATGATAGGAACATCAAGACTAAAAATTTCTAACCTGATGATTGGTAACTCCTTTTTGACTCTAAATATAAGGATCAAAAAGGAAAGTTATAGTCTAGATGGCTTAGGCCTTATGAAATCAAACAAGTTTTTGACAATAGAGCTATAAAGGTCATGACCATTGACTCTATTTAGATCTGACTGCTTGGTAATGGACATAGGCTTAAGTTGTATAAGAAACCATTTTCTAAGGAAAATATCACTCACCAACTTACTGAAGAAAAACATCTATCTCTTCTTCATGAAGGAAATCAACTTGTTCCTATAGCTAAAGGGTATTTTTATCAACCCTTTTCTAATATATTTCAAGAGTAATAAAGTTTACTATAGCCAAGAACAAGTATTTCAAAATGGCTTGGTTTAGGATGAATAAAACCCTACCTCCTAGATTCCTATGATTTTAGTTGAGTTTGGACCAAAAATTCTAAAAAAATTTCAAAAAATTCAATAATAAAAACCTTTAGACATTGTTGATGGATGTTGTCTCAAAAAATAAGGTCATTGGTTGATCAACATTCATTAAAAAAAGAAAAAGAAAGAAAAAGGACACTACTACAATAAAACTTTTTATTTTCAATTTTTTTTTCTTGTAGATTCATTCTATTAGAGAAAAAATACATTTTTCTTCTTACTATAGGATGAAAAACTTGTTGTTATAGGATAACACTTGCTCAAATAGGGTAAAAATTTACTATCGCATGATACAACTTCTTGTTACAAGATAAAAACTTGTTACTCCAGGAAATATTTCTTTCTAAAGGATGTATTATTATCATTTTATCCTACATTCCATTCTACATAAAAACATTTTTCTCCCAATCAAATGACAACACATGCTATGACCACCACTTCAAATCATTATTTGAGCATTAATAAAAATTAGTCCTAAAAATTAACAAGATAATTATTTCATGCCATATATTTTAATTAGTATTAATATTATGGTACCTAATGCTATTAATGCACCACCACATCTTATTCTTATCATGCCAACTCACCATATCATCCTCCTTCACTGATTGATGTGACCTTTGATGCATTGTTTTTGTCACCCTTTACTATCACCATGAGTTATTTTGTGCATGTCAGTTTCATCTCTCAAGGACAAGTGATAGTTTAATTTGGGGGGATATTTTCCATAATTCATATGTATTATTTCACTCCAAATCAAAAATCATAAACATTTTACCAAAGCCACAAAACCCTTATTTCAAGAACACAACCTGTAACTCAAATTTCATCTCACAATATGGAAGGGGAATTACTAAAACATAAACTACTTGATATCACCTCTATAACCAATAGCCCAGACATCCTAGACCTATTTCATAATGTAGGATGGGTGTAGTATTTTGAGAAGATATATGCCCTAGATGAAGGAATTATAGAAGAATTCACTGGTACATTGCATAATAACTTGGCAAAAGTAAGAGAAATTGATATAAAGATGATAAAGAATATAATTATTAGAGTAACAAAAATACCACAAATAGGGAGAGGCATGGAAAAAAAATTTGATGCCAAAGTAGAGTGGAAAAAATTCATTAGAGGAAATGAAAGCCTAAAAAATTCAAAATAGGGAATTGCATGGTTATCTTTACTAGTAATATGGGCCAAAGCTACTGAGCTTATCTCTAGATATTTTATTTGCAAGGGAAGTATTCTAGTTACATGGCATGCACTTCAAGTTCATGAATCATTTATGACATGATATAGAGATAAACATCCCCAACTTGTTGCTCCACATGATCACAAAAATGGTGGAGGCTTTTCAAAAAGGTAACTCCAAAGCTCTTTCCCACCATTGCTTAATCTAGTTGATTGTTCAAGATTGTTTTTAAATAACTAGACCCAATATAAGTTGGGAATAATTTCTCTAAGTACCAAGAAATGTAAAAAGTGATGGAGAAGGAAATGAAATAGAAGAATAGAGGTAGAATAACATAGATCAAAATAAGCCCTTCCTACAGCTCCATAAGAACTTGTAGTAGAAAACCATCCTATAGATCCACAAGAACCTACAAAATGAGACCTTCCTAAAACTACATAAGCCTATAGAATTCCTACAACAACACAAGAACTTGCAATAAGGACTGAAGAAAGGACTTCCATAGGTAAAGAATATAGAAAGAGTAAAAAACATATTCTCTAGCCTGATTTAGAGGATTCTGAGGAGGAACTTCCACCTTCTCCCAAAAAGTTCAAGGTAACCTCTACTCCTCATAGATCCCATATATTAAGAAGAAAAATGAGAACTAAAGCTTCTTCTATTATTGAAATCAATGAACAAATTAGAGAAACATAAACTACTAGTAGTGATGAATCCCAAAAGGCTAAAACAAATAAGGGAGAATGTTCTTTATAATACAATTAGGAGGTAGAACAAGTAGAGTATAGTCTTAAGAGTTACATGAGGAACAAATGTAGGAGGAAGTAGAATAATTGGAAAAAACTATTGTATAAATGGAATTTCCCACTCTAGAGTAAGGCCTATAAGCAATTGAGAGACTAAGAAAGAAGATACAAGATAAATCTAGAGGAGCACTGGATGCACTTGATGCAACATCATCTCAATTTTATCCCTCTACCAAAGACCATCTTGAATTCATTATTTCACAACCTTTTGTATAAGTGAATCAACAGGAAGAACCTACAATCACTCAAGAAGTTAGGTATTATTAATCATTTGAAATATCTTCTAAATTGATGAATTGGATGGGTAGTAAATATAAAATTATGAAGGAATTGAGAAAAGAAAATAAGAAATTGAATTAAGAGAATAAGTTGAAGGAAGAGAGAATATCCAAACTGAAGTATAAAATTAAAGATATGATTAGTCTTACCCAAGAGCTCCTTGATTGTAGGTTTCCTACAAGAGTTTGTTTAGTCTACCTTGAATAACAATGACATAAGTTCAAATTTATGAGAATTTATTATGATATTCCTCATGAGTTCATTAATCTCTTTTCCTTATTTTCTATCTATAAAGAAAGTTCATAGAAAGAACAAGCACAATTATGCGAGTTATACCTTCACAATTATGTTGTTCCTTATAACAGAGAGTGGAACTCTAATCTATATGTTAGAGATGTCGAACTAAATGCATTTTCATCATATTTTTTGAATAAGCAAAGAAGAATAAGATAAGTAGCTGAATATATGAAAAAGGAGAATGAAAGTGAACTACTTATTGTGATCTAAGATTTTAACTCAAAAGAGGAGGTTCGTATAGAGTTAGTCTCAAAAATAGTGAAAAAAAAAACTCACTAACAATATAACATCCTTTATGCCTGATCTTGGGGGAATCATAATAAATAAACCAAATGAGAACTCAACAAAACATGAAAGGAAATGAGAAACATAAACATAAAAACACAAATTTCTTACCAAATCCTTGATAGCTCTAAATGGTAATTTGGTTGGATTGATCGGTTTATGCATAATAAGTCTTCATTAATGACATATGGATAACATCATCTCCTCTATGCATCATTTTTGAATGTTTGCCTTGATTGATATGGATTGGATCAATTTTAACATTAAAACACTAGGATTTTAGCTTCATGAATCTATTCCTATATTATAACTCTACTTTGATTGAGCTCCCTAAATGAAAAGCTATAGGCTTGCTTTTATAGGCTTTAAAATCCCTTGGAATGGGTTAAATTTGACTATGGTTGAGTTTATTAACTTTGGTTGAGTTTGGCATATTCCTAGAATATTCTTTTAGATATTTTCTAAAAGTGACAACTCACAAAGGTAATGAGTGTGTTCTAGGATGTTCTAAGATGCTCTTAAATTTCATTTTTATTAATTGATTTATTAACTCATGGGTGAATTGAATTAGGATTTGAAATTGATTTAACTTTATAATTGATTTGATTAAGATGTGTAATTCAATTAATTCTTTTTAGGCATTTGATCATTTGTTTGATTTTGATTAACTCAATGTGTGTATTTTCCTTGTTTAATTGATTGAATTAGACAAATTGTTTTAATGCAAGGTTATAAATCCAAATTCAAGACTGATAGAAATTTTTAGGTTAAATGTTTGATGATTGGTAAGAATTGGTCTAATAGTATGATACAAATCCATTGGTGGCCAAGTTTACATGTCTATAATTTCCCCTTATTTGGGAAGTGATGGGATAAATAACCGGAAGCACACAATTGATTACCAAGCAACTTAACATGCGGAATTAACTAGAATCACAAGTAACTAGAATTCAAAAATAACACAGAATATGAGAGACAATACACAACTTGTATTAATACTCATACAGAAAAGAATACAATAAAGAAGATGCCACTTCTTCTCCACCACCTCTTGAGAGGCTTCCCACACCTCAAGTGAACAGTAATTCTCTCCTCAAAGCTCTCTCTCTTAGGTCCCAACACACAACTCAAACACAGAGTTGGTGTTCACCTCCAGTGCTCCACGCACACCACAAGTGCTCCACGCACTCCACAAGTACTCAACATACTTCAAATAGATCTCCCATGAACCTGCAACAACCTGCAATTCAACAGACCATACTTATGGAAGGGACTGCCTTGCCTTCCTCTTAGCTCTCCATGTACTCCACATACATCACAATGAGTACACACCATACTCCAAGTAGATCCTGCTTGATCCTGCTCCCTATTGTGTTGCTATCCTCTCTGATCTTGCACACCTATAAATCAATCTGGTTCTACACACCTGTGAACCTTGACCTTGCACACACATACACCTACAGATCAATGATCTTACTTACCATGTAGATCTCCTATAGTATCCATGCTCACTTGATGACCAAGATCATACATACATGAAGAACCCTACTGATTCTCCAAACTAGTACCCACCTTGGTACTGTGGCACTAAGAGGAACACACCATTGCTCACCTCTCTCTGAAGGAGCTTAATTGCTCTCTTATTCTCTAGCACAAGTTTACAATACAACCATGAGTCTATTATATAGATCTCATCCAAAAAATAATTAGACACCTAATTACAATAATTAGATCCGTAGCTCTCAGTCTAAAATTGGCTCTTGACATGCAAACACTTCGTTCATTAGCTAACTGCCCATAACATCCACAGTCCAAACCACACAGGTAACCGACGTCGGTCCCTATCTACCTAGGGTCTGCCGACGTCGACCAACTACTGACTGACATCGGTTGCCTTCTGTCTCCTCCCTACCGATCTCAGTTGGCCTAACCGACACCGGTGTCTGTGACACTCCAGCAACTCCTCTAATGGCTTTCTCCATGTCTGCATCAGTGAAGCTTTTAGCTCCACAACCTAACAATCTCCCACTTGGAGATAAATAGCTACACTGTACCTGTACCTATACTCTATCTAATCTATTTCTTGGTTTGTATCCCTCTTCAAGCTCAATCCTGAAGACAATCCACCACACAACCTGTGGTGCACCTCCTATCATCCGAGTACCCTACCACATCCAAACCTACAAACCCATGTAGTGAAGTCCTGACCCTGCATAGCATACCTACTGCTGGTCCCTCTCAAATCTCTAAGAACCCACTTCCCCTTATTGGCTCCTAACTCTCTGACAGCTCCCACTGCTTGGGAAAACTCAGGCCTATACCAGACCTCATGTGATTTCAGACATTGTACCTATCCAGCCCTTAGTGTGCTTTGGCTCTGCATCCTGTATAATGAACCTCGCCAACACTTGATTCACATCAGCTCCCACTGGAGACAAAATCTACCTGTGATCTCCATGTCTCCCATGCCAAAGAATTTCACTGCTCTAAATTCTTCATAGCAAACCACTGAACTAATCTTACCCTTAGCTCAACAAAACCCTATATGTACAAACCTGCTAGCTAGCATACCATCCACATACAGCAATAGAATGATGTTGCAATCACCATCCCCCTAGTAAGACAAACCACAGTAGTTACCTTGACATTGACTAAAGCCATGCTTCGTCCTCCACCTGTCAAACTTTGTACCACTATCCTGTAGCTTCCTTAAGACCATATGCCTGGTCTTCTGTCTCACATGTCCATTCACTCTATTCTTCAACTAAGGTATCCATTTGTCTCTGTGCTCTCATACCTGCTGGCAACCCTACCAAGTCTCTGCTTGGTTCTGCATCATATTCCTGCCATGCTCCCACCTGTTTCTTGGATCCTTCCTGCTCTGCACTCAGTAACTAGTATAAAGAAGAGGAACAATGAATTTGAGGCCTACTTACATCTTCAGTCCTCCATATGGGTGTTTGAGACTCCTTGACAGCATGCTGTCCACCCAAAATCTGTTACAGTGACCGACCTCGATCACTACACAGTCTACATCTAACCAACGTCAGTTCCCATGCACCTGTCCTTGACTATCGACACTACCAACATCGGTGCCCCTATTACCAATGTTGGTCCTCCTGACTGACGTCAGTCTTTCCTACTACCGACGTCGGTCCTCCTGACTGACGTCGGTCTTACCCTGCCTAACATCACCGGCTTTGGTTTGCACATGATCGACATTGCCACCTGTCTGTTCGATGCCGGTTCCTCCTAACCAATGCTGGTACCTATGTTTTTCTTGTGAGTGATGACTTTTTACCTGCGAGCTCCTTTGAATCAAAACCCATGTCCAAACTGCCCTACTCAAAAGTAGCCAACGCCATCCACTGGTTTCTATCCACCATCTCCTCCATAAACACCAAGGCTTTCCAGTTCTTAAGTCTATCAAATATGTCCATCTTCCACTTAAGAACATGCATCTCCTTCTTGCTCATGTGACCAAGCCTACAAAGCCATGTCTCCACAACAGAAGAAGAATCAGTAATATAAACAAGTAGATAAAGGGTACCTATTTTCTTACCACCAGCTAATTCAAGTGCATCTGCTATGAGAGTTCTTGTGCATCTCTCATCACCCAACCTTTATGAAGAAATTAGCCACATCTTCAAACCTAGAACCTGCATGACCTTCTTCAACACCCATGTGTTGGCCGCCTGCAATTTCAGCTTCACTTCCCCTTTGCCAATTCTTTGGCAAGGCTCACCAGCCCCTCTACTTAGGGCTGCATGGAAAGAGGCAACTGAATATATTAACCAAGATTCAACTTTATCCAAGAAACCTCCTAGAGCATCCTGTGCCACATCACCTGCAACATTTGCTTCTTCAGTTTCTTCATGTTGATCTTCCACAAACCAATAATATTCTTTTACCTACTCTTTCTTTCCATAGGACCGTAAGTGACCATCTGTGCTTTTCAACTCCTCCATTCTTAGATTACTTTCATCTACCATTGCTCTACTCCCACTCAATCAAAAACCCCTGAGAGTGACCTGTAACCAAACACAAAACTAGCTCCCTGCAACCTGGCTCTGATATCACTTGATGGGATAAATAACCGAACACACACAATTGATTACCAAGCAACTTAACATGCAAAATTAACCAGAATCACAAGTAACTAGAATTCAAAAATAACACATAATATGAGAGACAATACACAACTTGTATTAATACTCATACAAAAAAGAATACAATAAAGAAGATGCCACTTCTTCTCCACCACCTCTTGAGAGGCTTCCCACAACTCAAGTGAATAGTAATTCTCTCCTCAAAGCTCTCTCTCTTAGGTCCCAACACACAACTCAAACACAGAGTTGGTGTTCACCTCCAGTGCTCCATGCACACCACAAGTGCTCCACGCACTCCACAAGTACTCAACGTACTTCAAGTAGATCTCCCATGAACCTACAAAAACCTACAATTCAATAAACCATACTTATGGAAGGGACTGCCTTGCCTTCCTCTTAGCTCTCCATGTACTCCATGTACATCACAATGAGTACACACCATACTCCAAGTAGATCCTACCTGATCCTGCTCCCTGTTGTGTTGTTGTCCTCTCTAATCTTGCACACCTGTAAATCAATCTGGTTCTGCACACCTGTGAACCTTGACCTTGCACACACATACACCTACAGATCAATGATCTTACTTACCATGTAGATCTCCTATAATATCCATGCTCACCTGATGACCAAGATCATACATACATGAAGAACCCTGCTGATTCTCCAAACCAGTACCCACCTTGGTACTGTGGCACTAGGAGGAACACACCATTGCTCACCTCTCTCTGAAGGAGCTTAATTGCTCTCTTACTCTCTAGCACAAGTTTACAATACAACCATGAGTCTATTATATAGATCTCATCCAAACAATAATTATACACCTAATTACAATAATTAGATCCAGAGCTCTTAGTCTAAAATTGGCTCTTGACATGCAAAAACTTGGTTCGTTAGCTAACTACCCGTAACGTCTGCAGTCCGAACCACACAAGCGACCGATGTCGGTCCCTATCTACCTGGGGTCTGCCGACATCAACTAACTACTGATCGACGTTGGTTGCCTTCTGTCTCCTCCCTGCCGATGTCAGTTGGCCTGACTGACGTCAGTGTCTGTGACACTCTAGCAACTCCTCCAATGGCCTTCTCCATGTCTGCATCAGTGAAGATTTTAGCTCCACAACCTAACAGGAAGATGTTGTAATTTATAAACATAGTAACATCTTTTCAAAGAATAAAATGGGTCTTTATTCTTACAAATATAATGGTAATGATTGAACTATAGCTTCCCCCTCAAGGGATTGGCTAGCAAGTGGGTCATCAAATGATCCCTCAAAATAAATAATTGAAATGAGGGGACCAAATAAATGAATATGATGGGGTGACAACACCATGATTCACCCAAAGTTGGGCATAATCATTGAGGAATGTAAGTGGGCCAGTGTATAAAGGTTTGTCTAAAGATAGTTATAAGCATTATACCCAAATATTGGAAAAGTGGTATGATAACATAATGATTATCCCCAATAGGTGATATAATCATTGAGAAGATGGAGCTGACCCAATTAGGATAGACAAACAAGAAAGGAAAGTGGTGATAACACAATGATTTTCCTTAGTAAGTAGTATAATTATTGAGAATGCATGTGGGATGGTATAAAATATTGATTTAGTATACCTTGACTATGAAAAACATGATTAATGGCTAATGATTGATAACTTGATACAAAGGATAACGATGAATTTTGGATAACCTACTAGTAGGGAGATGCTCATCGGAACTAACAAAGGTTGAAATTAATTTGTTCCTTAATTACTCTATCTGGGATATGATTGGGATTGGATTGAGATTATTGTTAATTCCAGTGGTGAGGAGATGGTGATACTGCATTGATATTGTAGATCTATCAAATCTAATTTTTTATATAGCATTTGATTATAGGCATCATGATAAAACACCATGGGGGCTTGGCCAAAATATGCATAAGGACTGAGTCTTGATATCTGATACTCAATGGAAAACAATTACACTGATGATAAAAACCTTGATGAAAATGTAGACATTTGAATATGGATAGATTCAATAATAATGTGCAAGGAATCACCCAATGAACACACATAGAATGAATCAAGGCCACAATGTTGAAAGTAAACAAACAAGCACACAAACAAATAAATAAATAAGCAAGACAAACAAAGAAACAAATAAGTGTTGGTCCCTATATTAGTATAAACAACATGATGAACATTTACCTTAGAAACTAAGTGACAAATAAACAAACAAACAAGATGGAGGAATAGAATAAAATGAAGGGGTGGCTGAGCTATCTTCATATGTGTTAGGCAAGTGGACGTTGCCTACATAGTTCTATGGATATGATGATCCAATGAAACTTTAGGCTAACTATAGTTCTCCAAAGGAATGGGAAGAAAATGATGATAAGATGAAAACATGATGGATGTGATAGAAGAATGGGGACAACTCACAAAATGATGAGAGCATAGGATAAAAGGCTAAAAAGGATGGGGAAACTAAAGAATAAGTGATTCATTTGTGACATAGTGAGGGTTCCCATAATCCTTAAGGAAAATAATTCGTTAATGTAATTTAGATTTTTTAAATGATTTCCAAATGTTTTTGGAATTTTTGAATATCTCAACCCAATTGATAATGATGATATATTAAAGGGTTCAAGCTCAAAAAATGGTGACATTGTGGCTTAAGTTGCTCATAAAATAATGAGAGGATAGATTATGATGCTCATAAAATGATGAGAGTGTGGTTTAGGATGCTTTAAAAATGGTGAGAGCATGGCTTAGGTTGCTCATAAAATTTTGAGAGCATTATAACTTGAAATGATGCTCACAAAATATCAAAAGCGTGGTTGAAGGGGGATTGAGCTGACCTCAATGTGAATCAAATGTGTCCCATATAGTCCCAAAATGGCTTTAGTTTATATCATTTCACTTCACATATGGAATAATTTGACTAGTATCACACCAATTCAAACAAAATAGGTATAGTTGGTGTGATTTTATAGTATGACACAATAATGGCTAGGGGATATGTCAAGGCACAATAAAAAAATGTTGCCCTAGTTTGCCCATAAGTGGTTATAACTAGGATAAAAATGAAAGATCAATGATACCAATTTGCCTTAGTAGGTGATCTAATTAGTATAAAGACCAATAAACACTGATTTGACCCAATATATGATATAATCAGGCTCACATAAACAAACTTGATAATAATGAAATAAGAAATGAAGGATGCAACTACCAAAACATCTATCATACTACTCCAAAATACTATCTCTATCTAAAATGCTTGAAATAACTACTGAAACTAATCTAATTTTATATGCTAAAAATGTGAAACCACTGGACTAACCAAAGTCAAATGGGATAGGTTGATAGGATTCAAAACATGTTTGGTTGAGTAGGAACATAATGCTTGGATGATCTAGTTAGAATGCCAAAATGAGAGGATGGTAGAATAGACAGTTTGATAATGGTACAAAGAAGAATATTGATAATATGGTACACATTAAAATGTTACTTATAGACAATACATCAAGTTTCTCAAGCATAATATTGATTGAGGTGAATAATGTTCATTGGCTCATCAAGTTCTTTACCATTTAGTGTGTCAAGCCTGTATGCTTTAACACCATAGTCTGCAGTGATGATGAAAGGACCTACCTAATTGGGTTTGAAATTTATTTTTGCTTCTTTTTGGCCATGGTATTCTTCTGGTTCTCTTTTAGGACAAGATCACGAAGTTTAAATGTTCTATGTTTTACACATCGATAGTATTGACCTTGAAGTCAGTTCTGAGAGGCCTACATATTGTTCATAGCATCTATGCACTTCTCATCAAGTAAATCTAGCTCTTTTAGGTGAGCTACTCAATATTCATTATCATTGAAGGCAACTTGACCTCTATGAGAAGTATGTCTTCAATGCCCTAAATTAGTATGGAGTGGCACTTGTGGGTGTGAGATGATTGGTACGGTATGCCCAAAGGGCATAAAATATCTGAAGGTGTCAATCACAATCAATATCATTGACATTATTTTTTAAAATGTTGATAATGGTTTTGTTTGATGCTTTAACTTGATCATTACCTTGAGGGTAATATGTCATTAAAAAGTGTTGTGTGATCTTGTATTCAACACAAATTTTTGACATCCTTGTTCTTAAATGATCCTCCATTATCAGATATAATTTTAGAAGGGATACCATAATGGTAGATGAGATGGTTAAAGATTAATTTGGAAATTTTCTTTCTAGTCATGTAAGTGAGGAGTATATCTTTGACCCATTTAGTGAAATATTCAATGATGGTGAGAATGTGTTTATGGCCATATAATGAGATGGAGTTTATCTTCCCAATGAGGTTAAGGCCCCATGTATCAAATGGCTATGGTATCAACATTGGTTTTAAAGTCTTGGCAGGTGCATGAATCAAATTAGCATATCATTAATACTTGTCACATTTCTTAACATATGTTGTTGTATCTGCATCCATCATTAGCCAATAATAACTAGTACATAAAATATTTTTGGATATGACTTACCCACTAGTGTGGGATCCACATTCTCCTTTGTGAACTTCTTGTAATGCTAGTATAGATTTTGTTGAAGGTAAAAAATTAAGTATAGTTACATCAAAACTATGATGGTATAGGGTTGGTCTGAGTAGGGTGTAACATTGGGCATTATGGATGAAATCTTTGGTTTGTTTCTAGGATAAGTTTGGTGGGAGGATTTGATCATGTAAATAGGCATACAAGTCCGATTACCAATTAGAGCTAGGACCAACAATATCACATATTATTACAATAGTTGAAGGGTTATGAGCTGGTGCTATTAGATTTTCTACAAGAAATTGATACTCACTAGTTGTGTCTACATGAATAATCAATCATCTAATGGTAGCCATGGTATCTTTTATTCTATTTCTCTCTCTTGGTATATGCTCAAATTGAACGTCGAAAATCTATTGCTTGAGAGTGTCAACCATTGCCTTGTATAGAACAATCTTGTCATCTTTAGTTTGGGAGTGGTCTATAACCTGATTGATGATTAATATAAATTGCCATACACTATTAGATGACATATGTTCTATTATACCACATATCAAAGCCCTACAATGAGTGCTTCATATTCAGCCATGTTATTGGTTCAAGGAAAGTTGAGTCTGAATGACTAGGGGATTAGATCCCCTTAAGGAGTTATGAATAAAAGGCCTACCCCTGATCCATGTGCAGTGAATGATCCATTAAAATATAGCTTCCAATGCTGATTCTTAATAGGTGTTTCAATGATGGTCATGATGGATTCATCAAGAAATTGGAATGTTAATGGCTCTATATCTTTAAGAGGTGTTTCAACAAGTTAATCTATGAGAACTTTCCCCTTGATTGCTTTCTAAATTACATACTCTATCTCAAGCTCACTGAGGAGCATGATCTATTTGGCCATACATCCTTGAAAATTTGTTTTTGATAGTAGATACTTAAGTGGATATACTTTGGAAATAACCATGGTCTTATTATTCAACATGTAGTGTCACAGTTTTTGACCTATGAAGACCATAAAGAGAAAAACTTTTTCAATGGGCATATAGTTGTGCTCATACATGAATAGTGTATGACTTAGATAGTACATTTCATGCTATTTTCCCTTGTCATCATTTTGAGCTATAAGTACCCCTAGAGCATTATCAGTAGCTGAAAGATATAACAAGAATGGTTTCCTTGGCATCGAAGGCAATACAATTAGGGGATTTATGAGATAGTTATTTAGCTACTAAAAAGCCTTTTGATAGTCATTATCCCAATAAGATGTGACACCTTTTTTTAGGTGTCTAAATTGATGGAACTTATTTACCAATTGAGATATGAAGTTTTAGATAGACTAGATATTGCCCTGTAAATTATGGAGCTACTTCAGATTGGTCAGTGGCAACATCTCTATTATGGATCTTACTTTAGCTAGATTGACTTTAATGCCCCTATGAGACATGATGAATCCCAATAATTTTCTTGATGTAACTCTAAACACACACTTTTTGGGGTTGATCCTAAATTTATATTCTCATATTCGCTTAAATATCCCCCTTAATATTGCTAGATGGTTGGCCCTAGTTTTAGATTTGCTTAGTATGGCACCAACATAGTCTTCGATAGTGTCATGCATCATATCATGAAATATGACTGTCATAGCTCTTTGATAAGTGTCCCCTATATTTTTAAGGCCAAATGTCATGACCTAATAACAAAATATTCCCCATGGAGTGGTGAATGCTATTTTGTGCTAGTCTTCTAGTGCTATTCTGATTTGATTGTAACTTGAAAAGCCATCTATTAGTGAAATAATCTCATAACCCATTGTGGATTTGACTATCATGTCAATGTTAGGTAGTGAAAATTCATTTTTAGGGCATGCTTGGTTAATGTTATGGAAATCGATACAAATTTTAATTCCTTTTAGATTCTTGTTGATAAGTACCACATTGAAAATACATTTAGAGTAGTCAATTGGTCTAATACATCCTACTTTTAAGATTTTCTCCAAATCTTTCTTTAATAATAGAGAAATGTGAGGATACATCTTGTACAACTTTTGTTTTACTCGTTTGGCATCCAAGATTGACCATAAGGTAGTGCATAACCAAGGTAGGGTCCAAACTTAGCATGTCAGAATATGCCCATGTAAATATATCTACAAATTCCCTCAAAAGGGCTATAAGGACTTCATGCTCCTTATCAATAAGTGATGCACCTAACTTGATCCACTTTAGGTCATCTAGGGACCCAATGTTAACCTCTATTGTATCTTCAACTAAAAGAGTTGAACCATCATGAAGGATAGTTGATATTGATTTGAGCTAATTGGAAACATTAGAGTCCTCTGTTAGGATTGGTTCTTCGACAAGCTCTCCAAGACATGATGAATTGAAATCTCCTAATGGGAGATTAGGCCATGTGACAAAGATAGTCAAAAATTCCTATATGACTTGATCAAAGGATTCCTACCTTTCAAGATTGAATTCAGACACATTATCATGTTCATTATTAGCATCTATTTAAATGATTTGATTAAAATCTTGTTAATCTTTAGGTCCAAACTTAGATCCATAGTAGAATTTATCATTAGTTTATTGCATGATTTGATTAAAATATTGATGCTCTTCAATACTAAATTTGGACCCATAGACAAGTTCATCATTGGTGGTCTCCTAGTTTATACATGAAGAAGGTTGAACACCCTCATTTAGTGGCACCTAAAATAGGTTTTCACCACTAGACCGGCCTTTATCTTTACTATTTCCCTAGCCAAAAATCACCTCAAAGAGGTTTTCACTTTGAGACCTCAATGTTTTATTTATTTTCTTTTGGCTAAGGGTGTTTAGCTGTTCTCCAAAATAAGATTCATGATCTAATTTGATTAAGAATCTTGATTTATGATCTCCCAATAGAACATTATCCCTAAGGCCTAGAAAATCACATAATGTTTCATCATTTTGAAACTCATCAATTGGTATGTGTGTCTCTTGTTGGTCCTAATCTATTAGTCAGGGATAATATAATGGTAGGGGATTATTATGAATGATTGGGTGAAGCATGCAAATGGTGTGATTATCAAACAAGTTAGTCTAGGCTAAGTCATCAAATAAGCTATGATCAAACTCTGCTTCACTATCATCATCCTCATCACTATTCAATGGAAATGGAACATGAGTAAGGTATATGGGGTCACCCCAAATTGGTTTAAATCCAAGTCCATAGGGTCCTTCATACTTGGTCATAGAAATAGGTTTTAATGTTTCTTATAGATTTAGCCCAAGGCCCCTTCATAATCTTAATTTTCCATGATGCGATTGGGAATGGGATACTTGAGTGTCTTTTAATAATTAGCCAAATTGTCATTATACAACCATGACTCATCTCCTTTGATAAGGTTTTATTCTAGGCTAGAAACTAGTATGAAATTGACTAGTCCTAGATTATGAACATGTCCTTTACCCTTTCTTTACTAGTGTATGTGTGGCATAGCTTTAGGTCTTTCAAAGGCTTTTGGGTTTTGAAGAAGCTTTCTTATATGAAAGGTATCATGAGTCAAGTACTCTCATGGGACATTAGTTAAGATGGTAAAATGATTGAATACTTTAAGAGGCATCATGTGACTGAGAGAATCAAGGGTATTAGGATCAATGTAGTTATATTTTGTCAATTCAAGGAGAATTACCTTCCCCTTATCCTAATTATTATATGGATTCATGTCAAAATGATAGTTTTAACTTTAGAACTTAGCCTCTAGATGTTTATAATGCTTATATGGATGCATATCTCCTAGAATGCTAACCTCCATCCTTGAATGGGATAACTTGATACATTGGTGCAATGTTGATGGGGTTGCATGAATCTCATGTAACCAAGGCCTACCCATAAGCATATTGTATGAAAAATCAAGATCTAACACATGTAAAAGGGTATCATGAGTCAAGGGCCCAATGATAAATGGAAAGCTAATAGTGCCCTATGATTTGTGCTCTTGATTTTTGTATGCTTTGATGGTGATCATTTTTGCTTGGAGATTTTCCATTGTGTACCCAAGAAGCTTGATGAGCTTGAGATACACTATGTTCAAACCTGATCCATTATCTATAAGGACATGTTTTACTTTGTGCTACATTATATATACTTTAATGTATAATATATTATTATGCAGCGGGCCAAGAGGTGACATATCACTTTGGTTGAATGTGACTTGTTGGGTTGGATCTAGGTGTCCAACCAAAACATAAAATTGGTTAGGGGATATGTCATTCAAAATAGTGGATTGGAAAAGGTATTTATTCAATATTTTCTTATAGATTGTTGATGTGCACAACAAATCTAAAATGGGGATTTGTGTTGGCATATTTTGCAATTGTTCCACTATATCAAATGTCTTTTATTAAACATTGTTAAATGGCTTATTCTAAGGCCTAACAGTGGGTTGGATGATGGGTGAAGTGGTAGGTGGTTGTGGGCCTAGTATGGTAAATTTAGACCATCGAGTTATGATTTCACAATCAAGATTAGATACATGACTATTGTTGCTAGCCAATGATGGTGGAGGGGGGCCAAATAAGATAATTCTCAGTCATCAATGTATTTGATTGTGGTCACAGGTGACTGATGAGTTATTAGTATAAGGTCCTACCATGGGAATCCCTATTTGTTGGTTTGCCTGTGTGTGGTCCCAAGCTAAAGAAGGGTTATTAATATGATTGGATTGGTTTCGTATGACTAAAAAAGATATTGTTTGGCTAAAATTTGGTTTAAGATTGATGGAAATGGTGTTAATGCTACATCATGAGATATGACCTATAACTGATTTATAGTCATGTACAATGTCATGGTAGGTTTGTTGGTTGTGGCCAATGTTCTAGCCTTGGTTCTATCCATTATTTTGGATTTGTTGGTTTTTTTATTGATTATATTGATTAAACCTTTGTTTTGATGATGATGTTGTTATACTAGCTGAATGTTATGTTAAAGAAATGGGATCTGATAGATGCCAAGGTTATTAGTGGATGTGGAAGCTCCATTATCCAATGTGATCTTTCCTTTCTATAACATATTTGAATGGCATATCTAATTTTCACATAGAATTACAAATTATGGCCTTTAACCCTATGAAACTCATAGAATTGTTTTGGTTTGTACTAGTCTGGTATGTTTGTACCCTCATGATATTTCTCTTTTGAAATAGGGTATCTAATTAGGTTATCTACTGTGATCTTTCAAAAGACTGCTTTGATGGGTTCTTCAAGTTTGGTAAAATCATGATTAGTAGGTGGGTTTCTCCTTAGAAGAGGTGGTCTTTGCAAATTCAAAGGCTATTGTGGTTATTGCATTTGTTACGCTAGCCTAGGTTATGCTTTTTGTGCATGTTGTGGTTGTTGAAGAGGTTGTTGGGTAGGAGTAAGATGGAAAGAAGGCATTGGATGAGTAGATGATGTTTACACTATTTGGACATGGCATGAATTTTTTAATCCATTCCCAATAACATTACTATTTTAGTTAAATTTTTTTGGCCTATCATTGTTATCGACCTATGCCAATTGTGATGATTACATTTGGATCGAATGTTGATGCTGATTATTGGTCTGATTTTGGTTTTGTCCATTATTCTAATTGGTTGAGTTTAGTTTTATGATCCATTTGTTAATAAGGTATATTTTGATCACTAAACCTTTGTCAATGATCTCTTTAAAAATATGCATACATTGTAACTCCAGATAGTATGATATTTCACTATGTAAATTTTTGGTAAACATAGTTGTTAGTTGCTTGTCTGGTAGACTATGGGTAAAACAACTTGTAAGGGCTCTCCATCACTATAGATAACTTGCAAAGTTTTTCCTTGGTTTTTGCTTTACTTGAGTTAAGTTGACTAATGAAATCTCATGCTCAAGATTATATGAGAAGTGTTGCATAAACTTATCTGGTAGATCATTAAAGTCAAAAATTGAGTTCTTTAGTAGTTTTAGAAACCATTCCAAGGCCTATTTAGATAAACTCCTTATAAATAACAACAACAAATAAGTGCCACTATATGCCACTAGTTGACACGCAACAAAGAACTCCATCAGATGTGATTTAGGATCACCTTTCTCCTTATTTTTTTCAAACTTGGGTGACTCATATCCTAGAAGGAATAAAATCTATAAGTACTCCATATTAAAAGGATATGAACACACATCATCTAATTTGAACTTTTTAACCTATTTCTTATCTTGGATGGTAGAAATTTCATCCTTCATTTATTGTAATTCTTGCTCAAGGAAACTTATTGGAATATTGGCCTAGGTTAATGGTTGAGAGTTCACAAGTGGATGACATAGACTAAGATATGATGGAAGGATTCCTAGGGTAGGTTGGATTGGCTAGGGAATGGTCTAGGAATGCACATACATGGATTAGGGTGAAATTATTGAGCTTATACCTATGGCAGTGTGACATTATAGTTAGGGTTAGATATGAATAACTGATTTTATGGATATTGAGGCTAGGATGGAGGGATATAACTGTACTATGCCTATTGTGGTTGAATAGGGACTTGTTGTTGACTATTTAAACCTTGATGTTGAGTGGAAACTTTTGAGCCAAGACTTTATCTCTGAACCTATGGTACATTCTGCATGAAAGGAAATTATTGCCTAAAAGTTACTTGAGGAACATTAGAACCTCTTTATTTCATGAATACCTGTTGAGAAGTGGATGCATGTTGGATATTCAGTACCTATTGCTAACCAATATGAATATGTTGTTGATTATACATTGTTTGATTTTGGATTGGTATATTGGCTTGTGAAGGAAGAGGTATGTTCATTGTTATCTAGTGAGGTGGAACATTGGTTTCCCCTATTGAGGTAGTAATGTGTTTAGCCTCTATTGCATTGGGATAATTGATTTTTATTGCTATTATGGAATACTACTCGTCACATTTTTTGGGAGGAGTAGGGTTTGACATGTTTTATTATAGTGCAACACTGCTTATTGGCTAGCTATTTAATCCTATTAGTTGCATGCTTGAAGAAGTCATTCGTTGAGGATTAGAAGTAGTTGGTTGAGGTTGGGATGTAAAATCTCCTACTCCATAATTTTTAAAACTATTAACGGTGATAGCTAAAGGCACATTTTATTTTTGATTGATTTTTTGTGTACCAACACCACTTTGGTTTAAATTGGATGTTGATTGCACATTATCCCCTATGTTTTTCTTAGTATTTTGCATAGAATCTAAAGATATTTCCTCTATAATTGGTGTATTGAACATGGTTTCTACTAATGTGTTTTATGTAAATGGCTCTAAACCCTGATTATCTTGACTTGTCAACTCCATTAAAAATCTTGTTTGAGAAGCTTGATTAATAAAAGGTGCATTTAACAAAGCCATATTAGTGAAGTCACATGCTAAATTGAGATATGTCTGGTATTCTTGATGCATTTGATCTAAGTGGCCATCCATGGGACTTCTTTTTATAATAAATACATGGGGGTTTTGATAAGGTATTGGTACAATGGTATTAGGATTGCTAGAAGATAGCTATTCATGAGTCTGATTGTAAAACATGTTGGAAGACCCTCTTTCTAGATTTTGTAAGTTTTTATACCCTACCTTTACAGTTCTATTGGGATCATATATTGATAGTGTTATGATGTGATAAGGTTGTTGTTGAGTACTTTATAAAATTGATGGTATGATAGATAAGTATTGGGTCATTATCTCTTGATCTAGATCTGTGTATGGAGGAGTACTAACTAAATAGTTGGCCAAAGGATCTTGAATTTGTCTTATTAGTCGAATGTTTTGAGGTGGATAAGAATCTATTTCCCAAATGACATTATCTTCAGTAGGGTTTTCCATAAATATCCCTTATGTGAAAGGATTTCCATATCCTGAATTGTACATAGTTCCACTACATGTATAGAGAGACATGTTCAATTTAAATGACAAATATTTCACAATAAGAGAAGGGATTAGGGTTTTATTGTAGACACCTAAATCTAGCCACCGATAACCTCCAACTAGGGTTTTGACCAATTTCCACCTAAAATGCACAATTTGGCCTAAAAACACTAAAACATGCTAAATGATGTGAAAATAACATATTCAAGTGCCAATTTTAGCCAGGGTATCCCTAAATGGGGAAATGCAATTTATGGACCAACTAACTTTGATCAGTTCATTTCGAGTCAAAATGCCAATTTTGCACCTGGGTGCTCTAGATTGCTCTTTCCTATCAAATCTTCTGAAAAATATACATGATTTTATTATTTATTATTGGTAAAACTCTAAATGGGAATATGGTTCCAATGCATTTGACATGGACTTCCAATTCCAATCTAGTCAAATTTTGGACCAATAACAAGACATTTTGATCAATTTGACTAATTTGTGCACAAAGTGATTAATCATGCTTAAGAGATAATTAACCCAAATCAAGGCCTAATCAAGAATCCCATGGAAAATTATTGAAAAATTATTTTGGAAAATGAATATTGAATATATGCATCATCAGGTGACCTCATTTCTTGGGAAGACATCCCTAGGCCATAAATGCCACAAATATCAAGATTCATGCCTCATCAAATCCATCCATGCCTCTTAATTTCCCCTTTTTCTAATGTCATGATGAGGATAATTACAAAATTAATTATAAAAATTGAATTAATCCTAAAATATACATCTCAATCTCAAGATAAATAGGAGGCCTCACCACATCATTTCTAATACTTGAGAATGTAAAGTTATAATGCAGGATTGGTTCTAAAAGCTTCATGAAACTTACCATGCCAAATTTATTCCAAGCCAAGCCAAGCCACAAGCCAAAGGTGCCAAGGAGAGATGGAGGTAGCCAAACTTCCATTACCAAAGACTTCATAAGCACAAAACCGAGCAAGCCACTACTACAAAGGCATTTGGAGCATCCAAGGAAGGTCAAGGAATTATTGTGTTTTATTCCTTACTCTTTAGTCGTGTTTGTAATTTTTTTTGTTAACTAATCTCTCCCTAGTGTCTAGGTCTAGAGATGTTATGTTATTAGTGTGTTTTTTTTCATTTTTTTTTAAATTTTGGAACTAACACCATACTAATCATCCTTTCTTGAGTCAAATTCCTAGATCACATTATGGCATGGTCGGTTGGAACAGATGCATCCCAAACCTAAAGAAGATCATTTTTTAACTATAAAATATTTATTTGGACACTTAAAACTCTTGAAAATTGATTTTCTAACTGTATTTTATCATTTTTGGTTGCCACAGTTTTACACAGTAACCAACGTCGGCAAGTAAGACTGACATTGGTTACATGGCTTAACCGATGTTGCTTAGAAAAATTGACATTGGTTAGATTTCAATTAGCCAAGGTAACCATCATTGATTTTATATAACTGATGTCAGTCACTATGTTTTTCCAAAAACACAGACCCCGAGAGCTATTTTTCCAAAGTTCATTGTTTCAAACCAAAAAGAGCTTAAAAGCTAAAGGACATGTTAACATTTTTGTTATAGGACCAATCTTGATATTTTCTCAAAACATGTTTAAATCACCTTTTCATGTTTAAAAATTCATTAGGAACCTTGTTTTGGGTGTTTAACAAAGAATTTAGATGTTTTTTGGTGAATGTATTTAAAGTTTGTAACTAAGACCAAGGGGTCAAATGAACACCACCAAATCTTTAATTTTGGGCTTAAAATTGAACACACTTATCAATTCTTGTTTGTAATAGTTTTTTAGATTAAATCTTTTTTTGGCAAAAAGAGGATTGTTACATGTATGCTCTTCCATTTGTCCCCTATAGGGAACCCTTGGAATCAAAAACACCATTCCTATTGTAAGTAGCTTAATCCAAGGCTTAGAAATAAAGTCATCTAAATCACTCCCCAAAAACTTTTAAAAGTTTGGGTGATCTTAAAAATGACTCTAAAATCTTTCTACTTTCATATTTTCTTTATTTTTATGCAAACTTGGCTTACAAGGGGGACTTCATCACCTCTCACAAGTTATTTAGGGAAGATTTGACCTGGGTTTCACCTCCTAACATTGAATTCATTTGGATCCTTTGGATTTGCACATGGGACATAGTGGCACTTTGGACATCACACTACACTGAGCGAACAACAAATGTAGTGGTTACAAAAAGTACTCAACCTTTTTGTAACAAGCTAAGTGATATGGACTCAAAATCTATGCTTTTCTTTTGCATTGTTTGACGTGAAAGTCATTGTGTAATTGATTCCCCTAGATCATTCAAAAACTTGTTAGATCTTAGACAAATCCCCACTTGTCTTGGAAGTATTGTTGGTGCAAGGTGTACCTCAAGGTCCATGTCACAGTATTGTCATTTGAGAGAATGGGGGGTGTAAAAAACATACTATATAATGTGCATTTAATTTTGGATGAACACTTAAAATCCTCTCAAATGATATACATTAACATATTCCAACAATAAAAATCAACCTTGTCAGTTTAGGATCTAAGAACAGTTAATTAGTTGGTCTTATCCTAGATTAAAGTCTTATTTAGAGTCAAAACTTGGTGTAAATGAATAATCCAAACCAAACACATAATCCAAATTTTCCTTTGAAAAAGAGGCATTATGTTGCCCATGTGAGATCATCAAATTGCCTTGTTCAAAGATTCATCAAAAGATTGAGAGTGATATCATCCACTTTGGCATAGTTATGTTGTCCAATTGAGTCTAGACCTTTGCCAAAGTTATTTAAGTCCTTCACTTATAATCTAAATTCAAAATTTCACTTTCATAAGTTCATAAGGTTGATGTGTTAAGTGGGTTATCCATTTTCACTAAATTTTAAATAACTTAGGCTTAATTTCCAATTTGGGTTGAAGGTCGTTTAAGACTCATAATCATTATCAACATTTGATAGACTTAAGCCATTTTTTTTAAACACTTCCACTTTGAGTCTAGAAACCAAAACATTTTGAACCAATAAAATTAGTGTTATGTTATCAAAATTGTAGGAAAGCATCTTTGCCTTAGAGAGTTTTTGAAACAAACCTTTTTGTCACACCTTTTAGGTAGTATAGCATTGTTACGCTGCCCAAAAAAATTCAAAAATTATTTCATAGACCATCTTGCATAGATTTTCAAATTTGCTCCTACATTTTTAGACCAATATGAGTGTACCTTTATGATTTTTTGTCTAAAATAGTTATATTTTTCACTTTTATATAGCTTATTTGTCAAAAGAGCCAAGTTTTATACCATTGTTTGTGAGAAAATAAACTATTTCTAAAGTGCCTTTTATTTCATACCTTATATTTAGTTGATCAAGTTCATTTACAAGAATCAAATGCCTAGTGTTTGTTAGAAGTGTTTCAAATCTGTTAGATTAAAACTTTCATCTATTTCAAAGTCTAGCTTTTGACATTATTTGGCCAAAAGTCCTAGCGCATGCCTTTTTTGGGCCTAGCTTTTGACGCCACATTTGGCCAAAAGACCTAGCAAATTTTAAATTCCTAGATTAGACTAATTTGAAACACTTCAACCTTAGAGTTTGGCATTTTGATTTTAGGTCCATTTACTTACTTATCTTTGTATTAATATTGAAATTTTAGATACTTAATGCTAGCTTGTTTCCTCACAAATATTTGCATAATTTTTTTGATCTTTTTGATGAATCTAGACCAAGTTGGAACATCACATATTTTAGACATTGTCCTTTTTAGAGTTTTTATAACTCTTTGACATTTTATCACAAAGCATTGACTATTGATCCCAACATATATTCTTAAACTCATAGTAAACTCATGTATAATCTAGGGATTAGTAATGTGGTGCATAGGAAGAAATGGTGAAAGACCCTTATGCAGATAATATTGTTTATGATATGGATTCTTACCCCTATTATAATACTCAATCAGGGACACAAAACCAAAATCCATTGGCTAACTATTTTTTTAACACACCACCTTATTCATAATAAGACTAAGAGCAAACCAAACAAAACCTAGCTATAATACCTACAGTAGATGAGCCATTACTTCAATAGTCATATTCTACTAATACGGATTACACATATGATCCATTTTTTTAGTGATATTTATTAGAGAACAAAGATGATATTTTGGTTAGATCCATAGAGGTAGGGGCCAAGTTTCCAGCAAACTTCCCCCATGAAAATTTACCAAGTCTAGTAAGAGTGCCTCATAATATCATTTATGATCAATAGGGTTTTTCTAGAAATCCTATGGCTCTAGTCCAAACAATGTACCAAGATCCTAATATATATGATTTAGGAAAAAAACATCATGGAAGATCACTTTAACCAAATGCAGATAGCATATCAAACCTATTTGAATCTAACACATGATTTCAATCAAATGAACATGGTAAATAAGCCTCTTATTGACCTAGTTATTTTAATAAGAGTGTTGATAGAGTTAAATAGATAAGAGAATCTAAATTCTAACCCATTCATATAAACCACTTTGATAAATAACTTGATGCATATGCCCGCTATTGAAGAAGTGTCTTTGGTCTATACACATAATAGTGAGCCAAACATAGTAGACAATGTGAAAATAATGTCCAGTCTCGATCAAAGTGCTACTAACATGCAAATAATTAGCCAAAAACATGTGCTTGTAGTTAAACCTATGAATAGGTTATCATAGCAAGGAATGGGAGTTTCTACACCCCAACCTCAACCGGATGCTTTCTCAAGTTTACAACCTGTGGGATTAGGTAATTAAACAATGGATAATGTCATGCCTCAATAATAGAATGTGATGAAATCTAATCTTTCTCAATAGATAATGATTAGTATTCCACAATAATAGGTATAATATAGTGTATCAATGCAACAAAGGACACATATATTACCACCTCAATCAAGGGAAACTAATGTTCCACCTTGCCAGGTAACAATAAACATACCTCTTCAATCACAGACTAATATGCCAATCTAAAACAAATCTAAAGACAAATAATGACTAGTCAAAAATGTGCAAATATTGGTCAGTGATAGATTTCAAACCTACAACATGCTTTCACTTCCTCATAGGGATTATTGAACAAGGAGTTCCCCATGTTTCTCAGGTACCTACTAGACAACCATTGGTTCAAAATGTGACACAAATCTAGAGATAGGGTCTTGGTCCACAAGTTCCCACTCAATAATAAGGTTTGATTAGTTGGAAACATGTCCCTTTTCAACCATATTAGGCACAATATATTTATATCCCTCCATTCCAACCATAAAATCCTCCAAGTCAGACCTTTATCACCAACCCAAACTAGAATATCATGTAACTAATTATGCAATTCCAAGTACATCCTAATCCACATATGAGTATTCTTGGTCTATTCCCCAACCAAACCAATATACCTCAACAAGTATCTCCATCATAACTTGGTCAATGTGTCCAACTTGTGACATCCCAACCATCTACCAAAACCAATATTCTCCCTCAAACCAATATTCTTTCCAGTTTCCTATCCTAAAAATTACAATAGATGAAGGATGCAATTATTGCTATTCAAGACGGTAAACAAACTAAAAAGTTTAAATTAGATGATGTATGTTACTATCCATTCAACATGGAGTATTTTCATATACCATTTCCTCTACGATACAAACCACCAAAATTTGATAAATACAAAGGGAAAGATGACCCTAAGGCTCATTTGATCAAATTATTTGGTGCATGTTAACCAGTGTCATATAGCAACATATACCTTTTGTTTTGTTCCCAAGGAGCTTGGCTATACTAGCCTCAGAGTGGTTTTTGAATTTGTCTAAAAATTCATTAGTAGATTTTGATGATCTTTCTAATAAGTTTATGCAACACTTTTCCTATAATTTTGAGCATGAGATTTCATTAATGGACTTAATACAAGCAAAGCAAAAAACTAGTGAGAGTTTTACAAGTTATTTTCCATGATAGAGAAACCTTTCAATCCTTTTCACCCATAGTTTAATAGATAAACAGTTAGCCATTATATTTACCAAATATTTGCATAGTGAGATAACTTATCATTTGAAACTAGAATGTGTGCATACTTTAAAGGAAATCATTAATAAAGGCTTATTGATTGAGTGAGTGCTCATCAATAAAGGAGTCATAAATCTTAATTCAACTAATAAAAATCAAGGTACCAATTAGGGAAATGACCAACATCCCATCCAAGCACCAACATCATAACCAACATAGGCCAATAACCAAGAAAGATTGAAGCAATTCAGCTATAATAGGAATGTTATGGGAAATGGAGTAACTAAATCCCATCATGTCTAAATAGTGAAAAAATAATTTGCACCATATTTTTAGCTTAATCCTACTCAACAACCTCTCTATCCAATCTTGCAAGCACAACAACCAAGGCTTGCACAACAAATACAATATCCTTTACCATTGCAAACCCCTCCTCCTAGGAGAATCATGCTTGTACGTCGTATCTTTAGTGACCTAGGAATTCCTATTGAGTCTATATTTCTCAAGCTTGATATCACTAATATGATTATTTGGCCTATACCAAATCATTATCTGTAAGGCATTCCTTATCCTAATTGGTACCGTGAAAAAAAAATTGTGACTATCATCAGGTCAATGGGCATAATCTACGAAGATGTGTCCAAATCAAGTATTTAATTGAAAATATGTTAGATAATGGGGAGATAAAATTGGACAATGGTTCTTCCACTTCCAATAAAACTCTTGGGATTTATCAAAACCCCTTTCTCTGACATAAAAATCAATAGCAACAAAATAATCAGCAACAACAACAACAACAATGGCCAGTGTAATAGGAAAATCAACATCAAAGGCTAAACCAATAGAATCAAAAAAAATAGTAGTAGAACTAACAATGATATAACAGTGGAAAAAACCAAGGTTAGAATGATAATAAATAGCCAACCTACTATGTCATTACACATGACTACAATAGGGTTTTAGGTCATATTACAGGGGGTAGCGTTAATACCATCTCCATTAATCCTAGATCAAACACTAATCAATCTAGACCATTGCTAAACAAAAACATTTAGCCAAATTACATGGAAAATCCTTCTTTGACCTAAAAATGCTTACAAGAAAACTAACAAATCAGGACTTCCCCTTTTGGACCTTATATCGATAAATCATTCTTGCCACATGACCACATGCAAGTGCAACAACAATCAAGACTTATCATGTCTAGTCCCACACCATTTCCAACATTGGTTAGCAATAATGGTCTAGTATTTAATTATAATTATGCAATCATAACTCAAAGTTCAAAGATTACTATCTTAGGCCCACAACCATCTGCCACTTTACCTATCATCGAACCAACTATTGAGCCTCAGAATAAACCATTCATTATTGACCAAGATAAGAAGTTTGATATTATGTAAAAATTATAAAAGACACCAGCATAAATTTATATTTTAGATTTATTTCAAATGTCAATAATCCATAAAAACATCTTGAATGAGTTTTTGACCCACTCCACTATTGCTAGTGATATATCCCCTGATAAATTTCAAGCTTTGGTTAGACACCTAGCTCCAGCTCAACAAGTCACATTTAACCAAAGTGATATGTCTTCCCTTGGCCCACTCCATAATAATCCATTATACATATAAGTTTGTATAATTTGGCATAAATAAAAATGTGTCCTTATAAACAATGGATATGGCCTCAACATAGTGTCTCTAAAGCTCATCAAGCTTCTTGGGTACACAATGGTATATCTCTAGCTAGAAATTATAACCATCAAAGATATGATAATTAGGAAAGATAATCACAAGGCACCATTAGTTTTCTAGTTATCATTGGGCCTTTAACCTACGATACACTTTTCCATGTGCTTGATCTTGAGTTATCATACAATATGCTTTTAGGTAGGCCTTGGTTACATGAGATTCATGCAGTCCCATCAACATTGTACTAATGTATCAAGTTTCCCCACTCAAGGATGGAAATGAATATTCTAGGAGATTTACAACCATATGAACACTGCAAGAATCTTGAGGTCAAATTTTGAATCTATAATTATCAGTACGACATGAATCTAAGTTCCAAGAAGGAGAAAAGAAAGGCCATACTTATTGATCCTTCACCAGATAATTGCATAGATCCTAATACCTTAGATTCTCTTTCCCATAGCCACCTCTTGAAGCTTCTAATAATTTCACCATTTTAGATAATAGACTAGGAGAGTATGTGATCGACGATATATTTTATATTGCCAATTTTCCTCAGAATCTAAAAACCTTTGGGTGACCTAAATTCACCCCACATATGCATTGGTAACAAAAGATCAAATATAAGGGACCTGTCACATTTGTACCAGCATCTAGCCTAGGACCTGACCCTCTTGAAGGGGATAAATTATGGTTATACAATGACAACCAAGTTGATTGTTATAAAAATGTAAAGTATCTTGTTCCCAATAGGATCATGGAGCATCACAATTATGAAGGAAGAGGCCTCAAACTGAATCAATAAGGAACCATCAAGCCAATTTCTATGACTAAGTATGAAATACCTTATGGACTTGGATTTAAACCACCTGGTGATGACCCTACATATCTCATTTAAACTCTATCACCAACAACTAGTGATGATGCTGAAAGCAAAGCGAAGTTTGATTATAGGCTCACCTTTGACAACCAAGTTGATTGTTATAAAAATGTAAAGTATCTTATTCCCAATAGGATCATGGAGCATCACAATTATGAAGGAAAAGGCCTCAAACTGAATCAATAAGGAACCATCAAGCCAATTTCTATGACTAAGTATGAAATACCTTATGGACTTGGATTTAAACCACCTGGTGATGACCCTACATATCTCATTTAAACTCTATCACCAACGACTAGTGATGATGCTAAAAGCAAAGCGGAGTTTGATTATAGGCTCACCTTTGATAACCTTGTTGAAACCAACCTATTTGCTAAAAATGTCAATTATACCCTTACCTTGGCCATTCATCGCAACCCTTTTCCATTATATTATCCCCAATTGATAGTTTAGGACCAACAAGAATCTAGTCTATCGATTGATGAGTTCTAGAATGATGAGACATTCTATGATTTCTTAGGCCTTAGAGAAAATGTTCTATTGGGAGATCATAAATCAAGATTCTCAATCACATTATATCTTTCATCCTATTTTGGAGAGCGAGTGAAAACCCTTAGCCAAAAAAAAAAGTAAAACATTGAGGTCCTAAAGTAAAAATCTCTTTAAGGCACTTTTTGACCAAGGAAAAAGTAAAGATAAAGGCCAGTCTAGAGGTGAAAACCTATTTTAGGTGCTATTAGATGGGGGTGTTCATTCTTCTTCAAATTTAGATTAGGAGACCACCAATGATGAGCTTGCCTATGCATCCAAGTTCAACTTTGAGAAAAAACAAGTATTTGATCAAATTTTCCAAGAATTTTTGAATATTTTTGTTACATGGATAGATCTCACATTAGGGGACTTAGATTCATCATGCCTAGGAGAATTTTAAGAGAAATTCCTAATGAAGGAACCTTACATAATTCAATATTTCAAATCATTGCCTACTATGCTAGAAGATGGTTCGACCTTTTTATTTGACGATACAATAGAGGTAAACATCGAGACTAAGTCTAATGGATAACATTAGGAACATCCCTCATTGAGAAAGAAAGTGACATCTTTACAACTATGTTAAGAGAATTTGTAGATTATTTTCATGGGCCTATTCTGACATGCCAAGTTTAGACCCTGCCTTGGTTCTGCACCACCTTGTTAAAAAAGAGTTGGAAAACCTCTTAGAAGTAGGATGTATTTGATCCATTGACTACTTAGAATAGATCTTTAATGTGGTACCTGTTAGTAAAAATCTTGAAGGGATCATATTTTGTATTGATTTTCAAAACATCAACAAAGCTTATCCTAAATATTATTTTTCCTTACCTAATATCGACATGATAATCAAATCCACGATAGGTTATGAAATGCTTTCACTCATGGATGGATTTTTAGGATACAACCAAACTAGAATAACACCAAAAGACTAACAAAAAATAGTGTTCACCACTCCATGGGGAACATTTTATTATTAGATGATGTCATTTACCCTTAAAAATGTTGGAGCTACATATCAAAGGGCCATGACTATCATATTTCATGATATGATGCATGATATTGTTGAAGACTATGTTGATGACATATTAAGAAAATAAAAAACCAAGACTAACCATCTAGTAGTGTTGTGTAGTATATTTGAAAGATTAGGGGAGTATAAATTTAGACTCAATCTAAAGAAATATGTGTTTGACGTGACTTCAGGCAAACTACTTGGCTCCATCATGTCTCATATAAGTATTGAAGTTGATCTGGCTAAAGTTGATGCTATAATTGAGATGCCACCACCGACCAATTTAAAGTAACTCTATATTTTACAAGGTAAGATCCAGTCAATCTGATTCTTCATCTCTCAGTTAGAAAATAAGTGACATCCATTTACACACCTTTAGAAGAAGGGAGTTGCATTTCACTAGGATGATCACTGCCAAATAACATTTCAACAACTCAAAGATTATCTTGTTAATCTATCTATTTTATTACCTCCTATGTCAAAAAATCCATTTTTTTTATACCTATCAGCTATCGACCAAGCTCTAGGAGAACTCCTGTCTCAACATGATGACAATGGAAAAGAACATGTTGTGTACTACCTAAGTTGTACCTTGGTTACATATGAGCATAAATATGCACCTATTGAAAAATCTTGTCTAGCCATGGTTTTCATAGCTTAAAAACTACACCATTACATGTTAAATAATAAGACCATAGCTATTTCAAAAGCATATCCACTCAAGTATCTACTATCTAAAATAAATTTTCAAGGTAGAATGGCTAAATAGATCATGCTTATCAGTGAGTTTGACATAAATTATGTCAATCAAAAGGTAATAAAGGGACAAGTTCTTACAAATCAACTTGCTAAAGCACTTCTCTCAAACACATAACCACTCACATTTTAATTTCTTGATGATTCCATAATGATCATCATTGACACACCCCTTGAGGAGTAGCCCTAAAAACTATATTTTGATGGTTAATTTACACTACATGGGGATCTAATCCCTAAATCATTTAAAATCAAATTTCCTTGTACAAACAACATAGCCAAGTATGAAGCACTTATTATAGGACTTTGAAAAGTAGTGCATTGGAATATATCTCATATCCAAGTTTATGGTGATTCTTAGTTAATCATTAATCATGTCACCGATCATTTTTAGACCAAAGATACCAAGCTAGTTCTATGTAAAGCCATGGTCAACACTCTTAAGCAATAAATTGCCAATATTTAGTTTGAGTATATATCAAGGGCTAGTAACAGAACTATAGATGTCATGGCTACTATTGTCTATCTGATTTGAAAAATAGATAAAGCTATAGAGTATCAATTCCTCATTGAGATTTTATCGACACCAGCTCATAAACCTTCAATTGCTACCATGATTTGTGATATTGTTGGTCCTAATTCTATTTGGTACTCAAACCTTTAAAACTACCTTCATGACCAAGTTATACCACCTAACTATCTCAAAAACAAACCAAAGCCTTCATTCATAATTTCACTCATTATACTTTACTTGGATACACACTTTATTGTCATAGTTTTGATGAAACTTTACTTCATTGTTTAACTTTGACAGAGTCTACACTAGAGTTAAGAGAAGTTCATAGAGTATGAGGAGCTCATTCTAATGGGGTAGTCCTATCCAAAAATATCTTGTGTACTAGTTATTATTGGCCCATAATGGATGCATATGCCACCAAATATATAAAGAAGTGTGATAAATGTCAATGGAATGCTAATCTGATTTATTTCCCAACAAAAACTCTGAAATCGATGTTGACACCATGGCCATTTTTTACATGGGGACTTGACCTCATTGGGAAGGTCAACCCCACTTCATCTAAAAACCATAAACATATCCTTACCATCACTGAATATTTCACTAAGTGGGTTGAATCTATACCCCTCACTTACATGACAAGAAAACAAATTTCTAAATTCATTTTCAACCATCTCATTTGTCACTATGGTATCCCCTCTGACATTATATCTGATAATGGAAGATCATTCATGAACAAAGATGTAGACCAAATGTGTATTTAATATAACATCACACAATGTTTTTCTATAGTATATTACCCTCAAGGTAATGGCCAAGTTGAGGCATCCAATAAAACCATTGTCAATATTCTTAAGAAGTTTATTAATGATGTTGATTGTGATTGGCACCTCTAGATATTTCTTGCCCTTTGAGCATACTGTACCAATCATCGTACCCCCATAGGAGCCACTCCATACTCATTTATGGTAGTGAAGCCATCCTTCCCATTTAGGTTGAATTTCCTTCACTATGCATCTCTTTCAAGCATGTCCTAGATGATCATGACTATCAAATAACTCACATACAAAAACTAGACCTAATTGATGAGAAATACATAGCCACACTCAACAACCTTCAAACATATCAAAATTGAATCAAAGGCCACTTTAATTGATGTGTTAAGTATAGAACATTTGAACTTGGTATCTTGTTCTTAAAGAAAACCAAAATAATACCATAGTTAATAAGAAGCATAATGGGAAATTCAAACCAAACTAGATAGGGCCTTTCATCATCACTGCAGATTATAGATCAGGAACATACAGGCTTGCCACACCAAATGATGATGAACTTTCAGAGTCGATGAATATTATTCATCTCAAGTGGTATTATTCTTGAGTGTTAAGGTGTATTATATGTAAGGACCATTATAGTTATGCCATTTTATCATTATTCTTATTTATAAAAATACCATCCTTACCCATCCTCTTCACCATATCCATTTTCTATTTTTGTTCTATCGACGTAGTGTGTTCCAAATCGTAGCCCATTTGACCTTGGTTTTTTCCATTCATTATGCATTTTCAGCATTGAGGTATCTGATTAGTTCATTAGTTGGTTTTAGTTTTTTAGAAAAAGATAATGTTTTAGAATAATGTGATAGAAGTTTTGATAGTTGCATCTTTCGTTTGTTATTCCTTTCTTACCATCGATCTTGCTAATAATTATAACCACCTTTGGAAAAATTAGTAACATCGATATATGTCATTATGTCCTAGTTATAACCATTTATGAGCAAACTAGGGGAAACACTAAGCCTTGACTGCCAACTTGCCACTTCCTTTGCCACGTTGTGCCTTTTTACCAATTGTGCTTATTTTGTTTGAATTGAATGCTACACTAGTCAAATTCCTCCACTGTAAGGGTAGAAATATAGTTACTTGAGGTCCTACTCTGGGAATATGTAGGTATCACTTGATACTTTTTGAGGTTAACTCAGTCGCCCTTTCTATATGCTCTCACCATTTTGTGACCAACCTAAGCCATGATCTTGCCATTTTGTGAGCAACCTTATCCACGCTCTCGCCATTTTGCAAGCAACTTCAGCCACACTCTCATCATTTTATGAGAAACCTAAGCCATGCTCTCACCATTTTGTGAGTTTGAACCATTTAGTGTCTCATCATTCTTGATCAAGTTGAGATAACTCAAAAATTTCCAAAAACATTTGAAAAATTATTAGAAAAGAACAAAAACATTGACCACTTCTTTACCTTAAAGATTCTGGGAACCCTTACTAAGTTACAAAAAAATCACTTGTCACTTAGTTTCCCAATCCTTTTTATCCTTTTTCAATCACCCACTTGTCATTTTTCAAGACCATTCCTATTCTTCTATCGCATCCATTTCTATTTGTTTTCCTCAGTTATCACATTTTTCCCATTCCTAAAGAGAACTATATTTGGCCTAAAGTATTTTATTGGATATTATATCCATGGAACTATGTAAGTAGCGTCCACTTTCCTAGTGTATATGGAGATAGCTCAGCCACCCCCTTAACTTTCTTTTATTCCTCCATTATTATTCATTTGTTAAGTTGTTGCCTATTTTCTAGGGGCAATGTTTGTAGGGTTTTTATTGCATTGTCTATTTGTTTGCTTACTTTTTTGTTGTTTTGTTTGTGTGCCTATTTGTTTACTTTCAACATTATTGCCTTGATTTAGTTTATGTGTGTTCATTAGGTGATTCATTTCCCACACTTACACTTGAATCCATCTATATTCATATGTTTCCATTGTCATCATGGTTTCTATCATTGATGCATTATTTTCTATTGAGTATTGGATTACAAGAGTCAGTCCTCATGCATATTTTAGCCAAGTCCTCAGAATGTCATACCACGATGCCTACCAACATGTGCTACAACAAACTTTAGATTCAAGAAGTCTATTCAGCAATGGCAACATCTCTTCAACACTGACATCCTGATTCAATCCTAATCATATCCCAAATAGAGTAATTAAACATGAAAGAATTTCAACCTTTATTAGTTTGGATGAGCATCTCCCCACTAATAGGTTGTTCGAATTCATCATTACCCTTTGTGTTAAGTTACCATCATCCTCGGCTAAGTTTATCATGTTTGCCATAATCAGGGTCCAATGATTATAACTGTCTATGGGAAAATCATTGCACACCATCCCACCTACATTTCTCAATGATTATAACTACCTTTGGGAAAATCATTATGTTGTCACCACTTTACTTTTTCTACCTATACAAGGGCATGTTATTCTCTTTTTTATCTATCCTAATTGGGGTAGCTCTATCTTCTCAATGATTATAACCACCTTTGAGCAAATCATTGTGTTATCATACCACATTACCACTATCGAGGTATAATTTTTATAACCACCTTTGGGAAAACCATTGTGCACTATCTCACTTACATTCTTAGTGATTTTGACTACTTTTTCAATATCATTATGTTTTCACCCCATCATCTTTCCTCTCTTTGGTCCCCTCATTTTTCTTTTTTCTTTTTGAGGGACCATTTGTTGACTTACTTGTGCCAACCATTCCCTCGAGGGAGAATCATACATTTAGTTTATCATCATTGCATTTGTAGGCATACAAGACATTTTCATTATTTGAGAAGATGTTACTATGCTTATAACTTGTAATGCCTTCCCAAATATGGGCAAATTGTAGACACCTAAATCTAGTCACTAATAACCTCCAACCATGCTTTTGACTACTTTATACCTAAAATACACAATTTGGCCTAAAAACACTAAAACATGATAAATGATGTGAAACTAACATATTAAAGTGCCAATTTTGGCCAGGGTATCCTTAAATGGGGTAATACAATTTATCAGCCAACTAACTTTGATTAATTCATTTCAAGTCAAAATGCTAATTTTGTACCTAGGTGCTCTGGATTGCTCTTTCCTATCAAATCTTCTACACAAGATGCATGCCTTTGTTATTTGTTTTTGATAACACTCTAAATAGGAATATGGTTCCAATGCATTTGACATAGACTTTAAATTCTAATCCAATCAAAATTTGGACCAATAACAAGACATTCTGATCAATTTGAGTAATTTGTGCACAAAGTACTTAATCATGCTTAAGATATAATTAACCCAAATCAAGGCCTAATCAATAATTCCATGGAAACTATTGAAATCTTATTTTTGGAAATGAATATTGAATATCTGCATCATTAGGTGACCTCATTTCTTGGGAATATATCTTTAGGCCATAAATGCCACAAATATCAAGATTCATGCCTCTCATGCCTCATCAAAGCCCTCCATGCCTCTTAATTTCCCATTTTTCCAATGTCATTATGAGGCTAATTACAAACTTAATTCCTAAAATTGAATTAACCCTCAACCACACATCTTAATCTTAGGATGGATGATTCAAGTTGATTCTAGATATTTGCAAAAATCTATAAATAGGAGGCCTCACCACATTATGTCTAAGACTTGAGAATGCAAAGTTATAATGCAGGATTGGTTCTAAAAGCTTCATGAAACTAGTGTTACCATGCCAAATTGATTCCAATCCAAGCCAAGCCACAAGCCAAAGGTGCCAAGGAGAGATGGAGGTAGCCAAAATTCCATTGCCAAAGATTTCATGAGCACAAAATTGAGCAAGCCACTATTATAAAGGTATTTGAAGCATCCAAATAAGGTGAAGGACTTCTTGTGTTTTATTCCTTATTTTTTAGTTGTACTTATCATTTGTTTTTGTTAACTAAGCTCTCCCTAGTGTCTAAGCCTAGAGATGTTATACTATCAGTGTGTTTCTTTCATTTTATTTTAATTTTGGAATGAACACCATACCAACCATCCTCTCTTGAGTCAAATTCCTAGATCACACTATAAACTCTGAAAAAGCCATGCCTTTTGTAAAGACAAAGGGTTCAAACGTGATCTAGATTAGTTAAAGGTGGAGTTGAATCTCCAAAAAAGTCTATGTAATAAATTGATAAAAATAATGTAGCATCAAATGAGAAATGCTAAGTGTTTGATACACACAAAGGTCATTTCAAATGACTTAAGAATCAAACTACCAAACTTTAATATCGAAACATGTTCCAAGTAGGTCTAAGCTACTAAAGGGAAATGTTCCTAGGTATTTTGTCCAAACATGGAGTCAAAATCTAGACTCAAATAAGACATGCAAAGATTAATGGGCAAACAATGACAAAAGCTCGACTTAAAAAGGATGATTGATTAATCTAACAAATTTAGAATAATTTAACATAGACAAGGTACATGACTCTAGGAATAAAACATAATTTGATTGGTATAAGATGCTAAACAAGATATGTTTGAATATAAATTGATTTGACCAAAATAAAACCATAAAATAATATAATTTTTTAGTGACAAATTAACCCATGTTACATAATCCAAAAGAGGAAGATTTGGGTATCAACCCCATGAATTGAGGTCTAAACCAAAATCAACCAATATTTGAATTTGAACTTGTAATAGTTAATCAAGGACTTAAATAAGGATAGATTATGAATTTGATGAGAAAGAGATAGAAATATTTGAACAACATGACCACACTAATCCAAGATTCAACAAGGCTCAAGTAATTGGTTTCAAATAAATGATAATGGAGATGTAAGATGAGTTAAGATAAGTCTTTTTAAACAAAATTAGGTAGTGTAACAGTGTTATCACTCCTAAAAGATGATGTGACAAATGGTTTATGTTTCAATACTTCAAAGACACAACATTTTGAAGTGATTTGGGTAGCGTAATGGTGTCCTCCTCAATCAAGTTCTTCTCCCAATGTTTTGACACAAAAGGGGAATATTTTCTAAGTTAAATCAAAGTTTCATATATATGGCATAACATCTCCTCAAACAGTGGAGTGATGTGGACTCATGAATTGTCAAATGACATGGTTTGAACAATACAAGTTTTAGTCTAACATACCAAGTAAAAATGACCAAAATACACTAAGTATAATCATCCAAATCTTAGTAAAGTTATTGCAATGTTGGGTTGACTAAAACTAATTGGTTTTTGATCATTCTAGATTGATCCCATGTCTAATAACTTTCATGTTATCAAATAAGAGAAGTATCACATCATTTGGGTCTGCATCATTTGACTTGTTGTAAAAAGGTCTTGCCTTTTTTACAACCACTACATCTATCATTCGCTTAGTGTACTGTAATGTTCAACATGTTCAAACACCCTGGGGTTAGCCTCTATTAATGAAAATGGTTTAACTGCTCAAACCATCATACCAATGAGAGGATCCTAATTTATATACCTCTCAGTGGAGAGGGGTTGAATATGATGTCAAGAGATGAAACTTCAGGTCAAAGATTCACTAAATAACTCATGGGAGGTAATGAATTCCCCCTCATAAGCTAAGATGCATGAAATAAATGACACAATAGAAAGACTTTATGGTCTCCTTAAGATCACCCAATACTATTGTGATTTTTTGGAGAGGGATTTAAATGATGTTCTTTCTATGATTTAGACTAGGATCAAAGTGTGATGATATGGCACTTTTGATCTCAAAAGTTCCCTAAAGGGGATGGATGAGAGAGCATACACACACGTCTCTTTTCACTAAAACACATAATCAACAAGCAAGTTTAAAAATAATTAAAGTGAGGTTATTTCATTGCAATAAATTTAAAGTATTTTATTAGATTCATTACTACTCCCTTGGCTTTAAGATGCATAAATGAAAATAATTACAAACCACCCAAAAATAATTTGGTGCTTTTAATCCTATAGTGTTCCCTAAAGGGGATAGATGGGAGAGCATGCATGCATAACTCCCTATTTATTCAAACAAGTTTAGACTAAACAAATAATGAAAAAATTTGAATTTTTTTTGAAGTGTATTCAATTTTATAGCACTAAATGAAATGTGTGGTGGTGTTCTTTTAGCCCCTTGGTTTTAAGTTGTGAACTTTGAAAGAACAATAAAAACATTTAACACAAACATGCAAAAATTTATTTTTAAACCCAAAGTGAAATGTATAGTTCATTATAAAACATACTAAAATAAGTGTGAAATAACTAATTAAACTTGTTTTGAGGATTTTTCAAATGGTTCCTGCAAGAAAAAGGTCAGCGCTTTGTTTAACCTTGAAGCTTATTTATCAAATGAGACAAGCAACTTTGAAGGGTAAAATCTATCAATCTGAAGGTAAAATCACAAAATATAAACATGTTAGGTTAGGCAATGGTTATAAAAAATATCAATAAAAAACTCAAAAAATAAAATAAATCTATGAAACACGCAAACAAGTTAGAAGGTTAAAACAAAGAAAACTGAACACATAAATCATAAAAAACTATAATTAATATTTTTATCATAATTTTTAAACTATGAATCAGTTTGTCACAAAAATTTTGGAGGTTATTTATAGGTCTAGGATGCACCTCTTTACAAATATTTAGGTTAAAATAGTAAATTAAAAAAATATATATATTATATTTGTACTAACCATTTTTACCATAAAATTAGAAAATAAAACGTGACAGTCACTAAAAGAGTCATAACTTATAAACTAAAAATCAGATTTTAATGAAATTTTTATAGAATTAATATGAAACTAGTAAGAACGACCTATACATTTTAAAAAAAAAATAGTAAATAGATTATAAATAAGATCTATTTTTACAATCATTTTTGTTCAAAGATGTGGGGTGCGAAATCGTGTCCCATCGGGCATGCCATTTGTGATCTAAGATTTTAACTCAAAAGAGGAGGTTATTATAGAGTTAGTCTCAAAAATAATGAAAAATAAACTCACAAACAATCTATAATCCTTTAGGCTTGATCAAGGGGGGAACATGATGTATAAACCAAATAAGAACTCAACAAAACATGGAATGAAATGATAAATATAAACATAAAAACACAAGTTACTTACCAAATCCATGATAGCTCCAAATGGTAATTTAGCTGAATTGCTTGGTTTATGAATAATAAGTCTTAATAAATCACATATGGATAACATCATCTCTTCTATGCACCATTGATTAAATGTTTGGCTTGATTGATATAACTTGGCTCAATTTTGGCATTATAACACTAGGCTTTTAGCTTTATGAATCTATTCTGGAATTATAACTCTAATTTGATTGAGATCCCTAAATGAAGAGATCTAGGCTTGATTTTATAGGCTTTCAAATCCCTTGAAATAGGTTAAATTTAACCATTGTTGAGTTTATTACCTTTGGTTGAGTTTGACATATTCCTAAAATATTCTTTTAGATATTTTCCAAAAGTGACAACTCACAAAGGTAAACATTATAAGATGTTCTAAGATTCTCTTGAATTTAGTTTTTAGTAATTGATTCAATTAATTTATTAGCTCATGGGTGAAATTAATTAGGATTTGAAATTGATTTAATTTGCTAATTGATTTTGATTAGGATATGCAAGTCAATTAACTCCTTTTAGGCATTTGGTCATTTGTTTGATTTTGATTAATTCAATATGTGTATTTGCCTTGTTTAATTGATTTAATAAGAAAAATTGATTTAATGCAAGGTTATAAATCCAAATTCAAGACTAATAGAAATTATTAGGTTAAATATTTGATGATTGGTAAGAATCGGTTTAATAGTCTGATGCAAAGCAATTGGTGACCAAATTTACATGTTTACACTTATCAAGAGAGAAACAATGGCACTCGATGTTGTATTGGTTGAATGGGATAATATCACGTTGAAGAAAGAAGTTAGATCTTGGTTTGTGAATAATTATGATGAATCCCAAGATTTTTATTTAGGTTTGAGAACTTTTGTTGGTCCTATAGCCAAAGAGTCTTGTAAGGAATAATAAAATGAGTTCATTCCTACACTAAAAAAGAAAGAGCCATATTCTCCTTTTAACTTATAGGTAGCATTTGATATAATCACAAAATACATTCTTCTTACAAGTGAATTGGGATCTCAATTTTAAACCTAAAATTCCATCCCCCTCTATTCTGGTATCTTACTCCTGATTGGTAGGATAAGACCTCAATGAATAAATCCAATGAAGTCAAAATATGGAAACTATTTGAAAAGAGATGCAAATTATATGCTCACCTTGCCAGTGGTACTATAGATCCCATGGATTTTAGAGTTATTTGAGAAATAATAATAAACAAGTTTTCTTCTTGAGGTCAAGTGTAATATCCCTTCGAATATCAAAACAAAAGCTCCGAATTGCTTATCTAAATTTTTGCAAAATATCTTCAAATAGATAAATAAATCACAGTATAAATTCTTATTTATTTGCTCATAAGTTTACAATAGAGATCCTCTGTCAAGTATACAAAGAATATTGAAAGTACGGCCTTATAGCCTAAATATTCTGCAAATTAGTCTGAATCTGGTACGTCTCGACCTGCTGTGTAAAAAACACAGTCACCGATGTCAGTTATACTATCATCGTCAGTCGACCTGTAGTCGTTAACTTGTCGACGTCGGTGATAAGTCAATCGATGTCGGTCTCTGTAGGTCTCTGTTCGCCGATGTCGGTACCTAAACTTTTTGTAGATGCGTACGGATTTTCACAGATCTGTACGGAAGTCGTACGGCCGTTGATATTGCACAACCTGTATTGGTTGATCCTGATCTGTAGAATTATGGGCTAATACAAAAGATCTATATCTGGATAATTCTAGAATCAAAACCCAAATAATGAAAATACTTGTAAACCCTTGTGATAGCTTCTGTGTGAAGTTATCTCTCAAACTTGTAAATACCTGTGATAGCTTCTGTATGAAATTATCTCTTAATTTGGAAATAGATCGGCTGATCTTTCACAACCTCTAAATCGCACACAATGAATAGTTGACATTCTTCAATGCAATTTGGCAATAGATCAGCTGATCTCTCACAACCTCTGAATCACACACAATGAAGAGTTGACGTTCTTCAATGCAAATGGAATCCTGGAACCCTTGGCTCAGTCTTCACAGAAGAATTTCTTAACAAGAATCAATATCAATAATAATCATGAATACAAACTCTCTCCCATGAGAGATTCTTATACCCTTCCAAAGGTGTGCTTGCTAAAATTAGATACCCTTAAATTAGACTTAGGGCTTCCTTAAATTAGAACTATGGTCTTAAAATTAGACCAATTCCTAATTTAGAATTTGCATCCTAAAATTAGACCACTAATTAATAATTAATAATTAATTAATAATTAATAATTAATTAAAATTAGACCAAATAATTAATATTTGATTAAATCAATCAAATATTAATATCTCCCTTAATTCATGTCCGAAAGAGCCCGAACGAAATCCAACCCTTCTCCATCAAGACCCTCTATCCATCCCATCAGCCTACAAGGGTCGCATAATAGGCTAATCATCAACTCTGGACATGTCAACTAAAAAAGGGGACATGACATCAAGCAAGATCTTAAGTTAGGGGGTGTGATGAGCCCCATAAATGTTATGTTCTTGTCCTCATCTATTGTACTCATCTTGCTTGTTAACCATGCTTTTGAACACTTTTCCATATAATTTCCTTCCTTCAAAATCCATATAGCATTATGTTTCTATATTATTTTAATAGTTAGAATTATATATTAGAGTTAAATATATGATATGTATCTATTGCTTTAGGATGCTTTTTATATAATGTGTTTTAAGGATGTTTTGGAAAAATAGGTATATATCACGGAACGTCCTGTAGAAAATGAATCTCATTACATAGACTATCCTATAACCATTGCATAACCAAAGCCATGAATGAATAGTTTTTTATTCCTCTTTCAATTGACTCATATAAATAATCATAACCTCCCTAGAGATCAATAAGGAAACAATTGAAGACTGAAATAGTTTTGTTTATCCTACAACAATGTTGTAGAATTCATATGAAGACATCTTTAGCAAAAGGAGCCAATTTCGATTATCCTAAGTCTAATGTATCTTAGATTATAATATATATTTTTTTATATAAAATAATCTCCACCATAGTATATATATGTAGTATCAGAGTTGAGATATAGTAGATGTTGATTAGAGATTATCAGAAGTATATTTTTTTAAGAAATTATCATTGTAATTTCCTACAACAATTCATATCATTGAAATTATCATTGTTGCATTTTTGATTAATATGAACAAGTATTTCTGAGTTCAATTAAGTGTTGTGAGAGGAATGATTGAATCTAGAGTTAAAAGGAGGAAGGGCCCCCTTTGGAAGTCTTTAGCAACAATCTAACCCATTTAATTAGCTAAGCATGTTATTTGATGTCTTTATGCATTGTATGTTCATTTCTAAATTATGTGATCTACATTCTTGCTTAGATTTGTTTAAGGAATCTTCCAATGCATAATCATTTATTTCATAGTATGTTTTTCATGTTTTATTTCTAGTATTTCATTTATTGCATGACTTCAACATCTTAGATAATAGTTAATAGAAGGTCAAATTAGAAGATTGAGTGTGCAGATACAGTGACATCATCCTATCAAGTCTACATCTTTGAATTGACATTTAAATAAGGTAGAAGGTACAAGTCCATGGCAACTCTCCTTGTTCATTTTGATCGAGATAAGTATATCTGATTGTGAATCAAATGCTAGTCACCTTAAATGAAGCAGTCTAAGATATGAAGGGGCACATTGAATAGCAAATAAGAACCCAAACTCACTTTAAAGTTTCATCCCTATAAGCAGATAGCATAAGCACATCTAGAAATATAGAGAAAATAAAATGAAGTAAACTAGAGATCCTTCAACTAATATTGCGTAGGCACAAATTCAAATTCAATGGGAGCCTTTATTTAGATTTTACATGAAACCAAACATAAATATTCCATAGACCTAGTTGTGTTTATTAACATGACCAAACCTTAGTCTAAAGATCCATGCTTGCTCCTTTTTATGTCTGAGACCCCCTTCATTCTTTTTTATTACTCATGTGGTCTAATCTTAATCTAAACACAAAGTCCTTTTGTTATGTTTCCAACTATTGGGTTTTATATTTCAAGCTTATCTTTTTCAAGCTTTTATTTAGGAATTCCTTCAAGACTTATGTAATTTAGGAATTCTTTTTAACATTTTATCTACAACATCTTTCTTGTAACAAATTACTTGATACATTTTCTCCACATATAGTTTTGTTAAAAGTACTCTTTAGGATTTTTGAAAGTACCCTAAATTTTTTTTTAGAAATACCATTTATCCTTTTGTCTTAGGAACTTTTCCATTTCTAAATTACCCTTCATACTTTTTTCATTGAACATTTTCTCCAACATAAATGGATCGAAACAATTCCTCACAACAATCTTGCCAATGCAATTTTACCAAAATAAATGACCCCAAGGGCACATACCCTTTGGAATTTTTTCAACTTACCCATCAGAAGTTTTAGAAACAATAATTTCCATATATAATTACCTTTTAATTTTTTTTAAATGTCCCTTTTCCCTTTTTGATTACCTTTTAGTGTTTTTGGAATGGCCCTTTGCCTTCCAGACTTACAATTTGGGACTTTTGTCTTGGGCCCTTTCCTTGATGAGAAGTGCCCTTTAGACCTTTTGAAATTTCCCTTCAAACCTTTTAAAATTTCCCTTTGGATTTTTTTACATATACCCTTCGATATTTTTTTCATCACCACTTTGGCCTACGAAATAATTCACTTGAGATAATTTCACCAAGACGTTGAATTCATCAGAGAACTTTTTATGCTATGATAATTTTATTATGTTGAAAAATTTAATCTATCTCACTTGGTTTAATATTTTATAATTTCCTAAGACCTAATTTTAATAGGAGATATTTTATATGTTCTCGAGCCCTAACTTTAATATTTCCTATTGTCTGTAGGAACCAATCTCGGTCACTGCCAAGTGACATTTTCCAATTTGGAGATCATACACACCTATTTTCATTGTAAATTTTATATAATTTCATTTGTATTAATGGATATATTTTTAGATGATCATGGTTTTACCTCTTCCAATGTTGCTATGAATTGTTGCTTGTGTTTCTATATTAAAAGTTCAATGGAATTTTATTTGGAAATGAACATGTTTGGGTTCTTTCAAAGGTATATCCTAGGAGATATCTTGAAGGGCCTTAGAATACATTCCATGTTAATTTAAAATATCCTTTTAATTTATTTTATATAACCATGACATCTTTTAATTTGGAAAGAACCTTGATGCACATGATTCGAATTTTCTTTTGAGGTATCTCTAGGGAGATACCTTGAACATGCACACAATTTGAATTTTATTTCAAGGTATCTCCTAAGATATACCTTTAAGGGCCTTGGAATACCTTCCATGTTACTTTAAAATCTCCTTGTAAATTATTCTATATAACCATGATAAATTTTTATTTGGCATAAACTATGATGCACACTATTAGAATTTTCTTTCAAGATATCTCTAAAGAGATACCTTGAACATGCACATGATTTAGAATTTTATTTAAATGTATATACATTAAAGGGACAAATAAATTCCATGTTTATTTAAAAATTCCTTTTAAAGGATTTGATATAACTATGGCACCTTTTTATTTGGCAAGAACCCTAATGCACACAGTTAGAATTTTCTTTTGAGGTATCTCCTAGGAGATACCTTAAACATGCACACAATTGGAATTTTATTTAAAAGTATATCCTAAGAGATACCTTTGAGGGCCTTGTAATACCTTTCATTTTTATTTTAAAGGTATTTACAAATTATTTTATATAACCATGATAAATTTTTATTTGGTAAGAACCCTGATGCACACTGTATGCAATCAAAATTACATGATGTATATGAACTAATCCTAGATCATATAAGATAGAGCACACCTAAAATTTCAATTGGATATAAAATATTTAAGTGGAATTATGACCAATATGGGGATCCACTAGACTCGATTAAGGGATCACTTGTATCACTTGTCACAATATATCATGCTAGGCAGGGTTCCAAAACCTACTGTCTAACACAATTGCACAAAAGCCCTAAAATATTCTTATAATTTGATATTTCACTTATTATAATAAATAAGAGAGAGTTAACTAATCTAATAACAAGAAAATTAAACTAATCTAGTGCCTACCAAATTTTGTGGCATAATTTGAGGGGTTAGATGAAATGCAATCAAATATATAGAGGGAACTTTGAATAAATTAAGTATGAGTAACACCCTAATACATAGAATATGAAGAGTAATATTATTTGAGCTAACACTTATGCTAATTCTATCTACTAAAGTAGAGGAGAACAAAGTTAGAATATACTTACCTGAATGTGAACCCATTGTGATTTAATCTCTCCCTTGGACAATGGGGATTTTTAAGAGGTTTTTGTGGTTCGTAAGGATCACTTTATTAGGCCAAAACATTCAAGACCTATCCACAAGACTAGATTCTCCAAAATAAGAAACTTAAGCTAAGACTTCTCAAGTAAAATGGTGGGAAATCAGATTTTGAAGAATCATAAGTGAATACTAAATCTTGATTGCATATTCTAATAATGATCAAAATGAACTTTTATATATAGGATTATCTCACCCAAAAATCATTCGAGCATGTCAATTATGCTAGGTCGATGCAGTTGACCTAACACATTTTTAGATTAATTCCTAAAGTCTATGCTAGGTCAACTAGAAGGCTAAAAAACCTAAAGAGCTAAAGTGACCCCAAAGTATACTAGGTCGACTAGGTCGACCTAGTATGTTGGATAGGTAAAAAGGGTACCAAGCAAGGAGAGGAAGGATAAAAAGAGGAAAATATTAGAGGAATGTGCAAAGGAGGATAAATAGCTTAGGGAAAGGTTTTAGGAACTAATTGGATTGGAAATAATATGGAAGTAAGGGACACCAATCTTGTGAAGAACCAAAATTTTGCCCACCCCATTCCCAGTCCACCACTTAGGGTGTGCACTCAGAGAGATTGATTCATGATGAGTTCTTGCAAGATGTAAAGCCTTAGTATTTGATAAAAGTTAAAAATATTATGTGTATATATATGCCCCACTTAAATAATCATCACATGTCACTAAGGTGTAATAAGGGATGGTGATTTGAGAAATAACATAAGGACATAAACAATGTTGATGCTAAAAAATGGTTATAGTATTTTAAATGCATAAAATAACTAAAATTAAATGACAAAAAGAAAAACTAATCTAAAAATTAAATAACTAAAAAGTAAAATTAATGCATACCTTGGATTATCTTTATCATGGGATGATTTTTAGTTGTGTTTTTATTTTTTATTATGTAGGGTACAGAGATTACTTTCGACAAAACTAGAAATATAAAACTAAGGAGAAAAACTAAACAAATGTAAGAAAGCCAAGATAACTGGTGCTATGTGGATGGGACATTCTTAGTAATTTAGTAAGTCGGGTGATAAGTTATATGTTAAACCAAATGACCAAGTCAAACAAGAGTAAATCGCGTAACCAAAAATCCAAGGCTAATAAAGATTGAAAAACTCAAACAAATAAACCTCAAGTAAGAAAAAGACAAACTCACCAATTCAAACCAAGGATACATGTTTAAAAAGGAATGATAAGCAAGACAAATCAATGATAAAACCAAAAACAAAATGGTAAAATAATATTGATGAGTGAGAAATAGAAATCCACATCTCAATCAATAATGGAAAAAGGGGATGCATAAAAGGGAAAACAACATTACTGAGTGAGTAGTAACAATCCACATCTCACTCAACAATAGAAAAAAGGTACAAACTCATGTGTCCATAACAATAGGACATAAAAAACATGAGAAATGGTAAAATGAAAGTAAATTAAGTTTAGTAAATATAAAATAAAGTGAATAAAATGACTCAAAGTTACTCAAACATGTTGTTTTGAATCTAAAGATAGTTAACACTAAAACAAAGTAGTGGTATCATGTTTTTAAGAAATGAAGAAGAAAGAAATTAAAGAAGAGGGAAAAGAAATTTAGAATCATAATTTGGATATCAAGGGGGGAAAATGAAATAGGTATAGGGGATAATGAAGGAAAAACCAAGGTAGAGAAACTCTTTATTGAAGTCAAAACACTCAAATTTGGTTTGTCAAAACAAGAGGACTATCAACCTTAGGGCCTCTAAAAAAATTATCATAGTTACACAAGTCTTGGGTCAACAAATTGAGTATATAGATCATCTAGTGAAGGCTATATGCATGAAAATTAAAATGTTCCTCCCTCCCTATGACATGTTCCCCATTCTTCAATACCCTTATAGAGCTTCCAGTCTACTACAAATATTGGGTACTTACATGAGAAAGTACGTAGCACCAAAGATTTTTATGAATTCCCCTAATCTAATATACTATCCTATCACACCCCAAAGGACTTTGGCTCTATGTGAAGCTGACTATGGAGTTTGAGCTTTGATTGGAGATAGGAGATGTTCTTGTAATCACATCTTTTAGTGTGAATTTTACTTTTGAGATTTGTATGTTACATTTTAAATATCATTGCCTTTTTTTTAAATTATTTGGCTTCTAACTTTATTTTGATGGCTTTTTCTACTCCTCCTCCATATGGATTTGGAAAACCAAACATGGGTTCTAAAGATGAATTTCATTTGAAAAATTGGGACAAGGTTGCTAAGAGAGAGAAAATTCAAAGAACATGGGTTCTAAGAGTCTCATAAATCCAAGTGAAATAAAAGTGCTATCTTGACTTCGACCTTGTTTAGCCAATGTGAAGGTGAAATAAAGGGGAAATCAAGAAGAATGACACATGGAACAATTTGAATTTCTTCAAATTGAAAAAATGTGACAAAGGGAAAAAATAGGGATATAATGATAACAAAAGTGTGATTCTATATCATGAGACTAATGGAAATGGAGGAAAACATGCTAACATATATTATTTATGAATTCCATCTAGCAAAGGAAGAAAAATCTAAATTTTAAGAACAAGGATTAAGAACATGAAAAGAATGGTAATTTTATGAGGAGGGTTGGGTCCTATCCATGGTATTAAAAAGAAAATCATAAAAGAGAGACCCATGAGGGTGCTAATAAGTAAGATAAAAAGCAAAGTGAGGGAACCTTTTTATAAATCACCTTACAAAATAAAAACCCAAAAGATGCAAAAACAACATTGGCAAGCAACAAAATGAGAAATAAGATAAGTATAAGATGGTGGTTTTGGGAGGGATGTCGGGTCCTATCCATAGTCTTACAAAGAAACTCAAAAAATAAAAACCCAAGGGGCACCAAATAAAAATTGGTAAACAAAAGGAAAATGAAAAATAAGATAAATACTATGGTACATCAAGAAACCAAAAAATCAAAAGGGGAGGACCAAAGGTTTGTAAACAAGAGAGAACTACTACATAGGGAGAGACACATGCTTAAGTAACTTTTAAATATATATATATATATATATATATATATATGACAAGAATGAAGTGATTAGGCAAAGTAATTTTTTAAGAATTGAGCATTTTTAGGCTCCTTGAAAACATGACCTTCATTAGTTTGAAGGCGGTAAGTACTTGGACCAAGGATATCTGTAACTAAGTATGGGCCCCACCATTTTTGGGAATATTTACCTTCTTTGTCATGGGTGTAGTATAATTTAAGGAAAATATCATCAACATTTAATGTGTAGACTTTAACATGTTTGTTATGTTGTTGGGAAACACAAGCCTTATATTGCTTGTTATTTTGTAAGGCATATAGACAATGTTTATCAAGTAGATCAAGGGCATGAAGGTGAAACTCACATAATTATTCATCAAGAATGATTCTATGAAGAGATATTTAGAGAGAAGGAAGCTCAAATTCAAAAGGAAGAACTAACTCAAAACCATAGACTAGAGAAAATGGAGTTACCCCAGTGGCAGTACAAATGCTAGTCCGATAGACCCAAAGTGCGGGATAAAGATGAAGATGCTAATCTATGCAGGTTTCAAAAATTATATTTTGAAGAATTTTATTAATAATCTTGTTAGTGGCCTCAATTTTAAAATTGCACTATGGATGATAAGGAGTGGAAAACATGTGATTGATCTTAAATTTGGTGCAAAGTTGTTTAACATGTTTGTTTTTGAAATTACCATCATTATCAGAAATGATGGTGTGAGGAATGCCAAAATGGAAAATGATTTGGTTCATAATGAATTTAGATATGGTAGGATTGGTAAAATTCAAGGGGAATGGATTCAACCCACTTGGTAAAGTACTCAATAACAGTGATATTAAAGATGTGTCTATCTTGGGAGTGAGCAAGTTTACCAATGAGATCGAATCCCCATGTGGAAAATGGCCACATAGATTCAATATTTTGAAGCTTTGTAGGTGTAAAATGAATTATATGATTATGAATCTAAAAGGGATTACACTTTTTAGAATATTCAATAACATCCTTTTCTAGAGTAGGCCAATAATAACCCATATGTAGGCATTTACAAGATATAGCGTGTCTACTATAGTGACCATCGCCAATGCCCCCATGTGCTTATTTAAGTAGAGAAGGGACCTCATCTTGCTTAACATAATAGAGTAAGGTAACTTTAGTGTTGTAATAATAAAGGATGTTATATATAAATATGTACTTGAAAGCTTATTTATAAATATGTGTCTTTTCATGGGAATCTAAGTTAGGAGGATAAGTTTGATGTTCTAAGAATTGGATGATATCTTGATACCATAGGCATTTTTGGATGGTGATAGCCTTGATTTAGTAGATAAGTGAATCAGGAGGATGGGTAGATGATAGAGATTTGATTATTTATATGATAGAATAAGGATTTAAAAGAACTTGATGTGGATGAAAAAGAGAAGATAAAGAGGCAAGAGAATCCACAATGGAATTTTGAACTCTAAGAATAGGCTCAATTATAAAAGAGACAAAATTATTAATAAGAGTAGTTATAATTTGATGATAGTTGATAAGGTTTTCACATTTACATTGATAGGCACCACTAACTTGATGACAAATGATTTGAGAATCACCCAAAAAATGAAGATATTGTATGTCTAAATCAAGAGTAATTCTCATACCTAATATAAGATCTTCGTACTAGACCATATTATTGGTGACACCAAATGTAAAGAAGAAAGCTAAGAGAATTATCTTACCAAGAGGACTAGTGAGAATGCAACCTACCCCAACTCCTTGAAGGCATTTTGTACCATTAAAATAAAGGGTTTAAGTATCCTCATGCAAGTCAACATTAATTTCATGTTCTTTGACAATTACCTTTGGTTTAGTAGTATCAGAGGAAGCAAAAGATTCATCAAGCTAATTAGATTCAAGATTGGTAGTAAAGATATGAAAATAATCTTGAAGGGAAGAAGTGGATGGAATAGGAGCTATGATAAGTTGGTCAGCTATGACTTTACCTTCGACAACTTTTTATGTGACAATGAGAATATTAAATTCCATAAGTAAGACCATCCACTTGCCAATTCTATCTCCTAGAAGAAATGCTTTGGAAAAGAAATGATGAAGGGGATAAAAATAAACTATGACATAAGTGGTTTGGTAAAGCATGTAGTGATGAAGATTTTCAGCTATGAAAAAGATAGCAAGGCAATCATGCTCAACTTTGGTATAACATGTTTCATAATCAATGAGGCCCTGGCTAATATAATAGATGGCATACTCCTTGCCCATATCATCCTATTGGGAAAGCATTGCCCCAACTAAAATAGGTGTGGAAGAAGTATAAAAAATTAAAGGTCTATCATTAGAAGGAGGATGAAGTGTAGGTGGATGAAGCAATGACTCTTTCATATTGTCAAATAGTTTTTGACATGGATCCATCCATTCCAAGGTTATAATTTTCTTGATAAGGGAATTAACAGAGTGAATTCACTAAGCCATCTTAGGAATGAATCATCTAATTACCCCAAGTTTACCTAAATAGGTATGAATATCTTGAATATAATGAGGAATAGGCATGTTGATAATAACATCAATCTTAGTTGGATCAATATCAATGCCATAAAGAGAGTAAAAAAATCTAAAAATTTGCTAGATGTAAATCTAAAGACACATTTGAAAGATTAATTTAGACTTTATATTTAATAAGATGGTCAAAGATAATGGTGAGATCAGAAAGATGATTTGTACGGTGTTTGGATTTAGTGATAAGATCATCTACATATGTTTTGACAATTTTACAAACGAGGTCAAGAAATATATGAGTCATTGCATGTTGGTAAGTAGCCCCAACATTTTAAAGACTGATGGGTATTTTAACATAGCAATAGGTGCCCCATTTCATGGTGAAAGTAGTCTTATGTTGGTCCTCATGAGCTATATGAATATGATTGTATCTTGAATAGTCATCCATAAGAGATAAAATTTCATATCCAGCAATGGAATTGACAATGGTATCTATTGAAGGCAAAGGAAATTTGTCTTTAGGACAAAAAAGATTAATATTTTAGAAATAAATAAAAATACGAATGACCATAGTGACATTTTTCTAAATTGGAACAATATTGGAAACCCATTGAGAATAATCCATAGGTTTAATAAACTTGCCATCGAGTAGTTTGATGATTTCCTTATGGCATAAATTGGTAGCTTTGGGAGGAAATTTTCATTGCTTATAATGCATAGGTTTGGCATTAAGATAGGTAATGATTTTATGTATCACTATACTAGGGTCAATGCTAGGCATGTCTTGGTAAGACCAAATGAATGCCTCTTGATACTTATCAAAAAATAGGCTGAAATTATCATGTTTAGACTATGAAAGTTTTTTGGAAATTATGATTGGTTGAGGGCATGAGGGAGTACCATAGGAAATATAATTTTTTTCTATAATAAGCATGACATTACCATCTTGAAACTGGTATGGTTATTTTGGTAAGGATGAAATTGGATTAGTTTTGGGATCAATGCTAGCGAAAAAGTTGTTAAAGTGAGGAGTTTTAGTTTTTAAATTTACAAGTTTATGATGTTGCCAAGGGTGTTGAGTTTTTTTAGCATAAAGTAACTCAAGAATAGCTTCATCACTAGGCAAATTAGGAAGAGGACCACAATACTCAACATCCACTTTTAGATGCAAATTTTTATTTCCATGGTGATCATATTTGGAATGTATTTTATGGATGTTAGTTGCCTTGGCATCAAGTGTGATTTCATGAGAAGAAGTAGATGGAGTAGAAGAGGTAAATGGAGTGTTGATGGGTTATTTGATAGGAGAAGGATTAGATTCAAGGGGATGATCTAAAGGAGGTAAAGAATATGAAAGTACTTTTGGAGGTTCAAAAGGTGTGACTTATTCTACTACCCAAGGAGAATTGATAAGAGGAATATTAATAGGAAGCACATAACCCTCAAGTTCTAATTTAGTATCTATAGAAATGGTATGCACATATTGAATAAAATCATGAATTTGGGTTAATATCTTTTGATAATGTAAGACATCCAAGTCTCTAGATTGAGCTTGGGCCATGATATAGTTGTCATTGTATGTGGGAGAAATTATGCATGTTTGATATTCAGGAGGATTTTCATAAGGCAAAATCCCAAGATTACTGAATGTTCAAGGATACATGGTGAGAGGATATTGAAATAATTTAGCCACTCCAAAATCATTTCAAGCAAAATCATCTTTGCAAGCAAAATCATCTTTAGGTAAATATGGCTCTTGAGCATTGCATGGAGGGGGGAAATCAGTAATCTCATCCATGAGAGGAACAATACAATCCCTTGGAAAAAGAGGAGGAAGCCATTCTAAAATAAATGGAGATAATTTGGTCATGTTGTAAGTATGATGTAATTCATTTGGCTCATAATCATCAGAATCTGCAAGAGTGACTTGTAAATCAGGATTCATATTGATAACCTCAGGTAAAGGAGCATTATTAATTTTAGGGATCATAAGAACATAATATTGTGGTTTAGGATTAAGTAATTGGATACTCCATGGGTTGGGATCAGATTAATGATTATCAAGTTTTCCATTATGTATAAATTCAATGCATTGACTATTGGAAGAAGTAATGGCCCTCATTCAATTAGTCAAGGGATGACCAAGGAGTATGTTATAGGATAAATGAATATTGAGAACCATGAGTTTGGTTCAAATAGTCTTAGGACCAATGGTTAAGGGAAACCATATACAACTAAGAGGCTTTTGATTAGTCTTATCAAAACCATGATAAGTAAGATGGGTTTGTTTAAGATGACTTCTATTATAACCAAGTTGTTTTAGAATCCATAAAGAGGTCACATCGATACCATAACCCTCATCAACTAGAAATTTTCTAATAAGGGTGGTATTAATGGATATTTTTATGAAGATAGGTATATCATTGGCATGAAAGAGAATTTCATCATTAATCATGTCCTCTTCAATGAATTAAATGGAAGGCTTGGAAGAGGGACACATAGATTTAATGGTATTAATGTTATTTGGTTGAGAGTTAGTAGAAGGTGGTTCTTCATCTAGAGAAGATGGATCTTAGATCTCTTGGAGTTGTTACATAAGGAATTTATGATGATAAGGTGAAGTACGAACCAAATCCATAGGATGAATTTTATATGGCATAGAGTTAAGTTAAAGAAAATTCCAATGAAATTTAGAAGAAGAACCATGAGGTTTAGAAGAAAAATTAGATTTTGGAGGAATAGATGTAGTTGGAGGATCAGAAGGAGGAATTTGTTCCTCAAGCATTTCTAATTCATTATTACCAACAGTAGTATCTTTAAGCAATTGTTCCTCCAAAGAAGGTTTCTTAGGCTTGGTAACAGGATCTTTATGGGTTGGTTTATGAGGATAATTGACCTTAGCCATATTGACATATTAAGATTTGTTAAAGTATTGGTAATAATTAATGTCAATTGCATAAACAATCTTGGAAGTTGATTGATTATGGGAAGAAGATTTTTGGTTATTAGATGTATAAGCTTTAGAGGATTGTTGTTTTTGAGAAGAATTAATGTATTATTGATGAGGATTTTTTATCATGGTTTCATGGTCAAATGAATCACCAATCATGTAAGAAATAACACATTTATAAATCCCTGTACAAGATTAATGAGAATGCTCAATGTCAACATGAAACCAACAAAAGAGATTGAGATCATACCACTTAGGAGGAGCATTAGTATATATGAAAGGTTTAGAGGGTGTTAAAAATTGTCTCATTTGATGTATCAAAAAAAGTATGTGAGATGTTAAAGGAATATAATTTTTGACAAGTCCTACTTTGGTTTGAGAAGTGTTACTAGTGATAGAATTAGATGTTTTAAAAGATCCTTTAAGAATTTTAGAACTAGGTTCAAATTGCTTCATAATAAATTATTGTTATTTATCTTTGTCAAGAGCTTCATTAAGAGTTTGAGGAGAAAAGTTTTAAACCTTGTATTGAAGAGTGGGAGTTAAAGTGGTGATAAAGAGTTTGAGTAGGTTATCATTAGACCTATGATGATTGGATTTATGAGCTAAGAATTTCCATATTTTAATAAAATCATGAGCCGATTCATTAGAAGATTGTTTAGCATTTATGAAATGGCTAAGACAATTTTTAGGAAGGTCATTGTGTTGAAAATATTTAACTAAAGGATTGACCAAATATTCAATTTGCCAAATATAATGTTGGGTTAATTGATTATACCATTCTAATACATCACCAATAAAAGTTTCAACTAAGATTTTGGTAGTGGCAAATGTATTAGTTTGGATCCACTCTTTGTAGATATTACTAAAGGCTTTAAGAAATGAGGTCGGGTCTTTAGTCCCATCATATTTGATAGTTGGTGATATGTTATCAATGTCAATAGATACAATGAAGGGAGATAAAGGCACTTTTTGAATGCTTTGAATCATCTTAGTATTCATTATTGGTTGAGAAATAGCATTACCTAAGGCATCTCTAAGAGGTGGAGGAATGTAGTTAGGATTAGCTTGATGATGCATGATTGGAGCTTGATTATCCACATTGATCAAGTGTTGTTGAAGTTACATCATTTGATTGGTATTGGAGTTTTATATAATGTTCATTTGTTGAATCACTTGGACTAATAATTGGGTGGTATCAGGTGGTGCAATGGTGTTAGAAGGAGCACTCCCCAAATTGGTGTTGGTGGGAGGATTATTAGAAGAAAGGTTGTTAGTGATACTATTAAGTAAACTTGTGTTAATTACTCCCACATTAGTTTGAAGATTTTGAGAGGTTTCCTGGTAGGTGTAGAAAGGATTAGATCCATAAACTTCATCTTGAGGTGTTATTTGAACCATGTTAAAATTTGTAGATGAAAGAGGAGAATAAATGCCCCAAGAGTGATGGTGTTCTTGGGAGGAAAATAAAGGGAGAAATGAACATCCCATATAAGATCTAAATGGATTAAGAATGTCTAAAAAGATTTTGATAGAAGACCTCAATCTGACCAAAGGGAAATGAACAAAATGTAAATTGGAGGAGATGAAGAATTAGGTTGATAATCAAGGAAAGTAGGAAATGAAACTAGGTCAACCAGATTGACCTAGTGTAAAAATAGGCCTTTCAAATTGTACTAGGTTGACCAGGTTGACCTAGTAAAGTGAACAGTGGCAGAAAATAGGGTCTATGACAATACTAGGTCAACTAGGTCGACCTAATATAGTAGATAGAGGAAAATAAAACATTGATGACAAAATGAGAAATAAGATAAGATAATATTGTAGATAATATAGGAAAGTAAATGCTAAAATTAAATAGACAGTCAATTAAATTAACACTAGCCAATTCAATTGATGCACACAAAGCAAAATATTGCACCAACACTAGATAATATAAGTTTTTGTACACACAATTGAGCAGAGATCAAGTAAACAACTTGGAAAGTAAAGCTAGCTAATTGGTCAACCTAGAATGTTAATTAGATTATTAAGAATAATTTTAAATGATAGGGAGTTGGCTGAAATCAAGGTACTAAATAGTAATCTATGGATGGTTTCAAGTGAGTTTAGGATGAAAGGTACTATAGTGGTAATGATACAAGCTTGGTATTTGGGCCTACCCCCACACTTCACACAATGTAACGATAAGTGTGTAAGGTTCTTAGCTATAATATACCATTAACCACACTTTATACTTGATCAGAGCATCAAGTCAGCTTCCCCCTTGGTGATGAAATCCATGTGGGTTGGCCTAGGTAGTCAAATGTTAAAATGATTATTGATGTTATGTGATTTGGCTATGTGCATAAAATAGAAATAGTGAAACTAAATGAGTAATTAAAAACATCCTAATTATACTATGTGAATTATTCTAAGCATTCAAGCAACTAAAAGAAGATATGTGATTAACATATAAGGTGAATTCCAAATTTGAAACAAGGTATAGTGAGAACACTATATGCACAACATACAAAACTAGGTCAACAAGGTCAATCTAGTAAAGGTAGGGTTTAAAAAACATACTAGGTTGACCTAGTTATTTCAAACAATACATAAAACACAAAACTACATCGACCAGGTCGATCTAGTTGACTGTGCAGAGGTAGTTTTGAAGACTACAAACTTGAAAGGAAAGTACAAAAAAAGAAAGATATAGATAAATTGAAACTAACCTTGATGATTCAGAGATGAAAATGAAGGAGATTACTGATCTAGAACCTTGGATAAATCTGATCTAATCTATAAAACTAAGTTGAGCTGGTCAACCACGAAATACAAAAACCTACTAAAAATGTGCTAAAAATGCACTAGGTCAACCTAGTTGACCTAGTAGGTTGAATAAGATGTCTAGAAAATTGAAACCTATATTAGGTCAATTTAATTGATTAGGCTGTATAAGAACCTATTGCAAAGTGGCTAGAAATTTACTAGGTTGACTAGGTCAAACTAGTAGGCTGAATTGAAAGTCTTAAAATTGATAAAAACCTATATTGGGTTGAGTTGATAGATCTAATTATCTATTCCCATGCACAAATAAAAATAAATGGGTTGATAGAATCGAACTAGTGTGTCAAAATATATGATAAAAAAGATGACAAAAAGAATGAAATAAGTGAAAAAAATCTTGCAAGGTTTAGTTTCAGGTCAAGTTTACCAAAATTTATGAAATCAAAATTACATAATGTACATGAATTAATCCTAGATCAGATGAGATAGAGCACACCTACACTTCTAATTAGATATACACTTGTTAAGCAGGAGCATGACCAATATGGCGATCTAATAGACCCAATTAGGGGATCACTTGTATCAATTATCACATCATATCATGCTAGGTAGGATTCTAAATCCTACATTATAACACAATCAAACAACCCTAAAATATTCATATGATTTAATATTTCACTTATGCTAATAAACAAGAGAGAGTAAACTAATCTAGTGCACACTAGAGCTTGTGGTATAATGTGAGGGGTTAGATGTAAAACAATCAAATATGTATAGAGAACTTCAAATAAAGTAATTATGAGTAACACCCTAATACATAAAATATGAAGAGGAATATTATTCGAGCCAACACTTATGCTACTTATATCTACTAAAAGTGAGGAGAACAAAGTTAAAATATACTTACTTGAATATGAACCCATTGTGATTCAATCTCTCCCTTGGCCAATGGGGCTTTGTAAGAGGGTTTTGTGGTTTTTAAGGATCACTTTGTTAGGCCAAAGCATCCAAGGCCTATCCACAAGACTAGATTCTATAAAATAAGAAACTTAAGCTAAGACTCCTCAAGTAGAATGGTGGAAGAGCAAATTATAAAAAAACATGAGTGAATAATAAATCTTGATTTCATATTATAATAATGACAAAAATGAACTTTTATATATAGGAGTTCTCACCCAAAAGTCATTTAAACATGTCATCTATGTTAGGTCAACCCAGTTGACCTAGCACATTTTTGGGATAATGCTAAAGTCTATGGTAGGTCAGCTGCAAGGCTAACAAACCTAAAGAATTGAAGTGACCCCAAAGTATACTAGGTTGACTAGGTTGACCTAGTATGATAGATAGGTAAATAGGGTGCCAAATAAGGAGAGGAAGGATAAAAAGAGGAAAATACTAGAGGAATGTGCAAAGGAGGGGAAACAACTTAGGGAAAGGTTTTAGGAACAAGTTAGATTAGAAATAATATGGAAATCAGGGACAATAATCTTGAGAAGTACCAAAGGTCTACACACCCCTTTCTTTATTCACCCCTTAGGGCATGGACTTAGAGATATTAAGTCACCATGGGTTCTTGCAATATGTAAAGCATAGGTATTTAATAAAAGTTAAAAATATTGTGTATACACATACTATTGGAATTTTATTTTGAGATATCTCTTAGGAGATACCTTGAACATGCACATAATTAGAATTTTATATCAAATTATCTCCTAGGAGATACTTTGAAAGGCCTTGGAATAGCTTCCATGTTGATTGTGAATGTCCTTTCAAGGGATTTGATATAACTATGACACGTTTTTATTTGAAATAACCCTGATCCACATGATTGGAATTTTCTTTCAAGGTATTTCCTAGGAGATACCTCGAAAGGCCTTGGAATACCTTCTATGTTGATTAAAAAGGTCCTTGAAAAGGATTTGATATAGCCATGACAACTTTTTATTTCATAAGAACCTTGATGCACACTATTGGAATTTTATTTCAAGATATCTCCTAGGATATAGTTTGAACATGCACACAATTGGAAATTTCTTTAAAGGTATCTCCTAGGAGATACCTTGAAATAAAATTCTAATCATGTGCATCAAGGTTATTTTCAAATAAAAAGGTGTCATGGTTATATCAAATCCCTTAAAAGGTTAATAGAGCTTAAATTTGACACTCTTGTTGCCATCATTTGATGTTTACGAGGCCATCATTGACATGTGTGAGGCCATCAAATTTTAGCCTCTTACACAAAGACATAAAGACTCCTTCAACTTAAAGTTGGATGAGTTAAGGCAATGGGACCCTCATGATAGGGTTGCAAATAATTTGAAATCAAAAACAATAAACTACTCATACAAACACCAACTTGGTGTTCATGACACAATGTATATTATGGCCTCCAATTTCACAAAATATTGGCTAGGTTGAAAAATCATAATATCAAGCTTGAGGATATATTAGATAGAGATGAGAAACCATTGGTGATATATGGTAGATAAGGCCCCTACAATACCACTTGTTACCTAGACCCTCTTCTAGGCCCCCTCTAGATTAACCACAAATAGAAGAACAAAAACCTCAATTGAAAGTTGTGCAAAGGTCTGAGAAGGAGAGATTGGAATAAAGATATGGTGAGGGGGCATCATTCGCAGCTCAACCTAGTAGACTAGAGTCCCCAATTGAGTATATTGATATGATTGTACTAGATCCTAATGAGATAGTAGAGGATTTACTCAAAGTACTTGCTGATGCTTATATATTAGATGAAGAAGAGGGATAAGTATAACAACATCACATCTAAGTTGAAGAAGTAGAAAAGGAAAAGGGGAAGGAAATAGCCTTGGACCTAGTTCTAGTTGCACCCCTATAAAAGAAGGCTGAGTTAGCCTTGGTCCTGATTGGAAAGAAGAAACCAAAGTTAACCTTCACTCATCCTTTGAGTCAAGTTATCTTATTCAATGATGATAATCCTATTCATGGGCTAATCATCCCTAAATGGTTCCTATATGGAAACATGCAAAAGATTCCAACCCTACACCATTCATAGGCCATGACAAAGGTAGTCAACATCATTGTTCATGATGAGCTCAAGCCATGGATAGTTACTTTGATGAAGGAAGATTGAGAAGGAAAGATGATAGCTCTTAGGACCTCAAGTAACACAAAAATGGAGGATATAGAACCTCAAAAATTACAAAATCATCAGTTAGTATGAAATTCAACCCAGAGATTATATGACTGGAAAGAGTGATAATGAAGAAATCCATGGTTGGGGGTGAAGAACTCACTTTTTAGAAGGTTGAACCACTTATTGGATTGACTCCAGTAGGAGGTTAGGGACCTAGTGAAGACCCAATCCATGAAGAAGATATAGTTGTATTATCTTATGCTCATTCAACTCAGCTAAACATAGACATCAAAGGCATGTATCAAAAGATAGAGAACCTATAGAAATAAAATGAAAATCTTGAGAAGTAGGCTATTTTATTAGTCCTTAAGTAAATGATCAAGATGTTTGAGGCATATTTTTATGATATATTTGATTTATTAAAGATAATTAAGGCTAGATAGAATCCACTATCCCAACTAGATGCAATAGCCAAGGGTTTAATAGCCCAATGGTAGGATTCAACAAATAAAATGAAGGAACTAATCAACATACTAGTCAAGGGTCAAATTCCTAATTTAAAAACAATTAGTTTGGCCCATTTAAAAACAATAATGAGATTAGTTGTTGAAAAAATATAAGGTTTAATTACATGGTCAATGAACTTGGAGAGGCTCCTAAGAAATGACAAGGAGTTGATGGATAGAATTGAACAACTCTTTAGAACCATGATCACTAAACCTACAAAACATAGCTCCCTAAGCGTCATTATAGATGATGAAAAAAAACATAGAGTCACATTAGTCATGAAATAAGTAAGAAGTAAGAGCCAAGGCTTGTCTGGGACTAAAAACAACATGGTCATGAATATGATCCTAACCACAGAGGAGAAGATTGTCGAGGTAAGGAGCATCAAAAAATCCATGACAAGAAATGATAGGCATTTTGAAGACTTAGCTAACCAAGAGGATGAGTGCCTCCTAGAGCTAGATATTAATTTAAAACTTATCAAAGAGAAGCACCAAAAGGCCATGAGGATTCTTCAGCAATAAGGGATTTCTTCAGCACAAGGCCTACTAGATAGCTAGTAATATTCTATTTTGCTATAAACTTTATAATCTAAAAAATGGAATATTCTTTATAAAGGCACATGCATTTTGTTAGCATGTTCCCTACAGGTCATTTTATTTTAGAAATTTTAGTGTATTTTAAGGGAATTTTAAAATTATAACTATCCTTACTTATACACTTATTAGTCTATGCAACTGACCAACATGCTTCCTTAGAACCTATAAAAGGAGCATTGTCTATTGTAAATGTTGACCAAATTTGACTTTGAGTCAAATAGGGTCAAACCCTACATATAAAAACTTTTTCAAAGGTTCCTATATGTATTATATAGGTCTCATGTTGGTCTAAACATCTCACCCATCCTTGTTCTAGCCTTGGTTTAAGCCTAGCTTCCTTGAACTATTCTAGTCAACCAAAGTCAACTTTGGTCAAACATGGTCAAAGGCTCAAATTATCTTTAAAATATCCTAATATGGTCATTTAAATGTTTTAAGGTGTTTATAAGTCATAAAATTGATCCTTTAACATATTTCATATGAAAAAATGCCTTTTTGGTCATATTTTGGCTTATTAAATGACTTGTACAGATTTTCAAAGGAATCATATTTGTCATAATGGTGAATTTCAACATGGGGGATGTTAGGATATGTCAAGAAGTGGTCAGATTCAGTTCAAGAAGTAGTTTTATGTAGAAAGAGGTAGTTTCTCCTTGAAAATAGGCCATTAATGGCACTTGTACAAACTTGGGAAGTCCACTTTTAGTTAAAACATGGGATAGTGTCTCTTCAACTCCCTAAAGTCATTTCCATGCCTGGTGTGCTGAGAAAAGGTCAAAAAGTTCAATTTTTTCTTATGTTTCATCTTTTTTACCTTTACAAGCAAAGAAAGGTAAATTTGAAATGATTGGTACAAGCCATACAATTGGATTTGGAAGAAATGCTCTTGGGAGTTGAAAAAGGTCTCAGTGTAATTCAAATCCATGGAAAGAAGTTTGAGTTTCATGGCTCCTCATTTATGAACCATCACTAAGAGGCCAAGCATCGTTTTATGCTTCTTCATCTATGAGGGGTCTCCTTTTTAGCCCGTTTCATAATATTTTTCTTTAGTCTAATGGATTGGATTATTTCAAGTGTTTTTCAAGGTTGTCTAACACCTCTCCATAGTTTCTTCATTGTCTTTAGGCTTTTAGAAGTCCCAAGAACTCAAGGAATCTCTTATAGACTTGTCTTAGCTAGGCATCCATGAGAGTACATTGCAAGCATCAATACAAGAGATTTTCACATTGAGAGAATAGTTTTAGAGAGTGTTTTTAAGATTCTCATAATGGCAATCAGCCCTTAAAGGACCGATAAAAGAGATAGGTCTGCCCATGAGGCCTAATTTTACACATTGTCCATATTTTCCTTCTCTATTTGTTTTAAGAAGGAGAAGGAGATGGATATTTTAGATTGGATTGATGATGAGAAAGGATTGACTCATTATGAAGAGACTTTAGATTTTAATTGTAATCAAGATGACATTCGTTGTGTTGAGGAAGATGCCTTGGAAGAAGTTTTTTTGGTCTCCAAAAAAGAAGAGGAAGAAGTTTATCTTGTTGTTTCCCTTCATGATGCTGATCAAGAAAAGGATGATGACTTGTGGTAGAGATTTCAGGACATTTTCAATAAAGTTGAAGGTTTCATGGGGCCTACAAGTCCTTTAGAGCTAACTACAAGACATGGTAAGCAAGATGATGTGTTTCACGAAGAAGACATGTGGCACACATATATGAAAATGATCAAATAATATGAAGATAATGAGAAGACAAGACTCCTAAGAAAAAAATCCCAAGCCATTAAGGAGTAAGTATATGTTGAGAGATATCATTATCAAGAGGCTCTAGACCATGATGTAGTAATCTATAATGACCATGAATCTTTTGAAGAAGTTTTTAAGTTTGATTTTATATTCTCATGTGAAGGTGATCCTATAACCATGAAGGAAAAGTTTGAACAAGAGATATTACTAGAGTACCATGATACAAAACTTCTTGAAGGCTTTGAAGAGGCTGTAACAAATGAGAAGGATAATGAGGCCTTTCAAGAAGACATAGACCCATGCATAGAGATGAACATTTACCATGATGAGATAAAGGGACAATATTATGAGGCATGTTTCCAAAGTCAATAATAATTCATATAATTTGGAGACTTGTTCGAGATGATTCAATCAAAAGACATGGTAAGTCAAGGAGCAAAAAGGAAGCATAGGTCTTCTAATACTACATTAAAAAGGAAACATGCTTGGCACCCTCATTAATCTAGTGAGGAAGGAGATTCAAGGTACTTTTCTTTTGATCTAGGAAAACAGGTATTTTTAAGTTTAATGTACATAATTAGTTTGCTTATTGTTGTGTCTTGTTTTCTTTAAGTGCTTAATAACACAAGTGTGCCTTTGTTTTGTGTGTTTTCTTTAGTATTGGTGTGTATTTGTCTTTCATTCATGTGTTTTGAGTTAAATCAGTAGTCTTGTTAGTCAAATCAAGGTCCGATCCTATTTTTTTAAAGTGCATTTGACTCCTTTTGCCAAATATATGGGATAAGGCTACTAGTCCTTAACATAAGCAAGCATGTTACCCCTAGGAATTACTAAAAGTGTTGACCGAATTTGACTTTTAGTCAAATTGGGTCAACCCCTACATATTGAAATTTTTTCAAATATTATTATGTCTTATAGATGTCTCATGTTGGTCTAAACATCTCACCTGTCCCTGCTCTAGCCTTGGTCTAAGCCTAACTTCCTTGTACTAGTCTAGTCAACCAAATTCAACTTTGGTCAAAAATGGTCAAAGGCTCAAATTGTATTAAAAATTTACTAATATGTTCATTTCAATGTTTAAGGTGTTCATAAGTCATAAAATTGATCCTTTACTATGTCTCATATGCAAAAATGCCTTTTTGGTCATAGTTTGGGTTATTAAATGACATGTACAGACTTTCAAAGGAAGAATATTTGTCACAAAGGTGAATTTAAACATGGAAGAGGTTAGGAGATGTTAAGAATTGGTTAGATTCAATTCAAGAAGTAGTTTCATATAGAAAGAGGTAGTTTCTCCTTGAAAATAAACTATTAATGACACTTTTATGGACTTGGGAAGTCCACCTTAAACTAAAAATGTGGGATAGTGTCTCTTTAACTCCCTAAAGTCATTTCCATGCCTAGTGTATTGAGAAAAGGTCAAAATTTTCAGTTTTTCCTTTTGTTTCATCTTTTTTTCCTTTGCAAGCAAAGAAAGATCAATTTGAAATGATTGGCACAATCTGTACAATTGGATTTGGGAGGAATTATCTTGGGATTTGAAAGAGGTGTTAGTGTATTTCAAATACATGGAAATAATTTTGAGTTTCATGGCTCCTCCTTTATGAACCATCACTAAGAATAGCTTTTTATGCTTCTTCATCTATGAGGGGTCTCCTTTTTGAGCCTTTTTCATAATATTTTGCTTTGGTCAGATGGATTTGATTATTTCAAGTGATTTTGAAGGTTTTTAAACACCTCTCCATAGTTTTTTAATTGTCTCTAGGCTTTTGGAAGTCTCAAGAACTCAAGTAATCTCTTTTAGACTTGTCTCACCTAGGTAGCCATGAGAGTGCATTGCAAGCATCAATACAAGAGATTTTCACATTCAAAGAATAGTTTTAGAGAGTTTTTTCAAGGTTATCATGATGGAAATCAGCCATTTAAGGATTGATAAAAGAGATAGGTCTGCCCATGAGACCTAACTTTACACATTGTCCACATTTTCCTTATTTGTTTTCTCTTTTCACCTATAGGTAGGTGATTTCCATGTGGAGGAGGATATTTGAAGTTGATTTAAAAGTGATATTGGTGAGGGCCATCCATTTTAGGATTGATAAATCAATTTGGGGTATTATGAGGCTTTTAACAAACTTCTATTGCTCAATTCCATCTTCCCTGTCTACACACAGTCAAATGCATACCTTCAGGTGGTGTGAGCAGAGGACATATAGGTCACATGGAGAGTTTGGAAATTTTAAAGATAATCCTCTTGTTTTGACATGGTTGAATAAAAAAATACTTTTATGAGACAATAAATTGATAAGACGAGATGGAAACATGTTTGAAGGAAGAAATATGAGTTTGGATTTTTGTCCCTAAAATGACAAAACAAAGGACCTATTGGTTTTGTGAGTAACATATACCACAATTTAAAAATCCCTTTTATGCTCCTAATTATTTAGCCTTGTATCCCTTGGCATGGAAAATTAATTTATAAAGTTTGAATGGATGATGCCAAGTGGAGAGGAGTGTTCAAGATGCCCAAAGTTACTCTCAAACACACTGAGAATAGTCAGTGTCATCTACAAGTTTGGGCCTTGAAATAACTCCCTTCACCATAAGTTGAAAACTATGCCATCACCAACATACTTAGATGTTTTTAACAAGAAAGGGGAGTACTTTAACCCTAAATACTATCAAGGAAGCTCACAACTTGTGTTATAGGCCCTCATATATTAATCCTTTCTTTAACCCTAAATACTATCAAGGAGGCTCACAACTTATGTTCTAGACCCTCATATATTTATCCTTTCTTTGTACATAGGGCAAATTACAACATATAGTAGGCTCTTTTAGGCTTTTATTTCAGTTGGATAGATAGTGACTAAGTTTGAGGTCCAAGGTGAAATTAATTAATTATAGACCATTAAAAATACATTTAAGTTGCTACATATATATCACATGACCTAAAGGAGCTCATGGTCATCTATAGGTAGGCCCTTAAGGGCCAAGATGTCTCAATCAACTGAGACAAAGTGTACATTAACTTAAACACTGAGATTGGATAGTGTTAAGTATCTAAAGTGGACTTGAAGGGAAGGAAACTATGAATATATTGTATGAGACCTAAATATAATAGTTCATAGGAACCATGGTAATGCATACATAGGCCTGTGAGTAACCTACAATAGGGTTTGGAGGCAAAACTCAATTTATGAGCTAATGTGCATGAAAAGGACCTAGTAAAGCATGAATGGTTGTAAAAAAGTGTAAATCACCATAGAGACTTCAATAAGGTTCCTAAACATGTTTTAAATTATTGTTTCAAACACTAACCTATAGGTAGGGTCAACAAGATGTCTCAGTCTAGGTAAATATAGTCACAATCAAGGATTATAAGGTCAGTCTTGGAGTGTAGGGTGTGAGGAACATATGAAATTTGGAAATATTATTGAATATTGGAACATATTAATGTTTCTTGAAACATACTAATAAATATATCATGAAATATCTTAAGTAAAAAGGGATCTTAAACCACACTTACACAGTCTATGGTCTAAAACCCTACAGGCAGCCTACCTTAAAAAGAACCAGTCTTGAATTTGCAAGTTTTGAAGGGTAATATGAGATGACCAAGAGATAAATTTTGGTATATAACATACTTGGGAATTATATAACAACCTCCAATTTTATTTTATTTTGATACAAACAAGGTACCACTGTTAGGTTGTGGAGCTAAAAGCTTCAACCTTGTGCAAACTGAGGAACAGATGGTTGCTGAGTTCTACAGGAACCGGCGTCGGTAGCAGGACCGACGTCGGCAGAGACCAGTGAAGAATTCCACCGGCGACGGCAGGAAGTCAGCCGACGTCAGCAGAACTAGTCAAGCAGGGACCGACATCGGTCCCCTGTGTGTTCCAGAACTGCTCCTTTCACGGACAGTTAGTTAAGTAAACAAAGAGTTTGCATGTTGAGACCAGTTAGAGTCTTGTGCTGCGAGGACTATTGTCTAAATTAAGATTCTAAGTTAGTGTTTGAGTTAGGGATCTATTTATAGACCCATTGGCATGTATTGTATAAGGCATGAGATAGAAAGGAAGAGTTCCTTCTAGTTGTAAGATCTGTGAGTTGCAGGTTATTGCAAGCTCATTGGGGATCTACATGTAAGTTTGGTCTTTGAATTGCAGGTTGCAGGTTCATGAGAGATCAGCTTGAAGTGCTATAGAGTGCTTGATGTACCGGCAGGGTTATTACTGACTGGTTGGTGAGGTGAACACCAGTTCTGTGTGTGAGTTGGTTGTTGGGACCGTTTTTGTGTAGGAGAGTGTGTGTGAGAAGAATTACTGAACACTTGAGGTGTGGCGAATCTCTGTAAGGTGAAAGAGTGTGGCGGCTCTTTGTTGTATTCTTTTCTGTTAGTGTTAATACAAGATAGTGTATTGTCTCTCATATTCTGTGCTATTGGTGAATTCTAGTTACTTGTGTTTCTGGTTATTTTCGCATATTCAATTGCTTATATTTGGTAATCATACTGTGCTCTTTCTGAGGAGCAAGATCCCAACTAGGAGGTGGAATCAGAGCATGTTTGCTATTCTAGATCCCCTGTCAACTGGTATCAGAGCCTTGGTTGTAGGTTCTTAAGCTTGATACCATCAAGTGGTATCAGAGCTTTTGGTTGGGATACTAACAGATTGGTGTAGACCTGGGTAGTGTGTTTTGATTACAGGTTACTCACAGGGTTTCTGTTTGAGTGGGAGTTGAGCAATGATAGAAAGCAGTCAACTACGAATGGAAAAGTTCAATGGAAAGAACTACCAATTATGGAGGATGCAGATTGAGGACTATCTGTATCAGAAAGATTTGTACTTACCGTTGGGTGGGGTTGCTAGCAAACCCTCGGATATGAAAGATGAAGAATGGGAGGTTCTTGATCGGAAGGCTCTGGGATCTGTTAGATTGAGTCTTGCATCATCTGTGATTTCCAGCTTATCACAGTGTAAGACAATGGTGGAGTTGATGGAATCTTTGGCAAATTTATATGAAAAACCCTCAGCTTCGAATAAGGTATTTCTTATGAAGCGTTTATTTAATTTGCAAATGTTGGAAGGTGGATCTGTTCATAGCCATCTTAGTGATTTCCATGGTTTAGTAAACCAGTTAAGTTCAGTCAATATTGTATTTGATGATGAAATAAGAGCTCTCTTAATCTTGTGTTCATTACCTGAAAGTTGGGAAGGTTTGGTAATGGCAGTTTCTAATACTGTGTCTCCTTCAAAAGTCTTAAAAGTGGATGATATTGTGAGTGTAATCTTGAACGAAGAGATACGCAGGAAAAGCACAGGTGAATCATCTGGAGATGCTTTGAGTGTTGAAGGAAGAGGAAGGCCAAGAGAGAAGATAGAGCGTGGGAGATCAAGGTCGAAGACGGGCAAGAGATCCAAGTCCAGGTATGGCAGAATAACCTGCTGGAAATGTGGAAAGCAAGGGCACTTAAAGAGAGATTGTAGATCAGGTACAGATCAGCATGAAGAACATGAAGAAGAAGCAGATGTTGCGAGTTACATTGCACAGGATGCTCTGGTATGTTCTTTGGATAAAGTAGAATCTTGGGTATTAGATTCTGGTGCCTCTTTTCATGCATCCCCACATAGGGAATTTTTTCATGAGTATGTCCAGGGAGATTTTGAAGAAATTTGTGTAGGGGATGGTAAGCCTTGTCAGATTGTTGGCAAAGGCAAAGTGAAGCTGAAACTGCAGACAGGTAACACATGGGTGTTAAAGGAGGTCATGCACGTCCCAGTTCTAAAACGGAATCTGATTTCTGTTAGAAGTTTGGGTGAAGAGGGTTGCACAGTAACTCTCGCAGCGGACTCTTGGAAGGTTACCAAGGGTACACTTGTTGTAGCTAGAGGTAAGAAAGTAGGTACGCTTTATCTATCTACTTGTTTTACTGATTCTCTTTCTGGGTTATCTACTTCAATTGTAGATTCAGAGATGTGGCTTGATAGGCTTGGTCACATAGATAAGAAGGAGATGCTGGTTCTTGAGTCAAAGGATATGCTTTCAGATTTGGAAGGCATGGATCGTGGTTTCTGTATGTAGAAGAATAAGGTGAGGTTTCTTGAGGAATCCGATGTTAGTGACAAGAACAGGAAAGCCTTGGTTTTCAAGGAGAAAGTGACAGACAGAGTTCAGCACAAGGTGCAGAGGAATTCTGAGCAGAGCAAGGGTGATTTGGACAAGGTTTTGATCCAAAAGGAGCTCGCGGGAAAAAGTCAGGTCTCACAAGAAAAACATAGAGACCGATGTCGGCAGGAAAACTGGCGTCGGTGTCCAGACAGGGACCGATGTCGGCTATGTGCAGCCCGACGTCGGTGACTCAGGGCAGACAGAGACCGGCGTCGGCCAGGGGAAAATGACGTCGGCAGAGAGGCAGTCGTAGGAAACCGACATCGGTCGGCTGTAGACTGAGATGTGACCGACATCGGTCACTGAGATGAATTTTGGGTGGACAGCAAGCTGTCATGGAGTCTCTAGCGCCCATGTGGAAGACTGAAGGTGTAAGTAAGTTCTTAAATTCGTCATTTCCCTTCTTTACACTACTTGTTGCTCACTTATGGCATAGGACCAGGAAGTTATTGAAGAAGTAGAATAGGTAGATCCAGGAAACAGTGGGAGCTAGGCATGGATGAGGATGTGATTCCTTGGAGAAGAACCAAACAGAGGTTTTGGGTAGTGTTGCTAGCTGGAAGTAAGCACTGAGAGACGAATGGATGTTAAGGATAAAGAAGAGCGGAAATGGATACATGAGATGGAAGATCAGGGTATTTGATCTTGTATTAGCTGCAGAGCAATGGAGGTTTGTTCATTGTGTTTCTCTTTACCAGGTTGGATAGTATTAGCTACACTATCCTATTTCTATATGATGTGCTTGTTGCAGGGTTACATATATAGGTATTGCTGAACTAAAGGTAAAGCTAGTTCAGGTGTTTGTCATGGAGAATCTGGGAGCAGCAAGATTCTTTGGCAAGAGTGTGTTCTAGAGACATGGAAGGTCATGTGTTGACTTTGTTTCAGGATGATTGTGTGAAACCGGTTAGCACGCCGATGGTTTGACAGTTCATAGAATAAGTGTCTTGATTCACATAATGAGGTTGAGTGCATGGTATGTACTAAACCTGAGTTTTTCCAAGCAGTGGGAGTTATCACAAGTTTGGAGTCAATTCGGGAAAGTAATACTGAAGGGCAGTTCAGTGGGACCAGCAGCAGGTGCACATGCTATGCAGGGTCAAGTTCTTTTTCTACATGGTTGTAGATGCGGATGTGGCAAGTAATTTGGATGACAGGTTTTGCACCATGGATTTTGTGGTGGTTGGTCTTCAAGGATGATTTTGAAGATGGATACATAGCCAAGGTAACAAACTAGACGGTGTACAGGTACATGTACAGGTTGCAGCTGTTTATCTCCAAGTGGGAGATTGTTAGGTTGTAGAGCTAAAAGCTTCAACCTTGTGCAAACTGAGGAACAGATGGTTGCTGAGTTCTACAGGAACCGGCGTCGGCAGCAGGACCGATGTCGGCAGAGACCAGTGAAGAATTCCACCGGCGACGGCAGGAAGTCGGCCGACGTCGGCAGAACCAGTCAAGCAGGGACCGACATCGGTCGCCTGTGTGTTCCAGAACTGCTCCTTTCACGGACAGTTAGTTAAGTAAACAAAGAGTTTGCATGTTGAGACTAGTTAGAGTCTTGTGCTGCGAGGACTATTGTCTAAATTAAGAGTCTAAGTTAGTGTTTGAGTTAGGGATCTATTTATAGACCCATTGGCATGTATTGTATAAGGCATGAGATAGAAAGGAAGAGTTCCTTCTAGTTGTAAGATCTGTGAGTTGCAGGTTGTTGCAAGCTCATTGGGGATCTACATGTAAGTTTGGTCTTTGAATTGCAAGTTGTAGGTTCATGAGAGATCAGCTTGAAGTGCTATAGAGTGCTTGATGTACCGGCAGGGTTATTACTGACTGGTTGGTGAGGTGAACACCAATTCTGTGTGTGAGTTGGTTGTTGGGACCGTTTTTGTGTAGGAGAGTGTGTGTGAGAAGAATTACTAAACACTTGAGGTGTGGTGAATCTCTGTAAGGTGAAAGAGTTTGGCGGCTCTTTGTTGTATTCTTTTCTGTTAGTGTTAATACAAGATAGTGTATTGTCTCTCATATTCTGTGCTATTGGTGAATTCTAGTTACTTGTGTTTCTGGTTATTTCCGCATATTCAATTGCTTATATTTGGTAATCATACTGTGCTCTTTCTGAGGAGCAAGATCCCAACTAGGAGGTGGAATCAGAGCATGTTTGTTGTTCTAGATCCCCTATCAACCACCTCTCTATTTTGTCTCAGAGATAGAGTATTTCTTCCTTGCATGAACCCTACAAATTTTGGAAGATAGGTGAAATGGTGGATTAGAAGTAAAAATGACCCCTCAAAATGATTGGTGAAGTTGTATTACATCCATGTAAACCTATAAAACCAATATATAGGTTGGAAACCAAATAATATATTCCATGCTACAAGGTTTGTAGTCACCATGGTAAGGAATGGTAAAACATATAGCTAAGAAAGGAGGTCATATTAATTTTTGGCCTTGGATAAGCCTCCAAAATGATTGAATAATGTTTAAGGTACTATTTAAGATATTTTAAACCTCATAGTATGCAAGAAAAATCACTGAAATTCAATTTATACTAAGAGTTACAGGCATACCTATTGAATAAGGTCTAGGCCTAGTATCAAAAGTGGGGTCATTTTCATTTCTAGCTCTTGATGAGATATTATGATGATTGAATCATGTTTTTATGGTGTGTATATAGGTTATTGAGCTTTTATTTTTTAGGAAAACCCACCAAGAAGCCATTTTTTGGGATTGAAGGCACATGAACCCTGTAGAATGCATGGAAATGACCCGAGTGACTAGTTTGAGATACTTGGAACCTTCATGAAACTTTGCATGGGAATCCAAGGTGTTCAAGGATGTTATGGAGGGTACCTAAGATTCCCTAATTGGCATTATTTTATATCTTCAATGTGCCAACTCTATGAATAATGCCTAAGGCCTGATACCTCTCTAAAACCCACAAAAACCCTCATTAAGGACCCGATTGGGGAAGGAAGGAAATTTATGAATAAAAAAGTAGTGGAGAGGACATGAAACTAATTTAAAGTTATATAGAACTATCTAGGTCTCCTCCCCATGTAATTTGGATGTACTACACCTGTACAAAAGAGGTACAATAGGGATTTCCTTGACAAACTTATGTGTTTTGTAGGTGTGGAGAAGTTTCAAAAGATGAAATAAATTTGGGGAGATAGTATGGGACCTGTTACAGATCCCCATGGTAATTTATTTAGGATTATAATCTCTTAAGTGTGTTTACCATCTCTTTCATCTTAGCTAGTCTAGTGAGCAGATAGTGAACACTTAGTGAAAATTGGTGAAACTTCAATTAGGAAGATTTTTGAGCTTGGTTTCATGAACATAATGACATGGAAACTATTGATAAGTTTCATTAATCATTTTTCATGGATCATATTGCTTAATTGGAAAGGTTTTGGGTGCCAAGTGTGAGAGGTGAATGAGGAGTTATTTGTGATTGTCACGAATGATTGTTCATGGTTAGGGGAATAGGAATGATTAGGGAATAATATAATGCATGTGATGGATTTTTGGTAACCCCTCACCTTTATATCAATCATCAGACCTGACCCTATGTAGTTATGAGGGAGTTTTGTGAAGGCAAATGATGAAAATAGTTTCTTATGTAAGCACAAAAGCATCTATGCCACATATGGAAGAGTTAGACAAGTTAAAGGACATTTATCTTTGATTTAATTTTAGGACATATCTCATGCAAAAATTTATGAATATTATAACTCATTCTCATTTCTTTACAAGTGTCTTAATGACTATTGAGCTTCTCTTTCTTTCTCTCCTCTCACAATTGCTATAAATTCTAGCCTTTTTGGCTATTGTATCCATCTCTCCATCTAGGAATGGAGAAGCCATACCAAATTTTTGCCTTGAATTAATGAATAATGTTATTTTTACATCATTCAATATTCACTAATTTAATTATATGGTTGTTGGTCTTGTGTAAGTGTATTTTACTTACCTTCACATGTTAATCTTCCTAGTGCCTTGTGTGATTTAAGAGCTCTCTTTTACATATCAGCAAGAAGTGTCTAATGTGGATTGAAATTGTAGTGAGTATCTTATTAATTAATGTTTATAAAAGGAATATTTTCTAAGTAATCCTATCCTAGACTCTCTATAAGACCCCATGCTTGAAAAAATTATGTATAAGAGGAGTGTTCCATTGGATGAAGTGTATGTGTAGGCTTCTCTTTGGTTCCAAGTGCATTATAAGTTGTGTGAGTATAGAAACTATTTGGTGTATCAACTCCCATAGATTAGATTTGTTTTATTTACAATTCTCTTTTTTCATCCCCCAAAAGTTAGTAATAGGTTTGAGCTATAGTGATACATCAAGGGAACTAGACCTAATCTAGAGATCCACTTCAAATTTGGGTCACCCACAACCCTGAGGTGGTTCCATTGTGCCACTTGAATGAGGAGAGACTTGTCATATCCTCAAAGGGTGAAATTTTAATTGATAAAATTAAAAATGGGAGTTCTTAAAACCAAATTAATTTGTAAATTTTGAGTAATTAATATAAACAAAGAATTCTGTAAAGATTGTCCAGTATTTATTTATGTGAAGTGATATATGGTTTCTATCTCAGTTGTCTAGTTATACTTTTAGATTTGAATGGTTATCATGAATTATTGATGTGTAATGCTAGGTTAATTGAATGTTCCTTAGTTTGTTTTATTTTATTTTCTATGCATTTGTAGATGTATATTTGATATTTGTTTATGGGAACTATTATGATTGCTGATGAGAATGACACATGGCACTCTCAAAACCAACCAAAAGTAGAGGGCCCCTCTCAATAGCTCACCAAAAATAGAAATATTCCATGTGACAAGTTTCCTTATCAAACATGATGTCCTTTTATTTTAAATACAAACATGTCTTGGCATATTTTAGTTGAGCCTTGAGATCATTGATAACTTTCTCATCCTTTTTGGCATATTTCTTCAAAATACATATCTACACTTCAAGTGCCTTGATCATAGCCTTCAATTGATGATTCTTTTTCTTCAATTATTTAGCCATATTTATACCTATTCAAAATCTCATTCAAGATGTTAATATTCTTTCAAAGGACATGATCTGATACCAATTGTTTTAACATAAAATGATCATAGTCACCTTTGCTCACCTCTACATATGCTCAATCAATTCCAATAGAGACATTGTACATAGGAAAACTATGAATTAATACATAGTCAAATTATTAATATTTTTTCATACTGAATATGGATTGGTCCCACCTCCAAATTCCACACAGATCATCCTCATGTAGTCTATATCACCTTCCAATAGTTAATTCATCATGAGACATCTAAGCAACATCAAAATGAGCTCAAATATCCTTTTCAGATCACTTGAAAAATATAGTCAAACACATAGTCAAATTTATATCTCAATATATTTTAATGTACAAACATTCAAATCATCTAACTAGGTTTCATTAGAAGTGCCACGGAGTCTTCTACAACTTTATTTTTTACTCTATCAATAAATTCATCCTGGATCAAAATTTATGGATGAAATACAAAGCACTCATTTTTACCTTTGTAAATTTGAATATTAAAATAAAAAATAGGGAATAATGTGATAAAAAACATATTACCAACTCCCCAAAACTCATCCATATGTGGAAATGGTGACATCAACAAACTGCCTACTTAGATTTTCTACCACTAGACCAAAATGTCTAGATAAAAATAATGATCAACCAGATGAAGACCACTCACTTCCATACTAATTATAAAAACCCTTGACACCCAATAGGGTCTTTTCAACATGTCCATACCAACAATATCATCCATAAAATTACTCCCTTAGTCAAACACTGAATAACCATGCAGGAATATTGAAGCTCATTGAAGCACACTTTATCATTGTCATTATAGCACGCATGACACCTCGCAAACATCCTTAGTCACCTTGGAGACATAATTGAAAAAAATAAAATAGTTTCCCCCTCATTTTTAACCAAAAAGTAGTTGTCACTATAATTAATACAAGGAACCAAATAATTTGAGAGTTTGTCTATAGTGTTCTCTTGTGTGGGTTCTGTGATTTTTGATTATCACGCTTTTAGATGACTAATAGTTTATTTTTTGTAAGCTAATTTGGTAATAACACACATTAGGTTTTGGACTTTGGAGGAGACCTCAAGGAGCCAAACTCATTTGAATATTTAATTCCATGAAATCTTCACCTATAACTACTTAAGGGACTCAAATAATATGTTGATAGTCAAGACATTGAAGCAATAAGGTCTTTCATATTTTCAAAGGTCATAAGATCTTATTATTTTTGAAGAATAATTTTAGTTTCTTCCTTATTATTTTCATCCCAACATTTAATAGGTTTAGTAATTGATCCTAAATTCACATATTCAGAGGAGTTAGACTCACAACCAGAGGTCTGGTCTAGATACAAGCATCCCACAGCCTAAGATCATTCTAATGTCTAGATTTGAATTAGATCTGAGCAGTTTGATTTTAACTAGGTTCTATCTAGGTTTCTAAAAAAAATTAAAGGAGATGTATTAGTCTTTGTTGTTATAAAGGAAATTTCTTTTTTGCCTTACCTTACTCCCTCCTTTTGAATTTTTTTAACATGAATCACATTAGATTAATGCTCATTGTGTATATATATTTATTTGTTTTAGAGTTTGGGCTTATATTGGAAAATACAAATCAATTTACATTATAACAAATTCAGGTAGATTGTGTCAATACCATATTCTTGTTGTCCCTACAACATGGTTTTCTTACAAACTAGAAGGCTGTAAGTTGTAACCACATAATCTCTCCCAAAAAATTGAGTGAAGCCCCAAGGTGTCACTACCATATTATTATTGTCCATATAATATGAGAAATGTTATTCTATTATTTGCATTACATATTTGACATAGACACACATCAATAGTTTGGAAGGGCCTGAGGACAAATTTGAATGTTCTCAACCTACTATTTCCTATCATGCACTTTTAGGTATTAATACTCCTCCAAATATTAAAGTGGTTGGTTTCCTCAAAAAAAAAATTGACTATATATATTTAATCTTAAAGTACACACAAATTCATCAACAATAAGTTCACTACTCAATTGGACTATTTCATTTACCCAGCTCTAGAATTTCAAATCCTAATTATAGGTGGGGGTATAGTAAATTGTTCTAGTAAATACCATAGCATAGAGCTATGGGAGAGTGCCTATTATATTATCTTATGTTTTCTATTATCATGAATGGGACTAACATTTTTTTGGGATTGTAATGGCTCACCACTTTATGTAAAATTGAGATAAATTTTGAGTAACTATTCATGCTCATTCATTTATAAGGAAGGACATATGAATTGCATGGTTTATTGGCTATATATATAAAATTGGTTATTTTTCTCTAGGTGATGAAGATGATAAAAAAAGGTGAAAAGTAATTATTTTGTGACTATTTTCCATATAATTTAAACCAAATAAGGAGTCTACCCATATTAAATTATAATTGGTGGAGTCTACCCATTTTTGTCTTATATACCCACTTGAATCCTTTAACCTCGTTTCCTTTTGAAACAAGATTTATAACAGGGCTCACTACTGCCTAGGCCAACCTAGGGCCTCCCTAAGCTCGACACATTCTTAAAAATTGTAATATTTTTATTAAAATTTGATTAAAGTATATACATGCAGAACATTTTGAATTATATTTATTGTATTGTTTTATAAAATTTTAGTGTTACAATTTGAAAACCATGTTTTCTCGAACAATAGTCATGTGTGATCTCCTTCAACAAAAGGATCACTGACATCACAACTTTGTGTGTTTCAGTAGGGTAAAGAATATTACAATAATCTAGGTAGACTATTTGAATCTTAGTGATTTAATAATATATTAAGGTGTTAAAAAATGAGTAAAAGGGCCAAGTCAACACAAATAAATCACACATTTTAGATAGAGTAACAAAATATATTAAACACTATTAAGATTAAATACATGAAAATAAGGATTTTTGCACATTTTAGATAGAGTAAAAAATATATATTGAACACTATTAAGATTAAATACAGGAAAATAAGGGTCTACAAAAATGATAGTAACAAATATGGTCAACACTTCGGACACTCTATAGCCTACTTTGTTTCAATCTATCAGTGCTATATAGTGTACGTTAAAAAAAATTAAGAATATATAAGAATAGGAATATATCTAGTTAGACATGTTTGATAGTTTTTTTCCTCTTAAAAATGTATAGAAATTATATGGACCCTATTTTATAAAGTAAATTTGAAATTCAAATTTGTTGGGGACTCCCACCTATTTTTGAATGCAAATGCACCTCAGGAGTAGTGAAGTTGAATTAAAGGTGAGAGATATATTTAATATATTAAAATGACATTTATATATATTATATCAAAATATATAATATTTATTTAAAATATATAATATATAATGTAATATAATATGACAATATTATATATTTTATTATTATTATATATAATATGTTAATATAGTTTATAAATCAAATTATTATTATATATTTTAGTATAATATATTTAATATTACTCAGTTATATATATATATATATATATATATATATATATATATATATATATTCACATACACACACACACATCATGGCATGTAATGCATGTACATATGTATTGGTGAGAAGGGTTATGTAAAGTGAAAGAGTGTAAAATTATAATTAATAGTTAAACCTAGTAATTCCAAACCCTTGACAATGTCAAAATATTAATTAAGCTCATTTTTAAAGATAATTGTGGGCACAGATCGATCAAGATCTAAATCACCATGTAATGATTTAGTATATGATGGCTTACATTCTACGTGTAAAGAGAGAGCCTCTTAGCATGTAATCTCTATGTTAAAACTATAACTCCCTTGGTTTAGATTAAGGTGCATCTATATTCACTAGATAAGGAGCTCAATTATGGTTGATCATATTTTATCTTGGTGATTACAATGGCACTAATAAAATTTAAAAAAAACCATGAGGAATTTCAGTTTTAGAAATTAGATAAAAAATTGAAGTGGACATATATGTTCCAAAGACACCATCTATTCCATTGCATAGATCATAAAGCACCATAATTGGTTTACATCAAATGCAATTAGAAACACCAACATAATTGGTTTACATCAAATCCTTCTCCTCACATAATTTAAGTTCTATTGCATAGATCACCATGAGATTTACATTAGTATGGTAAAGTAGCAATGTTAGTTGGACCATCTCCATGTCCACTCTCATAAGCATTAGTATGGAAAAATTGGCTCATATGTTACACGAGGGTGTCAGTATGTGATTAAGTGGATGTAAGCTATCAGTATTTACAACATCCTTCACTATAGAGGGGATTGTCTCAAGCTAAAGTGGTTATTTGATAGAGATTATCATAGGTTTATTAGGCACATGATATGCACCCAACCTATCCTATTAAAAGTCTTTTTATTGGCCCTAAAAACTCTTAATAATAAAATTATTAAAGAAATTCATGTAAGATATTAAACTTGCATTAAATTTTCCTCATAAAATATTAGGGAAAATTAATTCTTTTAGAAGGTGGGAAATCATAATCATCCACCATTAGTCCCAAAAATTATTTCTCATCAATTAATGGTGGTAGTAGTGGATTGGAAATTGTTTGAATTATATTAGAAGTGGCACATTTTTTTTGGATTACTGAATAATGATTTTTTTTTCTTTTTTTTCCCTTTTATATATCAAAATAACCACTAATAATTTTAAATTATCATACTATAGGAATTATATATCTCTCTATATTAATATTCCCATCTATCAATTTCACATGTTACCATTTAATCAAATTCACCTACAGTAAGGTAGGGGTCTTGTGCTAGGGGATTGTTGATTAATAAATTCATATTATATGAAATTAAGAGTTTCTAAAATTATATTGGAAAAAATGTATCTCACTTCAGGTTAAATAGCCTCTATGGGAAGAGTTTTATATGCGGGACCAAATGTAGTCTATAAAGCAACCTACAGGATTTTAGAATTCAGTGCTTTGTTCAATTTTGGGGGTAAAAAGGGATAAAAGAAAGGAAAATAAATAACATGGAAAGTGAATATAATCTAAGGTGATGCTGTTGAGTTGTGGAGTTAAAAGCTTCACTAATGAGCAAATTTGGAGGTTGTTGGGATTACACAGTAACCGGCATCTGTTACACAGTAACCGACATCGATTAGAACCAACCGACATCGGTTAGGGGTCGACTGACATCAGTCGGCATCGATCAGAATCGATCGACATTAGTCAGGGGTCGGTTGGCATCGGTCATCTTCAGATCGACACTGACTTCTATGCGTTTCCAGGCATTTCCAAAATTGCTATTTTTAGGAGAACTGTTAGTTTGCATGTAAAGACTAAAATTAGTCTTGAGTTTATTTTTCTAATTATTGTTTGCTTTCAATTCTATTTAAGAGATCCATGGGGTAGTATTGTAATAAGGAAACAATTCAGTAATTGAGTTGATTGTAATTGATTGAGAGAGAGAGAACTCTTGAGGGAGAATTACTGTACATCTTCGAGGTGTGAGAAGAGAGAGATTTATTCATTGTATTTCTTTTTGGAAGAGTTTAATATAGATTGGTTGTTTCTCGTATCTCCTATTATTTGTTGTTTCTAATTTCTAGTTACTTACTACTTTTGGTTTTAATTCTGTGTTTAGTTACTTATACAAAAGTAATCAATTGTACTCCTAGATCCTGACAAGTGGTATCAGAGCTATGTGTATACACTAACAACTGGTATTAGAGCGTGTTAGTGTTTGCTGATTACATAATTCACTCACAGGGGTTTCTGATTGAGTGGGAGCAAAGCAATGGTAGAAGAAAGTAAACTAAGAATGGAGAAATTCAATGGCAAGAATTATCAATTATGGAAGATGTAGATTGAAGATTATTTGTATCAAAAAGATCTATATTTACCGTTGGGTGGAGTTTCAAGGAAGCACATAGATATGGAAGATGAAGAATGGAATGTTCTTAATAGAAAGGCTCTTGGATCTATAAGGTTGAGCCTGGTAGCTTCTGTGGTTTCCAACTTATCACAGGCAAAGACAACGGTAGAGTTAATGGATACTTTGGAAAATTTATATGAAAAACCCTCAGCTCAAATAAGGTATATCTTATGAAGCAATTATTTAATTTACAAATGCAGGAAGGTAGATCTATATCTAGTCATCTTAATGATTTTCATGCAATAGTAAATCAATTAAATTCAGTCAAAATAGTTTTTGATGATTAAATTAAGGCTCTCTTAATCTTATGCTCTTTACCTAAAAGTTGGCATAGTTTGGTAATGGAAGTTAGTAATACTGCATCTGCTTCAAATATCTTGAAAGTTGATGTTGTTAGTGTAATCTTGAATGAAGAAATTTGTAGGAAAAGCACAGGGGAAACATCAGGTAATGTTTTAAGTGTTGAAAGCAGGGGAAGGCAAAGAGAGAAGGGCAAGCAAGGAAAATCAAGGTCAAAGATGGGAAGCAGATCCAAATCTAGAAATGGAAGAATAACCTGCTAGAATTGTGGAAAGAAAGGGCATGTAAAGAAAGATTGTTGGTTGAAGGATAGCAAAGAAAATCAGCATGAAGGTAATAAAGAAGCAAAAGTTGTAGGTATTGTTTCACATGATGCTCTTATATTTTCTTTGGATAATAAAGTAGAGTCATGGGTTTTAGATTCTGGTGCCTCTTTCCATGCAACCCCAAATAATTTTTTTTCAATGATTATGTCCATGGAGATTTTGGAAAAGTTTATTTAGGGGATGATGAGCCTTGTAAAATTTTTGGCAAAGGAAAAGTGCAGCTGAAATTGCAAAATGGCAACACATGGGTGTTGAAGGATGTCATGCATGTACCCATCCTGAAGAGGAATATGATTTCTACAGGAAAGTTGGGTGATGAGGGTTACACAGTAACTCTCACAACTGAATCTTGGAAAGTTTCCAAGGGCGCACTTGTATTAGCAAAAGGTAAGAGAATAGGTACACTTTATCTATCTACTTGTATTACTGATTATTCTCCTTTTATTTTATCTACTTCAGATGTAGATGCAAATTTGTGGCACTGTAGGCTTGGCCACATGAGTGAGAAGGGAATGAATGTTCTTAAGTCAAAAGGTAAGCTTTCAGATTTGAAAAGCATAGATCTAGATTTCTGTGAGCATTGTATATTTAGGAAATAGAAGAAAGTGAGGTTTCTCAAAACTGGGTCAACAAAGAAGAAGCACAAGTTGGAGCTTGTTCACACAGACATGTGGGGACCAACTTAGGTAGCTTCTATTGGAGGATCACAATATTATGTTTCTTTCATTGATGATGCTATAAGAAAGGTATGGGTTTATTGTATAAAGAGGAAATATGATTTTTTTGACACATTTAAGAAATGGAAAGCTTTGGTTTTAAATGAGAAGGTGATGTATAGTGATCAGCTCAAGAGGCTGAATAATTCTGAGCAGGGAAATCTTGATTTGGAAGAGGTTATGATCCAAAATGAGCTCATGGGTAAAAATCATCACTCACAGAAAAACACAGAGACTGTTGTCGATCAAGTGGAAACTAACGTCAGTCAGGTGGAAACCAATGTCGATCAAGTGAAAATTGATGTTGGTCAGGTGGAATCGACATCGATCGGGTATAGACTGACATCAATCAGAGATGACCAAGATCGGTCACTGTCAAAAGGAAATTTAGGCAAACAGCAAGCTGTAAATGACTCTCAAACACCCATAAGGAGGTCTGAAAGGGTAAGTAAACCTCCAATTCATTATTCCCCTTATTTATACTACTTGTTTCTCACTGATGGTGGAGAACCAGAAAGTGTTGATGAGGCCATGCAGGTAGAATCCAGGAAACAGTGGGAGCATGGCATGAATGAGGAAATTGATTCCTTAGAAGAGAACCATACGTGGGATTTGGTTGAGTTTCCAGCCGAAAAGAAAGCACTAAAAAACAAATGGGTATACAGGTTAAAGGAAGGAGAGAATGGACAAATGAGACATAAGGCCAGGTTGAAGAAAATCTTATATGGTCTTAAGCAAGCTCCATGATAATGGTATTTGAGGTTTGACAGGTTTATGACAGAGCATGGCTTTAGTAAATGTCAATCTGACCATTGTGTTTATTTTAACAGATTGGATAACGGTAGTTATATTATCATGTTATTGTATGTAGATGATATGCTTGCTGTAGTTTCACACATGTAGGAAATTACTGAGCTTAAGGTAAAATTATCTCACACATTTGCCATGAAAGATTTAGGAGCAACAAAGAAAATCCTTGGCATGAATATTAAGAGAGACAGGAAAAATCATAGTTTGTTTTCGTCTCAAGAGGATTATATGAATAAGGTGTTGGAGAGGTTCAATATGTAGGATGCAAAACCGGTAAGCACACCTATGGCTGGACACTTCTAGTTGAGCAAAGAACAGTGTCCTAAATCACATGATGAGGTTGAGTACATGAGTAGAGTTCCATATGCTTCATTAGTTGGGAGCTTGATGTATGCAATGGTATGTACTAGACTAGATATTGCCCAAATAGTGGGAGTTGTCAGCAAGTTTATGGCCAATCCAAGAAAGGAACACTAAAAATTAGTTCAGTGGATTCTCAGATATCTGAGAGGGACCAGTAGTAGGCATTTATGCTATGGAGGGTCAAACACTTCTCTACATGGGTATGTAGATTAGGATATGGCAGGTGACTTGGATGGTAGAAGAAGCACCACAGGATATGTGTTCACTATGGTGGAATGGTGGTTAGCTAGATTTCAAAGTTGTAGAAGGTTGTTGCCTTGTCTACTATAGAGGCATAATACATTATAGTCACAGAGGCTAGCAAGGAAATGATTTGGATGACTTGGTTCATGGAAGAGTTGGGAAAGGAGCAAGAGAGTTGTAGATTGTATAGTGATAGTCAAAGTGTAATTCATTTGGCAAAGAATTCAGCCTTTCATTCAAGAACCACACATATACAACTTAGGTACCACTTCCTTAGATAGGTATAGGTGTAGCTATTTATCTCCAAGTGGGAGATTGTTGAGTTGTGGAGTTAAAAGCTTCACTAATGAGCTAATGTGGAGGTTGCTAGGCTTACACAGTAACTGGCATCGATTACATAGTAACTGACATCGGTCAGAATGAACTAACATCGGTTAGGGGTCGACTAACATTGGTTGGCATCAGTCAGAATCGATCGACATCGATCAGGGGTCGGCCGGCATCGGTCATCTTCAGATCGACACCGACTTCTGTGTGTTTCTAGGCATTTCTAGAATTGTTATTTTTAGGAGAACAATTAGTTTTCATGTAAAGACTAAAATTAGTCTTGAGTCTATTTTTCTAATTATTGTTTGCTTTCAATTCTATATAAGAGACCCATGGGGAAGTATTGTAATAGGGGAACAATTCAGTAATTGAGTTGATTGTAATTGATTGAGAGAGAGAGAGAACTCTTGAGGGAGAATTACTGTACATCTTCGAGGTGTGAGAAGAGAGAGATTTCTTCATTGTATTTCCTTCTGGAAGAGTTTAATACAAATTGGTTGTTTCTTGTATCTCCTATTATTTGTTGTTTCTGATTTCTAGTTACTTATTACTTCTGGTTTCAATTTCGTGTTTAGTTGCTTATACAAAAGTAATCAATTGTACTCCTAGATCCTAACAAATGCATCAAAATATTTGAAACATAACCTATAATTTCATAAAATAGATTAGATCCTAAAGCATCATAGACCATAGAGGACCATAAATCATGAACTATAGTCTATTATGTGAGCAATGAACAAAACTATAGAAGTAGAAGAAAAAAAATAACAGATAGAGATAATTTTTCACTTCAAATAACATAGAACATCACATCCTTGTATATGGAGAAAAAAATATAGAAGAATTTAAGGGAACATATAAATCATCTAATCACATCCATGAGGTGCACCTGCTAAGGTTGTAGAATGAAAAAGTTCACTAACTGTCATTACTCCTAGTCTATCACAATGGATGGTTATCATTTGTTTGTGTTTTTGCTTTTGTACATAGGTGCATTGAATACATGCATCTTAGTAACTATGCATTATAAAAAAAAAACATGAACAAGGCCATGCTATACATGAATCAAAAATACCAACCAGTCTTATCCATGGAAATTGATGAACACATCTCTAGCTCACTTTATGGCACCTACAATCAAAAATACCAAGAAACACATCTCACAGTCAAAATTCAAAATTGAATTTAGTAAGAAAATTATCATTCTAGTCTTATAAACTAGAGAAATATACCAAAGGATTTGAGTGGAGAAATAAACTCACTAGAATAGATATTCATTGGCACTTTATTTTAATTTAAATCTATTCAACAAAATAATTGTGTATCACTAATTTAAATTGTAGCTCAAAAGACCTGATGCTTAACTAAAATTTGGTGGTCATTTTATAAATTAAAATAGACTCAATTATTTTGTATAATTTATATGTAGTCTAATATTTAACATACTTTTTATAACCAAGTTCAAAGGGATACTAAAAATTAATAATTTGCATTATTTAAAATTAACTAATTGTCCATCTGCTTTACGTTTAATTGTCCTATGCCAAGTATCATTTGAAACATCAAATTTAATTCTTGTGACATGATTTCAACTTCATGATATGTGATTTTAACTTTTAATTTAATTCCTCCCAAACATAATAATTTTTTATAAATGTTCTCTTTGAAGTAATCTACCTCATCTGATACGGACATGGTGAAGTGTTGTAGAGTTTTATATATGTACCTGCAATCACATTTAACCACTTTTTGATGTTACATGGAATTATAAAATATGTTAAAGGCATAAAAATTATTTTAATTTTGTTAAAAATTTAATATTATTTCCATACCATTAACAATATATAAATATATTATAACTTCTATAAATTATCCTGACAAATGAAGATTTTCTGATTCTTGTATTGAAATATTTTTTTCAAGAGTAAAGTTGCTTGGCTTACAATTCCTTATTTAAATTTAACTAATTTTACATTGATATGATTTGGCCCTATAAATGATGATTTTCAAACCACTTCATATCCTATTGATAATGACACATGGATCATTTACTTCCATTAATAAAAATGCACCTTTTATGATGGAGAAGGGATACATGATTTAACCTTGATAATACACGATTATTTTAATTTAATTCCCATTGCCTACCAAACTTTATTAATGTTTGATATATTTACTCTTTGAAGTACTCTACTGTGCACATGGTGAAGCACCATAGAGTTTCAAATCTGTACCGGTGATTGCATTTTTTACCCCATAATTTTAAATCCCATTTTCATGTTACATGGAATTATACACTACGTTAAAGGCATAAAAATTTATTTAATTTTATTTAAAATATAATATTATTTTTTTATTATTAACAATATATAGAATATTTTGAAATATATTATACTAAAATATATAATATTGATTTATAACCTATATTAACATATATATTATATGATATAATAATATTGTTTAATATTAAAATATATTTTACAAAATATATAATATTAATATATAATTAGTTAGTTTAATATATAAAAATATTATGATATATTTATTATAATATGTCAATTATATTTATTTATTAACTAATATATTTTATGTGTGTGGGAGGGGGAGACGGGGTAAGAGGGGTTATGTGAAGAGAAAGAGTGTAAATCAACAATTAAACCTACTAGTTACTTCAAACCCATGAAATTGATGTCAAAATAAGTTCATCTTAAAAATAATTATGGGTGCAATCTTATCAAGATCTGAATCACCATGCAATGCTTTAGTATATGATGGCTTGCATTTTTTTGTGTAAAGAGATAGCTTTTTAGCACAATCACTACGTCAAAATTATAATGGGTCCCTTAGTTTCGACTAGGGGGCATCTATATTCACTGGATAAGGAGTGCCATAGTTATGGGTGATAAAGTTTTGCCTTGGTGATTGCAATGGAGAAATTTCTTTTGTTACAATGGTGCTAAAAAAATTATAAGTGACCAAGAATAATTTTGGGTTTAGAAATATGATAAAAATTTGAAGTGGACATATATGTAGGAAAGACACCATCTATTCCAATGTGTATGCCTACTATTATACCACCACCACTTTAGTTTCTCCTAATAATTAATAATGTTACAACTTCAAAAAAATGTGGATGAAACTCCACTTATTATGCATTGACAAGCCTAATAATTATTTCTAAATCATTACCATCAGTTAAAAAGTAACTTCCAAGATGATAATTTTACTTTTATCTCCATATTTGAACTTTTATAATTTTCAGTATACTATGTCTTGTAGTGGATTATTGAATATTTTCTAATTCTAATGATCCCCTGGATGTGATCCAAAACCCATGGTAGGAGACCCATCAAGTGTAATTTATTGTGATGAGCTTGTTGCTATTTTAATGTAATAAAATTCCCTAAATTATAAAAATATACATTTAGATACAATCTATAAATGGAAAGTTTATATATATAAATACTATATATAGTAAGTGTTTAGAGGTAGACTACTAGTTATGCCCTCACATAACCATAATTTAGATAAACACATAAAATCCTTTCCCTAGAGGTCTTTGAGTCACTAGGTATGATTTTGTGTCACTTATTTTAATTATCATTTTAGAGCGAAATTCATCTCCAAATATTAGTTTTTAAGTTCAAGAAAGGTGACTCGCCCTCATCGATATTTGAATTGGTGAATTAAATTATCTCAAAGATATTCCTGGGGGGATAAAAATTAAGGATTCAAATCCCTATTATCTATTTTGATTATGTTACATCTTTAAAAAATGTGGATGAAACTCCACTAATATTATGCAAGAGCCTTATATTATTTCTTAATCATTAGCACAATCTCTACATCAAAATTGTAACTCCCTTGGTTTCAATTAGGGGCCATATATATTTATTGGATAAGGAGCATAGTTTTGGATAATCAAGTTTTGTTTTGGTGATTTTAATGGAGGAATTACTTTTGTTAAAATGGTGCTAAAAAAATTAGAAGCGATCAAGAATAATTTCAGGGTTAGAAATACAATAAAAATTTGAAATGGACATATATGTTCAAATGACACCATCTATTCTAATGTGTATGCCTACTATTATACCACCACCATCTCCTAATAATTAATAATGTTATAGCTTCAAAGAAATGTGGATGAAACTCCACTTATTATGCATTGAAGAGCCTAATAATTATTTCTAAATCATTACCATTGGTTCCAAAGTAACTTCCATGATGATGATTTTACTTATATTTCCATATTTGAACTTTTATAATTTTCATTGTACTATGGTCTTGTAGTGGATTATTGAACATTTCATAATTTTGATAATCCCTTGGATGTGATCCAAAACCCATGGTAGGAAACCCATCAAGCGTAATTTGTTGCGATGAGACTATTGCTATTTTATTGGAATGAAATTCCCTAAATTATACAAATCTACATTTAGATACAATCTATAAATAGAAACTTTATATATATAAATACTATATATAGTAATTATTCTAAGGTAGAATTCTAGTTATTCCCTCACATAACCATTATTAATTTAGATAAGCACACAAAATCCTTTCCCAAGAGGTCTTTGAGTTACTAGGTATTATTTTGTGTCACTTATTTTAATTACCAAACTCTCCAAATATTAGTTTGTAAGTTCAATAAAGGCTACTCACCCTCATAGGTATTTGAATTGGTGAATTAAATTATTTCAAAGGTATTCTTGGGGGGCTAAAAATTAAGGAGTCAAATCCTGATTAGACAATTTTCTTATGTTACATCTTCAAAAAATGTGAATGAAACTCCATTAATATTATGAAGAGCCTTATATTATTTCTAAATCATTAACACATTATCTCTACGTCAAAATTGTAACTCCCTTGTTTTCTATCAGGGGCATCTATATTCACTAGATATAAAGCACAATTGTGGGTGATCAGGTTTTGTCTTGGTGATTGTAATGGATAAATTGATTTTATTATAATAGTGCTAAAAAATTTAGAAGCGACCAAGAAGAATTTTGGGTTTATAAATATGATAAAAAATTGAAGTGGACATATATGTTTGAAATACACCATCTATTCCAATGTGTATATCTACTATTATACCATCACCACTTCAATTTCTCCTAATAATTAATAATGTTACATCTTCAAAAAAATGTGGATGAAACTCCACTTATTATGCATTGAAGAGCCTAATAATTATTTATAAATCATTATCATTTGTTCCAAAGTAACTTGCATGATGATAATTTTAATTCTATTTCCATATTTGAACTTATATAATTTTTATTATACTATGGTCTTGTAGCAGATTATTGAACATTTTCTAATTTTGATGATCCCCTGGATGTGATCCAAAACCCATGGTAGGAGACCCATCAATTGTAATTTTTTGGGACTCATATATGTTGGATATTGACCAAATATACTCACGGGTTGCTTACAGGTGTAGGGAGAGTCTAATATGAGTTGACACTCAACCAACTTTGTAATAAGAAGCACTAAAGGCTTTTTGAATCTAGTATTTTTTTTGCAAGATGTATTTTGTAATATAACTCTCTATGGAACCATCATGTTCACTATTTTATTGGTATGACATTTTGGTTCATTTAGATTAATAACATTTTAAGATGGCTTGATCTTAAATTTTCATGTATTAGATGAGGTTGTAGTGGCCCCAAACTTTACTAGCTTGTTTAATGCAAAGACTTTCATTTCTTGATCATGCTCAGGGTCACCCATTTGTTTATCATAAGTTGTAAATTTTAGTGCCACATAGTGTGGTGGTAAGGGATGAAATGATACCTCTAATCCAATATGGTTATGAAAGACATTTTGAATCAAGAACATAATTTGGATGCCTTTTAGGTTAGTTCTTCTCAATGAGATATTTTTTTCCTCCAATACTTTAATCATTTGGAATGAGGATTGTGAAAAATCACCACCTTGGTTCCTTTACCTTAATTTACAATTTTTTGTCTCAAATAAAATTATTAAAATCTAAAGACATCTATAAAAGGATTCAACTCTAGTATATAAATTATAATATATAGGTTGGGAAATATTTTTGGAAGCCTCTAGATTTAGAGGCTTCTAGAGAGGAGGGATGAGATTAGAGAGGATTATATAATTGGATAATTTTATAATCCTCTTAGGGACTAATTAGGTTTAGGTAGGGGATTATATTATGATTATGTAGGTGATTAGGGACTAAGGGTATAGAGAGCCTAGGAATAGGATAGTGTAGGTGAATAGGTGGGCCATAGGAACTTTAAATTTTATAATAATAGATAAGTGTGGATTAGGATAAGATAATGAGGATTTAGGATATTAATTAATTGATTTTTTGGGATGGATAAGTTTAGTAGATGGCAAATAATGAAGGGGGATATTACATAAATAATTATAACGAGGTGATAAATTAGCGGGATAAAAAAGGGATAAATTAGATAAGTGGAATTAGTGTCGACTAATAATAATATTAGTGAAATTAAATGGAACGAATGAATTTAAAGATGCATACATCTTTGGATGTACCAGTTAATGGTCAAAATTCCATTAAAAATCTTCCTAAGAGATATAATTAAATCTTTTGTTCCATCAGTAATATAATTTATATAATCTAAATAAATGAAGTTTTTGTGATACTTATATTTAAATATTTTTTTCAAGAGGAGTAAAGTTGCTTGGCTTATTGAGTTTCATGTTAAAATTTAATTGATTTTACATAGATGTGATTTGGCCATATATTTTTTACCCCAATATTGGGCTTCAAAGTTGAAGTACTTAATGTTTTGTTGGATGGAATGATTAACCTTGACTTTACATTGAGATATCACATGACTTGTTTTCATTAATGAAAAGTTAATTTTTATAGATTGGTATGGTGTAGACTACTTATGCCCTCACATAACCATAATTTAGATAACCTCACAAAATATTTTCCCAAGTCTAGGTCTTTGAGTTACTACGTACGATTTTGTGTCACTTATTTTAATTACCATTTTGGGGTCGAATTCATCTCCAAATATTAGTTTGTTAATTCAAGAAAGGTGACTCACTCTCAAAGGTATTTGAATTGGTAGATTAAATTATCTCAAAAGTATTATATGGGGGCTAAAAATGAAGGATTCAAATCTCTATTAGAAAATTTAATCATATAATTTAATGAACAAATATGAATAATTTTTTTTAATTAGATTAATTATAATAAATAATAAAAATTTGTAAATACTTTTATATTAAAAAACTATCTGAGTTTATTATTTATTATTAAATATTTAAATATTTTTATTAAATAATGTACATTGTTTAAATGTTTAAATATATAAATACCTTTTTAAAATAATTTTATATGTTACAAATTTTTATATAAACTTTTAAATTAGTATAGAAATAAAAATTTCCGCACACTTCAAAATTAGGGTTAAGTTTATCTTTTTATCTTTATATTATTTTCTCTCAATTTTCTCTCTCCTTTTTGAAGGCCAAAAAAATTCTTTTATTGACTATTAGGTTAACTGTGGTGTTAGTGGTAAAAGCATTTACCTCATTTTTCACTGTCATTTCTATAGCTGTGGCATTAGTGGTGGAAGTGTTGACCCCATTTTTCACTATCATTTATGTAGGTGCTTCTTTTTAAGTATTTATAAAATCTATGTAATGTATTATTTTACTATATTTGAAATATGTGATTTGTTTGGCTTGACACGAACCTTTTATTCATTATTTACTACTTTAAGTTATGAAATCATTGAGATTCAGATAGACTTAGCTTTTTGTTACGAAATGGCCAAGATAATGAAATGGTGGAGATTAGGATTGTTTTGCACTTGTATTCAATAGGGACCGAAATGGTGAATGTGAGGGAAAAACAATCATTTTTATTAACTATAAGAAAATAATGAAATGGATGAGATAATGAAATGGTAGAGATTAGGATTGTTTAGCACTTAATTATATTTAATAGGGACCCAAAAGGTGAATGTGAGGGGAAATAAGACATTTTTTTATTAACTATAAACAAATAATGAAATGATAGATATTAGGATTGTTTAGGGATTTTGTATTAATAGGGACCCAATGGTGAATGTGAGGGGAAACCAAATTTTTTTATTAACTGTAAGCAAATAATGAAATGGGAGATAATGAAATGGTGGAGATTAGTATTATTTAGTGCTTAATTGTATTCAATAGGGTCCCAAATGGTGAATGTGACGAAAAAGTAGACATTTTTATTAACTATAGGCAAATAATGAAATGGTTGAGATTATGATTTTTAGTCTTTACTTGTGTTTAATAGGACCCAAATGGTGAATGTGAGGGGAAAGAAGATATTTTTAATTAATTTTAAGCAAATAATCATAGTAAAAAAGTGCTATGATGTGAGAGAGTTTTAATGGTTCCACCATCTCTATCTCATCGTATCGTTAATCTATTGGCTCTGTTCAAGATACTCTATTTTAGACCAAGTTGAAAAGTTATTTTTTGGTTTGTTCTAGGTTATTATTATTTTATTTGAATTATTTTCATTTTAGAATAAATTAAAAAGTCATTTTTTGGGTGGAAAACTTTTCCCTCATGTCGCATCATAAACTTTAATGAATGAATGATTGAATAACACCTAGCATTATTATTTGGGGTGGTTAACTTTTACCCCATACTTTGATATTCTTGGGTAGAGGGGTCTCATGTGTTGGGTGAATATTTTGTCAATCAGCTAACTGATGAGCACAATAGGTCTCTTCAACCATAGCATATGGAAATTAGTCGGCCAGATGTGCAACTTTACTACATCAAAAGGGGACACATCTCTCTTCTCATCAAGGGGAGGTTCCCTATAAATATGCCAGAGTTATATACTATATATGTAAGCAAAAAATAACACTTAGGGGTAGGATAAACCATCCATCTCTCTTTTTTTAGAGATGATGTTCATAAATAAAAAGAGAAATCCTAGTGAAATGACAAAAGACACTCCTCTTCTTTCAGAAGTGTTGTTCAACAGACAAAAGGAACCTTTCAGGTGGTGACAAGTAACTATAACAGGACATAGTAACACAACAAGATGAAATGTAGCAAAAAGTCTCCACCTCAACTGATAAAGAATGAAATACGAAGGATAATGAGGGCACAAATTCATCCCAAATTCCTTTACACAGAAACAAAATACGAAGGATAATGAAGGCACAAAGTTGTCCCAAGATCCTTTACACAAGAATAGAAAGAAAACACACTAAAGGCAATTATGGGGGAACAAAGTCTCTCCACAGCTGGATTCAGGACATCTTCCTGATTATTTTCACTAATTCTACTTATTCAATTAAGTGGATAAAAAAATGTATTAAGGAAACAGACATAAGAATAATTTCCCCAACAACCAAGTTCTTCCAGCACAAAGTCTGAAAAGTCACTTGTTTTCTTATTCAAATAATGAACTATGATCAACAATCTGAGCTCAAATTCTTAGTAATGCCTTTCAATTTTGGTAGATTTTTGTTTCTGATAATAGAGAGAGATATCTAATATATAGTGCTCCAAGAAAGACTTGGGTGTTTTATTTCACAAAAATGTGTTACGATGCATTCATTGCCTTTAATGCATTTTGAATTCTATCCATGGGCTAGACTAGAATCAAGAATTAGTTTTAAATATGGACCGCTTGATGTGTTTCCTTATGTGTGCATAGCTACTCGCTCTACTCAATGCAAAAAAATAGGCCATGCCATTGAATGTTTGCACTCTTTGATGTCCACCTGGTGGACTGCTTTACCTTCTAAAAACATATCCCATGCATGGATATTTTTGATCTTTTTCCATCATTCCCCATTTCTTGGATATATTTCATCCTTATCTGTGTGATCTAATCCCTTAGGCTATCTCTTTGGCTGATCACTAAAATTGTTCACAGGGTCTGTGCTTAAGTCTACAAGGACCAATAGTTATTTCATTGCTGTAAATTTGACATGTTCAAGTCTGTCATCATTTGAAAGCCAATAGCTAATTGGTTTCCCTTAATTTGATGGATATGGGCCCATCATCCTCCTTAGCCATTGCTTCATGTCTTTCCCACTTGCTATGGCCACTTTCCACTGATTTCAACAAGTGACACATGGCACCTTCCACTATGAAATAGGTGAGGACACGTGGCAGCATCTGCTTAACTTATAGAGGCTTTAGATGTATTTTGAGAATATCATAGAGGATGACACGTGGTGTGTTCCGTTTGAGTTTAGCCACTCACCCGAGACCCACCACAGTCCTTAATAAAAGGAAGAAGTTGTAGATGTTGACACGTGGCAACTTCCACTAAGTTATAATGGAACACGTGGCATGTTCTGCAACTTTTAAACTTATTAGAAACTATGTCTCAAAATATGACATGTGGCAGCTTCCACTGCAATTTTATAAGGGACACATGGTAGATTCTGCTACAACTTTATGAGTGACATGTGGTAGCTCTACTACATCTTTATGAGGGATATGTGGCACATTCCACTGTAACTTGAGGTTTGATATTTCCCAGAGGGAACTTGCCCTTCAGGGTCTTGAAAAATGGTCCACTTTCCCTGGCGAGAGCTCTCGCAAGGGTACTTACCTTTTGGGATATTTTGGATGGCCTTCAGGCTTTTATTTCCTCGACGGGTTTTCTATTTTGGTAGATTTTTCCTTAAAACAAAATTTTTGAAAGAATTCTTTCAGACAATTTATTCGAAGGAAATCTTCCTTTGCTTTGCTTCTGCTTCTTGTCGGGCTTTCCATCAAGCTTTCTTCCCAAGTGAATTCCTTTAGATAAAAATTCCAAAGGATTTTTGCCTTAACCATTTTGTCATGTTCTTTTCCTGAAAGAGAACTGTGCCCTTCACAAGGACTTGTTCAAGCATGGAACTATCTTTTGGGCTTTTACAACGGTCCATCTGCTCCTCGCCTGTCATCCACAAGGGCTATTTGTCCTTAGTTCGCTTTTCAAAAGAAATTCTCTTTGTCTGCTTTTGCTCACTACCCTCCGTAAGGGCACTCAGCTTGGTTCACCATCCTCCACAAGGAATTGTTTGTCTTTTGGCTTTGGGGCAGCCCCTTGAACCTACTGATTGAACCAATCGATTGAACCAATTTTGGTTTAAAAGTTCAATAGTTTAGTATTGCATTTGAAGCCATCCTTTTGTCTAAGTATTTTGATCATTTTGAACTGATTTAACCTATTGAACCTTGAACCCATTAAACTTTGTTGGTTCAAGGTTCAATGGTTCAATGGTTCAATCATTTTATTGTGTTCCACTCATTCACTTGACTGCTTGAACCAAACCATGTTGAACCATACGCTTTGAACCAAATGCTTTGAACCTATTGAATCATGAAGCAATTGAACTTTAAACCTTGAAAAAAAGTGCTTAACTCTAGTTAATGATGTTGAACCTTTGAACCCATTGAACCCATTGAACCAAAATGGTTTAAGGTTCAATGGTTCAACGGTTCAATGGTTCAAACACTGCATAGAAGCTTGCCAATGAACTCTTTTGGTTAAACCAAGGCATTGAACCAATCCTAAAAATGACTAATTGTTGTAAATTTGTTCTTTTGATTGAAATCACCTGTAGAAACCTTTGAACTTGTTGAACCTATCAATTTCAAGCATGTTGAGTCTATAGAAACATATCTATAGATTTCATAGAAATAGGCCTACAGAGTCAGTAAAATTGATAGAGTTCGTAGATATGAGTTCATAGATTCCTTCCTGCAAAGTCTGTAGAGCAGAGTCTATAGATTTTAGCCTATAGAGTCTATAGATTCAAGCCTGTAGAGTTCGTAGAAATCTGGAAAAGCTTGAATGATGAAGAATTTTAATGCCCAAAACAATTTTTGAGAAGGGGAGAGAGGATTTTGGTCTGTTGGACCAAAATAGTTCAAATGTTGTCCCAAAAATGAGTGATATTTTTTGGAGACAACATCTAGTTCTAGTTAGGGAACTTCCTTCAGTTAGAAACTTGGAACAGTTGAGGGGAGTAGAAACCAAAAACTCTAGTACCTTGAAGTGTGCCAGTGGGCTATGGAGTCATGTTACCCAAAAAGAAAGGTGACAAAAACAAAAATGAAAGCACAAAAATAGAACAAAAGACTATATAAATATATATATGTACAAACTAATCTTATCTGATACTTCATGGATTGAAGTGCTTTAGATGCTGCCCATTGTAAGGCAGAGAGAAGAGCGTGCCGTCTTGATATTTCAATAGGAAGATGTTCTCACCATTGAGCTAATGGATAATAAATGGGCCTCTCTAAAGAGAATCAAACTTCCCATGCATCCCCTTTGGTTCTCTTCTCTTGTCCCATAACAGGACTTGATCTCCAACTTGGAAATCATGGTTTTTTGCCTTCTAGTCGAAGAGCTTCTTCACCAGACTTTGATGGGCAGCAATTCGGTCCACCACCATGGTTTTCTACTCATCCAGCTCAGTCAAGCACATGATCCTCTTATCAAGGGGGATTTCATATGTCTGATCTTCAATTGCCTTAGCCAATTTTAATGCTGGAAATTCTAGGGTGATTGGTATCTCAGCATTGATACCATAAAGAAGTTGGAAAGGAGACATACCAATTTCCCTTTTTAGTGTAATTCTATCTACCCATAAAGCATCAACTAATGCTTTATGCCATGTCCTTTGGTTGTCATCCACTAGCTTCTTGATGATAGTCATCATGTTCTTGTTACTTGATTCAGTTTGTCCATTCCCTTGTGGAAAATAATTAGAAGAGTGAGAGAGGGTGATCCCATAGTAAAAATAGAATTGAGTAATCTCCTGGGAAGTGAAACAAGCTACATTGTCTATGAAAATCTTGGTTGGGACCCCAAACCTGGAAATAATATTCTCTTTGAGGAAATTGCACACTACTTCTAAAGTAGCATGCTTAGTTGGGATAGATTCTAACCACTTGGTGAAGTAGTCAGTTATTGTAAGGACATAATCATGTCCAACACTTGAAGATGGGTTTATAGCTCCAATAAAATCAATTCCCCATTGTTGGAATGGTTCCTCTATGACCACTTGCTTGAGAGGTAAGGCAGCTAACTTGGGTCTCCCAACAAACTGCTAGCACAGTTCACATTTTCCTACCCACTTGTATGCATCTTGAAAAAGAGTAGGCTAGTAATACCTGGCTCATAAAATTTTATGGGCAGTCACAAGAGCAAAAAAATGTCCTCCATAGTCTAGATTGTGGAATGATTTTAAAAGTTGGTTTTGTTGTTCCTTGTCCACACAGCGAAGGAACACTCCATCAAGGCTCCTCTTGTACAGGCCATTGTCCCAAAAGACAAAATTGGTAGCTTTCAACTTGATAGTCCTCTTTTCTTTGTAAGATAGGTGAGCAGGTCACTCACCATAAGGAAATGAGCAATACCTGAATACCACTCATTCATGGTGGAGACAAAGAGGACTATTGGCATGTCTTCCACCTCTGCTTCTTCATGCTCTATTTCTTCTGATTTATTATCAATAATTAATTGGCATAGGCCTTTTCCTTGTACCATCTTTGTTGGCTTGATGACTAGATCAAACTCTTAGATTTTTTTAATTCAATTGCCTCTTTTCATCCCAAAGTCTTGCTGAGTTAGTATAGATTTGACCGTGGTATCAGGAACCAAGGCAGTAGTGTGACAATTCAAGATGTAGAAGCAAAAATGCTTGACTGCCTTCACCACTGCATAAGCATGCTTCTCCATGTTTAAGTACTTTAACTCATGAGCTTTGAGAGGGTAGCTCATGAAATAAATAGTAAATTCCATACCTTCTCTATTTTATTGAACTAGAATTGCTGAAAGTGTGTGTTCAAAAGCATAACTATATACGATGAACTCTTTGTTGTAGTCTGGACAAACTAAAATTAGGTCATGGGAAATGGCAGTCTTGATATCCTCAAATGTTGACTTGCCTTCTTTAGTCTAGCTAAAGGTGGCCTTTCCATTCATCATGTTCACAATGTGTCGAGTCTTCTCAACAAACTCAGAGATGAACCTTCGTAAGAAATTCACCTTTCTGAAGAAAGAGTGAATAGCAGTCTTACTTGTAGGCAAGGTAAGCTCTTGGATAGACTTGACTCTATTTGATTCAATATTTAGCCTTCTTTGGACACAATGTGTTCAAGAAATTTTCCCTTTATTACTCTAAAAACAAACTTCTTGGGGTTTAAGGAAATACCGTTTTGGTGGCAGTGCTCCAACACTTGTTGCAAGTGGCATATATGATCTGGGCGATGCTTTGAAAATATGGTCAAGTCACTAATATAAACTATAATGAACTTACCCATATCATCCTTGAAATTAAGGTCCATTGCTTTCTAAAAGTTAGCACCAGCATTTATCAAGCCAAAAGGCATCCTTCTATATGCAAACGTGCCCCAAGGTGTCATGAAGGTAGTCTTGTGTTGGTCTGCTTTACTAACTTCAACTTAATTGTATCTTGAGAAGCTGTCTAACATTGATAACATCTCTGAGTTGTCACTATCTGAAGCACTTGATCCATGATGGGTAAAGGATAGTTATCCTTTAAAGATGACTGATTCAGATTCCTGAAATCCACACAGATGCAAATTTTTCCATTCTTCTTTCTCACAGGGACTATGTTGGCAATCCATGTGGAATGATGGATTAGAAAAATTATCCTAGCATTCAACATTTTTTGTATCTCAGATAGAATAGTACTTGATATCTTTGGATTATACTGTTAGGATTTCTACTTGTAAGGCACTGAATCATCTTTGAGAGGAATTTCATGGTGAATTTCCTCATGCCTAAGCAACTTCAAATCATCATAAGAATACACCAAAACATCCATGTAATGGTGAAGTAGGTTAGTAAATTTGAGTTTCTCCTCCAGAGTACAACACTTCCCAATGTTCACCATCTTAAGATTTTCCTTGGTACCTAAATTTATCTGATCAAACCCCTAGGGGGAGATTGAATCCATTTGTTGCTATTTGATGAACCTGCCATGCTTGTCAAATAGTTTCTCAAGATAAACCAATCCTTTAGTAATCTTATTCCCTTTTAGCTGTAAGAATTCTTCACCTGCATTTGAAATCATTTCAGGGGATGATTCAAGTTTCTGGAGCTTACTGCCTTCGAAATGAATATGTTCAAAGCTATCTTTTTGTTCTAGAAAGGTGATGATTCAGTTGTCACTATTGAACACTTGCCAATGATTGGCATTATTAGGCACACTTGGTCTAAAGACCAATTCAATATTATACTTGTTTCCTTTGAAGTCTAGATGAGGAACTAAGAGGGTTGCTGAAATAGCCAATGCATCAACTTAGTCATTGAATTCCTTGGGTATGGTAGAGATGTTGAAAGCATCAAAGCTTTCAAGTTGGTCTTAGACTAGATTGTGGTAGTGGCATAATCTCTCATTTTTGGTTTGATACAGGTTCTTTACTTGACAAACCACTAGTTCAACATCTCCTTTGGCATGAAGGAGTTTGATGCCTTTATCTCAATCAGCCTTCAATCCAAGCAATAGAGATTCATACTCAGCCATGTTGTTGGTGTTGCTGAACTATAACTTGTATGAAGAAGGAAAAATATCTCCTTGAGGAGATATCAACACAATTCTAGCTCTTGAGCTGGTAGAAGAATTGTTGCCATCAAATTTTAGGATCCAAACATCATAAAAAATTGATCTTTCATTAGATTTATTCTTGCTTGGAAGGGGAAATTCTTCTATGTTTGCACTGTGATCTCTCACATATTTTTCTATTTCATCTAATTTGATTCTTGGATCATCACCTATAGGACTCTCATCTGCTAAAACATAAATATCTTCTATGGTTAAAAAATAATTACCCATGCTTGAAGATTTAAACAGAATTTGGGATTCTTGGGCTGATGTCTAAGTGACAACATATTTTTATTTCTTTTCAGGAAGCAGCCTCTGCATGATGCCTTTGATAGGGATCCTTGCTTCAGATAGGTCCATACTAAATTCTCCACCAACATCCTTGCAAAAATTTCACCCTAGAAGAATGCCATATGAGGCTGGAACATCAGCCACCAGGACTATCATATTTATTCTTTTGTCTGGGAATGCTACAAATGCAAATTGGGCATCTTTGATTTGTCCCAGTAGAGGTACTTGTTTGTTTTCCATGGAGAAACATCTCCCAAAGGTTTTGGTCAGTGTGATTCCAAGAGATTCTGCCACTCTGGCGGGCATGACATTGTTTGAAGCTCTAGAATCAATGATGTAATTGCTTAGTCTATGACCATTTATCAACAGAGAAACATAGAAAGGCTCTATTTTCCCAGGGGTAGCTGGAGGAGTAATGACAAGATTATTTGGGATGGACATGTTCCTTAGGGGATCATGAGTTACCTTCTTAATCTCTTATCCTATAAGAACAACTTTATTATTCACACACTAAACTAACCTATCTAACTGCTAAGGATTGGATTGCAAGAGTTCAAATTCAGACATTTGAATTTTAGTCTTCTTAACATGGTCAATTATGTCAAATGACTGAAATAGACTAGGAATAGAGGAAGGTAGTTCACCTTTCTAGTTTTTAGGAGGGGAAGGACTGGTCTGTGGAATTAAAGTTGGAGATGGAGGAATGTTTGATGTACTTACCTTTTTATTACTCACTAGGTCTTTTAACTGGAAAGGTAGAGGAATTCCTCATTTGGAAATTGAGATTGTAGGTTGAGAAATTTCCCCTATTTTTTCTTTATCAGCTTGCTGGGTTGACTAGTTCTGAGACTAGGTGAATACAACATATGATCCCTCATCTACTTTACCTTTACTTCTGGGTTCATCCTAATAATTTAGGAAACCAATGTTGGAGTTGCCAGCTAACTCTTCTTAATCTTCTACAAGGAGATCAACATCATTTTCTTGGTTTAATTCAAGATGGAAAGAGAAATCAGATTCTATTTTGAGATATTCAACTCCTGAATTGGTTTGGGGTGCTTCAATGGCAAGTTTCCCCTATGGGGGAGGAAGATGATTTGGTTGTCCTTGATTTTTGGCAACATTACTTTGGTATGAATGATTGAGGAATGTCCTTGGAATATCTTTGTATGAAGGAGCTGAAGATATCTCTTGTGCCATTTGCTTCTTGAGAGCTAGCAACTCATTTGCCAGCTACTGCACCATTGGATTAGTGGTACCTGTAGATGGATATTCAGAAGATGAAAAAGATTTACCTCTTTTTGGGTCTCTCCTTATCTTTCCTACCAAGATAAGGTCATATTCTACCTTATTATCCAAATCCTAAGCTACATCAAGGTCTATTTGGCTAGCACATCTCAACAAAAAACTCACTTCAGGGAGCTAAGAGTTGATGAAGAAACATTTGAGGTTTTCAGGCGTAGGCTGAGCAATTGTAGGAATCATGTTCCTCAGCTTGTCAAACTTGGCTATGAAATATCTCATTGGTTCATGAGGCTCCTTCATTTGTGTGAGTTGAGCCAGTAGGGCATGTGCATCTTTTGTAGGTTTGAATCTGGCTTCAAACTTGGCTTTAAGGGTGTTCCAGTCAGTCACAGTCTAGGCCTGCAAATGATATAACCAATCTACAGCAACACCTTGTAAAGTTACGAACAACCTGACTGATACATCCTCATACTCCACACCTATTACACCATAGGCTATGCTAAAGGCTGCAATATGTTCATCTAGATGAACTTTTCCATCACCATAGAATTTGGGGAAATTCCTTCTTGAGCTACGTGGAAGTTCATGCAGGGGTGGATTCAAATTGAGTGGGCTAAAAGAGTTACCCCAAGGGCCTTGAACTACCATTGTATGACTATGGAAAGGTGGGATAACAAATCTGAGAAGGGTAAGTATTGACAAAGCTTTATTAATAGCATAAATGGAGGCTTTCCTTGGTAATGGAGACTTGACTTTAGTAGGAGGAAAGCTCCTGGTTTGTTGGAGGTGAGATGGTGAAGGAAATAGATTAAAATTACTTTGTTTTACCAAATCAAATATAGGGTCAATAATACCTTTATTCCTTTGTCTTTGTGTATATCATGGATTTTCTAGATTGTAAAACAAAAATGGGAAAGAACTGACCTTGCTTTATCTTGAAGCTTGAAGTTTCAAACTGTGCATTCTATTCCAGTTGGCGTGGAGGTGGAGGGAGATGGTAAGGCTATAATGATAATGGGTAAGACATAGAATGGAGTTGCCAGAGTCTATAATGGATAAGGGTAGGGACTACTTCAATCTGAAACTTGAGGCTTCAAATTACATGTAAATCCCTAGTAGAGTCACCAAAAATTATTGGGTGAATATTTTGTCAATCAGCTAATTGATGATAAAAATAGGTCTCTTCAACCATAACATAGGGAAATTGGTTGGCTAGATGTGCAGGTTTACTACATCAAAAGGGGACAAATCTCTCCTCTCATCAAGGGGAGGTTCCCTATAAATATGCCAGAGTTATATACTATATATGTAAGCAAAAAATAACACTTATGGGTAGGATAAACCATCCATCTCTCTTTTTTTAGAGATGTTGTTTATAAATCAAAAGAGAAATCCTAATGAAATGATAGAAGGCACTCCTCTTCTTTCAAAAGTGTTGTTCAACAAACAAAAGGAACCTTTCAAGTGGTGACAAGTAACTGTAATAGGGCATAGTAACACATCAGGATGAAATGTAGCACAAAGTCTCCACCTCAACTGCCAAAGAGTAAAATACGAAGGACAATGAGGGCACAAAGTCATCCCAAAGGCCTTTACATAGAAACACAATACGAAGGATAACGAGGGCACAAAGTCATACCAAGATCCTTTACACAGGAATAGAAAGAAAACACACTAAAGGCAATTGTGGGGGAACAAAGTCTCTCCACAGCTAGATTCATGACATCTTCTTGATTATTTTCACTAATTTTACTTATTCAATTAAATGGACAAAAAATGTATTAAGGAAATAGAAAAAAGAACAATTTCCCCAACAACCAAGCTATTCTAGCACAAAGTCTGAAAAGTCACTTGTTTTCTTATTCAAATAATGAAATATGATCAATAATTTGAGCTCAAAGTCTCAATAATGCCTTTCAATTTTGGTAGAGTTTTGTTTCTGATAATAGAGAGAGAGAGAGAGATCCAATATATAGTGCTCCAAAAAAGACTTGGGCATTTTGTTTCACAAAAATGTGTTATAGTGCATTCAATGCCTTTAATTCATTTTAAATTTTGTCCATGGGCTATACTGGAATCAAGCATCATTTTTAAATATGGACCGCTTGATGTGTTTATTTATGTGTGCATAGCTGTTCACTCTACTCAATTCAAAAAAATAGGCCATGCCATGAATGTTCGCGCTCTCTGCTGTCCACCTGGTGGACTGCTTTACCTTCTAGAAACATATCCCATGCATGGATATTTCTAATATTTTTCCATCATTCCCCCTTTCTTGGCTGTATTTCATCCTTATCTATGTGATCTAAGCCCTCAATTTATCTCTTTGGCCAGTCGCTAAAATTGTTCACAGGGTCTGTGCTTAAGTCTGTAAGGACCAATAGTTATTTCATTGCTATATATTTGTCATGTTCAAGTCCATCATCATTTGAAATCCATTGGCTAATTAGTTGCCCTAAATTTGATGGCTATAGGCTTGTCATCCTCCTTAGCCATTCCTTCATGTCTTTTTTGCTTGCTCTGGCTACTTTTTACTGATCTCAACAAGTGACACATGGCACCTTCTACTATGAAATAGGTGAGGACATGTGGTAGAATCTGCTTAACTTATAGAGGCTTTAGATGTCTTTTGAGAATCTTGTAGAGGATGACATGTGGCATGTTCCATTCGAGTGTAGCCACTCACCTGGGACCCACCACAGTCCTTACTAAATAAAAGGAAGAAGCTGTAGATGTTGACACGTGGTGACTTCTACTGAGTTATAATGGAACACATGGCACATTCCACAACTTTTAAACTTATTAGAAACTGTGTCTCAAAAGATGACACTTGGTAGCTTTTGCTGCAATTTTATAAGGGACACGTGGTGACTTCTACTATAAATTTATGAGGGACACGTGGCAGCTTCCACTGCATATTTATGAGGGACACATGGCACGTTCCACTGCAACTTGAGGTTTGATCTTTCTCGGAGGGAACTTGCCCTTCAGGGTCTTGAGAAACGGTCCACTTTCCCTGGAGAGAGCCTCCCATAAGGGTACCTACCCTTCGAGATATTTTGGGTGGCCTTTGAGCTTTTATTTCCTTGGTAGGTTTTTTTTTACATAGATTTTTCCTTCAAACAAAAATTTTGAAAGAATTATTTCAGACAATTTGTCTTAAGGAAATCTTCCTTTGCTCTACTTCTGCTTTCTGTCAGGCTTTTCATCAGGCTTTCTTCCTAGGTGAATTCTTTTAGACAAAAATTCTGAAGGATTTTTGCCTTAACCATTTTGCCATGTTCTTTTCCTGGAAGAGAACTATGCCCTCTGCAAGGACTTTTTCAAGCATGGAACTATCCTTCAAGATTTTACAACGGTCCATCTGCTCCTCATTTACCCTTTGCAAGGGTTGTTTGTCCTTGGTTCACCTTTCTAAATAAATTCTCTCTGTCTGCTTTTTCTCACTACCCTCCACAAGGGCACTCGACTTGGTTCACTGCCCTCCACAAGGACTTATTTGTCTTTTGGCTTTGGGGCAGCCCCTTGAACCTGCTGACTGGTTGAACCAATTTTGTTTCAATGGTTCAATAGTTCAATCTTGCATTTGAAGCCATCCTTTTTTCTAAGTCTTTTGATCATTTTGAAATGATTGAACCCATTGAACCTTGAAGCCATTGAACCTTATTGGTTCAAGGTTCAATGGTTCACTGGTTCAATGGTTCAATCATTTTCTTGTGTTCCACTCATTAACTTGTCCACTTGAACCAAATGGTGTTGAACCATACACTTTGAACCAAATGATGTTGAACCAAATGATTTAAACTTGTTGAATCATGAAGCAGTTAAACTTTGAACCTTGACAAAAAGTGCTTAACTTTGGTTAATGACATTGAACCTTTGAACCCATTGAACCCATTGAACCAAAATGGTTCAAGGTTCAATAGTTCAATGGTTCAATGGTTCAAACACTGCATAGAAGCTTGCCGATGAAATCTTTTGGTTGAACCAAAGAATTGAACCAATCTTGAAAATGACTAAGTGTTGGAAATTTTTTCTTTTTATTGAACTCGCTTGTATAAGCCTTTGAACCTGTTGAACCTACTGATTTCAAGCATGTTGAGTCTGTAGAAACATATCTGTAGAGTTCATAGAAATAAGCCTGCAGAGTCTGTAGAAATGAGTCCGTAGAACTAACGGAGTCCATAGATATGAGTCCATAGATTCCTTCCTACAAAGTCCATAGAGCAGAGTCTGTAGATTTTAGCCTACAGAGTCTGTAGATTCAAGCCTATAGAGTCCATAAAAATCTGAAAAAGCTTGACTGATGAAGAATTTGATTGCCCAAAACAATTTTTGAGAAGGGGAGAGAGGATTTTGGTCTGTCAGACCAAAATAGTTTAAATTTTGTTCCAAAAATGAGTGATATTTTTGGGGGACAACACCATTCATCATTATATATTAAAAACATATAAAATATATGCACCTATTACATAGGAGCAGTTATTGTTTAAGGAGAAGTTTTTGAAGGGTGGGAAGCAGTAGGGGCCTAAAGATTTGTATGCTTGCTCCTTTTTTGGGTTGCCATCTATCATTTCCATTCAATCAATTTTTTATTTATTTTTAAACAATTTTTTTATAGTAAAATTCTCCTACTTCTCTCATCAGCATGTACTACACATAATTTTTATAGTCTTTGAGTACATATAGATATCTTTAGAGTATCTAGTACAGGTCTTCTAATCAACCTGTACAAATCTTCAAAGCATTCATAAAATTCTTCATATCATCATATGTATGTCTTTGAAGCACACCCAAAGCATATTCAGAGTAATTATAAAGCATATTTAGAGTGTCTTCAGAGCATTTAATCATCAGAGCTCGCTTGTTGAATCCTCAAAATTGTAGTTGAAAGAGTTGTAAAAACTATGTGTTGCCTTCTCAAAATTAACCCATCATTGTGATGTTTTGTTGTACTCAAAACTACCCCATATTTGGGATGTGTTACTCTACTCAAAATTACCCCATTCATGGGATGTGTTGCTATACTCAAAATTATAGGTTAGACACAATAACAAGGTAAAGAATTAGTAATAAATTACATACAAATAATGAAAAAATTACATTCATATCCTACTTAAATCAGACTTTAACTATTAAATACAATATAATATATAACCAAATGCAACTCTTTAGGGACAATTTATATAATTATGATAAGTTGTATGAAATGCTCATCATTTCTTCCCCACACTTTAACTTTTAAAAGTCCTCTCATAAAGAAGTGAGATGACTGATCCTTAATCTAATTTTTTTAATTTAAACCTCTGACTTAGATCATAAACTTCAAAATGATGGCTCCAAACATGGTGGACACTTGACACGAATCTAATATCTCTGACAATTGTATGTACCTAGGCTTTAAATTCAACTTCTGCTTGAGAATTCCAACACTGCCATGGAGATAGAAGACATAGAATGATATGAGGCCTAAACTTAATCCCAATCCAGACATCTAAACCTCTTTCCTTTGAGCACCAAGTGATTATCTGGTAAACTAATCTAGCTCTTCTTAGACTCTATTAAATATTGGTGGGGCTGAGGACTTCCCTACACTTCAACTCAATAGGTAATGTCTCCCACTTGGAAAGACTTACATTAAAACCATTAGCATAATGGTGGTTTTAAAAAGATTTAAAATCATAAATATTAGATCTCAATAGCTCATGATACTTGTTCTTCATATGCATATGATATAGTGGTTGAAAAGAAGAAATAAGCTTTTTCCTTTTGAAAATTGTGGTCTCATGCATAACCCAGTGGTGCTTTGTAATTATAGTAATCTATTATTGGTTTGTTAAGATGTCATTTGGTTCCTTAGAGTGGAGATAAAGGCATGAAATTATGTTTTTCCAAAAAATAATTTTATCAAAAAATTAGAATGATATCTTAACAACAAATTAAAAGTATAGAACTCACAAATGACATCATGCCTTTCTTTAGTGCTATTTAGAAAAATGTCCATAAATACATGCTCATCTTTAATGATATATGAAAAACCAAGGGAAATTAACTAAATGTGTCATTTATAAAACTAATCATGTAAGAAAAGAACATAAATGATGTTGGAAATATTGTCATTGATGTCAAAGGTTTAGTATTATTGGTGATAAAGGCCCCATTGCATTTAATATTGTTTATCTTGGCTAATATGAGTTAATATTTATTTAATATTAATGAATATATTTTTGGTTGCATATGAGACAAAATAAGGGCCCATGGAGAAGACGAAGAGTCACGGGATAAAGACAAAAGAAGGATGGGACGCATTTTCCCATGAAGAGTCATCTTGGGGAATACCAAGAGTCACCAAGTGAAGACAAAAGAGTAAAGGGTGAATTTCTCATGAAGGGACACTTAAAAGAATATGAAAAGTCACCAAAGACAAGGACAAAAGTGGGAAAGATGTTTTTGGTCATGAAGGGTCACCACATGACTTTTCAAATGCTTGGATATGAAGGGTCATCCAAGATTGGTGCCATTTTCCATGAGGATTGAAAGGTCACAAAGGGGGGAGGCCAAAGGTCATTTGGAAAGCCATAAATAAAGGCTTGAGTATCCATTTGTAATGTGGATGTGAGAGGTTGATTTGATATTGTAATATCTAGCTTAAAAGAGTAATTTTGAGAGATGATTTGTATTTGTTATATCTATCTTAGAAGAGAAAAAGTGAGAGAGAGGAAGGAGATGTTGTATTGATCTATCATTTGTTGAGATAGAAACATTGAGAGATAGGTGTGTGGTATACACAAAGGGGTTGGTGCTCCTGTGGGTTGGTGCTCACGAATAACAGTTGGGTTGGTGCTCGGCAAAGGGGTTTGAAGCTCCTATGGGGTGGTGCTCATGAATTGTAGCTGAGGTTTGTACTTGGCAAAGGGGTATGGTGCTCCTGTGGGGTTGTTCTCATGAATATATTTGAGATTGATTCTCTATGGTTTTTCCCACATTGAGTTTCCACGTTATATTTGGTGTCTCTCTCTGTCTTGTGTGATGTTTATTGTTTGAGTTTTATTGCATATCTTGAATGTTTGATTAAGTGGAATATTGGTTAAAGGAAAGATTTATAAGATATACAATATACTGATTCACCCCCCCTCTCAATATATTCCGTGCTTAACAATTGGTATCAGAGCAGGTTCTTTTTTGAAAAGTTTTACAGCTTGAAGGTAGATCGGGAAAGCACGATGACTGGGTCACAAGAAGGATTTTCTACAAATAAGGCACCTTTGTTTGATGGGATGAATTATGCTTTTTGGATCATGAGAATGAAGGTTTATTTGATGGCCCTTGGATTCGACATATGGAAATTAGTGGTGGAGGAATATGAAGAGCCACAAACATCTACAATTACTCCAGCAGAAAAGAAGGCAAGTGAATGTAATGCTAAAGCTTTAAATGCTATTTTATGTGGTTTATGTGAATCTGAATTTGTTAAAGTTATGCAATGTAAATCTACTCATGAAACTTGGGTAAAACTTGAGAATATTTACAAAGGTGATGGAAAGGTACATCAAGCTAAATTACAAACTTTTAGAAGGCAATTTGAAAGTTTGAAGATGGAAGAAGAAGAAGATATAGCAAGTTATCTTTTGCGAGTTGATCAGATAGTAAATCAGATTCAAGGTCTTGGAGAAACATTGGAAGAGTCAACGGTGGTGTAAAAGGTTTTAAGATCTCTACCAATGAGATATGATGCAAAGGTTTTGGCAATCGAGGAGATGAAGAATTTAGCCAAGCTGAAAATGGATGAGCTTCATGGTATTCTCACGGCATATGAGATGCAGACAGAACAAGATAAACCCTCAAAGAGAGAAGCAGCTTTCAAGACATCAAAGAAGGAGAAAGCTAAGATTCAAGAATCAAGTGATAGTTCCAATGATGATGAAGATGACAATGAAGCACTTTTCATTTGTAGGACAAAAAGAGGAATAGGTAAATATCAAGGAAAATTACCTTTTAAATGTTTTAATTGTGGAAAGATTGGACATTTTTCAGCTAAATGCCCATATAAGGTTAAAGATGATGAAGAATAAGAAAATCCTACATACAAGAAAAATTTCAAAGGCAAATCCAAGAAGGGATTCGAGAAGAAGAGCCTGTATTCTAAGGACCCTAGCTCAGTTGAAGATAGTGGAGTCAGCGATTCAGAAGATGAGGAGATTATATTCATGGCCATACATGATGATGATCAAGAAGAAGAAGAGGAGGAAGCTGAAGTATATATGGAAGGAGAACTCAATTGTGCCCTAGAAGAGTTAGAAGTTGTTTAGAAGAAGAATCGAAGGTTAAAGCGCCAGATCGAGAAAAATGAACAAGAGTCAAAGGAAATGATTGAAGATTTACAAGCACACTTTGAAGAAGCCAAGAAGAATGAAGAAGATCTCATAGCCCAGTTGGAAATAGCAAGAAAAGATTGTGAAAGGTATGTTATTGAAATTTCTTCTTTAAAATAAGATATTAAGAAAGCAGTCAATGATAAAACAGTCAGTGATTCAAAATTTGAAGATAACACTAACATGCTGAATAAGATGTTGGAAAGTCAAAAAGCATATATAGATAAGATAGAGATCAGTTTTGAAAATAAAAAGAGCTATGCTGAAGCTCTGACACAAGAGGAAATAGAAAGGGAAGAAGTGAAGAATACAGAGGACATTCCAAACAAAGAAGGCTAGAGAGAACAAAGCTACAAAAGGCAATCAGGGCAGAGATATACGGACATGTCTCATTTTTATGGCTATTGTTTTTATTGTAATGGATATGGTCACAATAAATTAGAATGTAAAAAAAGAGCTAATAATTTCAAAAATAAGGAGAAGGAAAGACAAGTAGAGTCAAGCAGAAGCCACAACTCTTTTGCTCCTCTATCAAGCTTTGATGAAGAGACCATAATATGCTACAAGTGCAACAATTACAGACACATAACTCGGTATTGCAAAAATGTGTTCGAGTCAGTCAATAAGGATCAGAGGTTCAAATCTCCATTAATCAAGAAGAAGAATCAAAGTGTCAAAGATCCATTCATCGGGAAGAAGGTTCAGACATGTACATGGCAGAAGAAACAACATGAAGATTCTATGATGGTGCAGACAGCTCTGCATGTGGGAGTAAAGATCAACCATGGTTAATTGATAGTGGATGTTTAAGGCATATGACAGGAGATAAAAGTAAGTTCATTTCTCTAAAGAAGATTAATGGTGGTACAGTGAGGTTTGGAGATAAAACCACTGCCAGGATGGCCAGAAAAGGTACTTTGAGTTTGGATTATGGTAGAACTAAGACTAAAAATGTTTTGTATGTAAAAGGTCTTAAGCATAATCTGTTGAGTGTTAGCCAAATTTGTGATCAAGGATACACATTAAGGTTTCATGCTGAAGGTTGTGAGATTAGAAGAAAAGATTCAAATGAGTTAATTGCAGATGCTCAAAGGATAGGGAACAATGTATATGTTTTGTCAGATATCTTCTCAAAGACACGATCAAAGGATACATTCAAAGATCGGCAAGAGGAGTTGGGAGTAATTTATATTACTACCTATCATTGATGTTCAGCATCACATGAGGGGGAGCTAAGTGTTAGCTCCAGGTAGGCCCTTTGCCATTGATGTCAAAGGGGGAGAATAATAGGTACATGTATAGGAACAGGTACAGGTTGCTACAGTAAGGGGGAGTTATTGTATGTTTTCAGATGATGGTATGTGTAGGTGATAGGATGTGGCAGTTTCAGGATTGAGGTTGCCATCAATGACAAAGGGGGAGATTGTTGGAAATATTGTCATTGATGTCAAAGGTTTAGTATTATTGGTGATAAAGGCCCCATTGCATTTAATATTGTTTATCTTGGCTAATATGAGTTAATATTTATTTAATATTAACGAATATATTTTTGGTTGCATATGAGACAAAATAAGGGCCCATGGAGAAGATGAAGAGTCATGGGATAAAGACAAAAGAAGGATGGGACACATTTTCCCATGAAGAGTCATCTTGGGGAATACCAAGAGTCACCAAGTGAAGACAAAAGAGTAAAGGTGAATTTCTCATGAAGGGACACTTTAAGGAATACGAAAAGTCACCAAAGATAAGGACAAAAGTGGGAAAGACATTTTTGGTCATGAAGGGTCACCACATGACTTTTAAAATTCTTGGATATGAAGTGTCATCCAAGATTGGTGCCATTTTCCATGAGAATTGAAATGTCACAAAGGGGGAAGGCCAAAGGTCATTTGGAAAGCCATAAATAAAGGCTTGAGTAGCCATTTGTAATGTGGATGTGAGAGGTTGATTTGATATTGTAATATCTAGCTTAGAAGAGTAATTTTGAGAGATGATTTGTATTTGTTATATCTAGCTTAGAAGAGCAAAAGTGAGAGAGAGGAAGGAGATGTATTGATCTATCATTTGTTGAGATAACAACATTGAGAGATAGGTGTGTGGTATACACAAAGGGGTTGGTGCTCCTATGGGTTGGTGCTCACAAATTATTGCTAGGTTGGTGCTCGGCAAAGGGGTTGGTGCTCCTGTGGGTTGGTGCTCATGAATAGCAGCTGGGTTGGTGCTCGGCAAAGGGGTTTGAAGCTCCTGTGGGGTGGAGCTCACGAATTGTAGCTGAGGTTTATACTCGGCAAAGGGGTATGGTGCTCCTGTGGGGTTGTTCTCATGAATATATTTGAGATTGATTCTCTATGGTTTTTCACACATTGGGTTTCCACATTATATCTGGTGTCTCTCTCTGTCTTGTGTGATGTTTATTGTTTGAGTTTTATTGCATATCTTGAATGTTTGATTAAGTGGAATATTGGTTAAAGGAAAGATTTATAAGATATATAATATACTGATTCACCCCCCCTCTCTCAGTATATTCCATGCTTAACAAATGATGAAAGCTACTTGCATGCTAACAATTTCTTAGAAATAACACAAATGTGTCAGATAGAAGCATGTGCTTTCTACAATTACAGTTGGGATTCTGCCAATTGTTTCTAAGATTCCTCCTTAAGTTTGGAATTTTCATCCTTCAATTTTTGAATTTTTTTGGGTGATATATTAGTTAGATATTATTTCATGTAATGGAATAGGGAAAGAGGGAATAGCTCTTGTTGGACCCTCTATCTGAACTACAATCTCTCATATTTCTATTTGCATGGCTTGAATAGAGGCTTGTAACATAGAATTTCAAGTGGCAAGCTTTATTATTCTATTAGTATGTTGAGAAATCATTATATTTCTATCATAAATATTTTCTCTAAAATTATTAATAATATTTCACTTATCAACATTGACATTTTTCAAATTAGTAATATGAGTGTCCTTGATAACAATTTTTTTTTGTAAATTAGTAGTTTGAGTGTTTTTGATAGCAAGAGAATTCTAAAAATTACTCAATTATTTGGTCTATGAAAACATTACATTATGAACCCTCGTCTATTTAGCTTGTTTTCCTTGAAGAATTATTTCTTATTCACTAAATCTAGTAATAGATTCTTCCCACCTTTGTTTCAAATTAAAAATTAAGTCCTTACCTTTCAAAGTTAAATGGAGAAAATCTAACTCTATTTGTTGCAATCTGATTGTTTCTTCATAGCATGATAACTCCATGGCATGCTGTAATTATTTTTCTTCATTGAAAGAATGTGGAGAAGATGGATATTCTTCAATCAAGGGTGCATTACCCTTATCAGAAACAAAGGGCACATGATGCTCTACTTTTTGAGGTATGACTTCTTCTGCTAGGGTTTCCTCTATAAATAAAACTTATTCTATGGCCTACACATATTTTTATTCTTCTTTTTATTACAAAGTAAGTCAGTGAATGCATAAAATTTTAGTTGGAGGAGGATGAAGGGTGTTTGAAGAAAGTCCCATTTATCACTTTGATCTTTGGTGTAGTATCTTTATAACTAATGGTAGCAAAGATGGCCATTCTATAATTTCAATTGTGGTTTATTCAATATGGATTGTATTAAAAGGAGGAGAGGTAGGGCACAGTGTCTTTTTGGTAGGAATTGGAGAAAAATTTTAGAGGAAAGAGGACCATGCCTTTTCACCCTTTGGTTTACTGAGAAAATAATGGTGATAAGTAAGTGTAACCAACCCATGATGGTAGGTAGACCTATTACCTCATCTTATCTTCTAAGAAACAATAATTAGAGCATTGTGAAGTAAAAAGGGAAGATCAATCTTATATTTTTCTTGGACAACTCCTTTCCTCAAGTGAAGAAGGAGTCTCATAGAATCTTCACCCACTACTGTAAACTAACCATCACAAGTGATAGATTTCATTACCCAAAATGTAACATTTTTCCAAGGTTAAGGAAGAATTTCTCTCAAAATTCCCTTAGCCACTCCTTGGGGTAATTTGGCCAATCTGGGGTGTGGCTCATGTCCTTTAACAAACATATAGATTGGGTTATAAAATTTGATCTTTTCAATGTCAACTAATCTACCCTTAGGAATCCTAGATAGAACACTGATTATAAAAGGATTTACTGGAATGTTTTCCATTTGATAATAACATGATCTTCATCAAAATTCTCATATAATTCTTATACAATTTCTTCATGGATTCCCTCAAATATTTTTAATAAATTCAACCAACCTATTGTTTCAAAGATGTCTTTGGCTGCTTCATCTTGCAGAAATGCATCAAAGGATTCTAGTTCGCTTTTTTTTCTTTCTCCCACCCATCTTTGGAGCAAGCGCTATTTAATTGCAAATCTTACTATACTGTAAAAACACAAAGATCAAATTTGCATAGGGAATAGGGGAAATAAGAGGTTAGAGATATGACATAGTAATTGTTAGTAGTAACAATGTAAAAATGAATAACAAAGTAGGTTATATGATGTAATTGTGACAAGAATGATGGCAATAGTTATGGTTATCTCTTTGGAACATGTGAGATATAATAAGAAGGTGCTTTATCTGGTAAAGTAGTAATGATGTGTCATAAAGGTCATTATTAGCAGTACTGGGATCAATAATCATAATTAATTATGCATCATACCAACTATTTTTGAAAGACCCTCTATTTAAAACATAGTTACATTAATCTTGTTTGGAAAGACAATTTGGAAACATCGTCACAAAATATCATCACATCAATTCTTTTGGATATCTTCTAAAAACATCATCACATCCAATTAGGGATTATGGCATTGTTGGTCTAATGACATTATTTTGATTATCAATGATGGAGGTGTATTCTTCCCATTTGTGATTTTTCATCTTAGAAGCATAGTTATCAGTCTTCAGAGTATAGCTTCCAATATTTTGAGTTAAGTCACTAGTCTTTGAAGCTAAACCTTCAGACTTCAAATTAAAACTACATGGAACCTAATTTATTACAAAAACCTTATATATATAAATAAATAACCTTATATATATGGTTTTGTTTGTATGTATTTGTATCTAATTGCATCTACTTAATCCATGTCTTGTTTGAAGAACCACTTGGGGGCTTTGTTGATGGAGGTAATGGATAAGCTAGAGTTAGTCATTAGAAAGAAAATTTTTGGGTAGAAAACCTCTCCACATAGTAGAATAATTCATTATAGTGTTTGTTGTTTGTTACCAATGTAATGGTATTGAAACTAGTGTCTCAGAAGATTGTGTTTGTCCCATAAGAATAGAGAAATGGGACCTATTTTTACTTGGTGGTTCTAGATGTTCCTGCTTTAGCCATGGCTTCCAAATTTTGATTGATGAGATCATATATTGTCTTAATGTGGGATGAATGCATTGAAGTCATTTTTGGTAAGCTTGATTAATGCAATACTGATGGTGATCCTGGTTTGTGCCATATTAATGGGAAAACTTATCAAACTTATAAATATTGATTTTAGAAATTAATTACTCCACAATTCAATTTATCTTTAATTTGAATTCGATTTTCTATAATTTTTAACTTTAAAGCTAAATATTGCCACATTTTGACACATAGTTTCCACCTCAGATATAACTAAGTACTCACATGGAATGAATATGACTAAGCTATCTAGTTGGCTTGAAATATAGACATGTGGCACCTTTTGATTACCTCATGGATTATCCAAATATATCTTTGAATGATGACTCATCTATTTCTCACCACCTGGTGACCCTTAATTTGTAGCGAGCTCTTAGGTGGTTCCTTTTAATTCTGATACCTTGAATGGGGAATCCACTCTTGTGCCTTTTTGAAAGGTATTTCTTAAGAGATACCTTAAAGGGAAAATCCACTTTTGTGCACATTTTAAAGGTATCTCCTAGGATATACCTTGAAGGTATTACAAGGGCCTTTAAAATATCACATAGTAGTGTCTTCTATGTAAAGGAAACTTCCACTTGTTCCTTAAAGGAGAAAACCTCTGTTGTGCATGTTTGAAAGGTATCTCTTAAGAGATACCTTGAAGTGAGAATCCAATCTTATGCATGTTTAAAAGGTATCTCCTAGGAGAAACCTTGAAGGTATTATAATGGCCTTCAAAATATCACCTAGTAGTGCCTTCCATGTAAAGGAAAATTACATCTGTTCTTTGAAGGAGAAATCCACTATTGTCCCTATTTGAAATGTATCTCCTAGGATATAAATTGAAGGGGAAATACAATCTTTTGCATGTTTGAAAGCTATCTCCTATAATATAAATTGAAGGTACTACAGGGGCCTTAAAAATATCACCCATTAGTACCTTCTATGTAAAGGAAATTCCACTGGTTCCTTGAAGGAAAAATCGACTCTTGTGACTATTTGAAAGGTATATCCTAAGAGATACCTTGAAGGGGAAATCCACTCTTGTTAATGTTTGAAATTTATCTCTTAGGAGATACCTTTAAGGTGTTACAAATGCCTTCAAAATATCACTTAGTAGGTCCTTCCATGTAAAGGAAAATTCCACTTATTCTTAGAAGGGAAAATCCACTCTTGTGCCTGTTTGAAATGTATCTTCTAAGAGATACCTGGAATGGAAAAAAAATATTTTTCATGTTTTAAATGTATTTCCTAAGAGAAAAATTGAAGGTATTACAAAGGCCTTAAAAATATCACTCAATAGTCCCTTTCATGTAAAAGAAAATTCCACTTGTTCCTTGAATAAGAAATCCACTCTTATCCCTATATGAAATGTATCTCTTAGGAGATAACTTGAAGGGGAAATAAACTCTTGTGAATATTTGAAAGGTATATCCTAAAAGATACATTGAAGGTATTCCAGGGGCCTTCAAAATATCACCTAGTAGTGCCTTCTATGTAAAATAAATTCCACTTGTTTCTTGAAGGATAAATTGACTCTTGTCTTTATTTGAAAGGTATCTCCTAAGAGATAACTTGAAGGGCAAATGCAATCTTATGCATGCTTGAAATGTATCTATTAGGAGATACATTAAAGTTATTACAAAGTCTTTCAAAATATCACTTAGTAGTGCCTTCCATGTAATAGAAAATTCCACTTTTTCCTTAAAGGATAAATCCACTCTTGTGCCTATTTGAAATGTATCTCTTAGGAGATACCTTGAAGGGGAAATAAAATATTATGCATGTTTGAAAGGTATATCATAGTATATACCTTAAATTTATTACAAAGTCCTTCATAATATCACCTAGTAGTACCTTTCATGTAAATTAAAATTCCACTTGTTCCTTTAAGGAGAAATCCACTCTTCTACCTATTTGAAAGGTATCTCCTAGGAGATACCTTGAAGGGGAAATCCACTCTTGTGAATTTTTTAAAGGTATCTCCTAAGAGATACCTTGAAGGTATTATAAAGGCATTCAAAATATCACCCAATAGTGCCTTTTAAGGAAAATAATATTCCACTTGTTCCTTGAAGGAGAAATTCACTCTTGTGCCTATTTAAAATGTATCTCTTACAAGATACCTTGAAGGGGAAATCCACTCTTGTGCATTTTTGAAAGGTATTTAATAGGAAATAACTTGAAGTTATTACAAGGGCCTTCAAAATATCACCTAGTAGTGTCTTCCATATAAAGGAAAATTATACTTATTCTTTGAAGGAAAAATCCACTTTTGTCCCTATTTGAAATGTATCTCCTAAGAGATATGTTGAAGGAGAAATCCACACTTTTGAATGTTTAAGAGGTATCTCCTAAGATATACATTGAAGATGTTATAAAGGGTTTCAAAATATCACTTAGAAATGCCTTCCATGCAAAGGAAAATTCCACTTGTTCTTTGATGGAGAAATCCACTCTTGTGCTTTCTTGAAAGGTATATCCTAAGAGATATCTTGAAGGGGAAATCAAATCTTATACATGTTTTAAAGTAATATAATAAGAAATAACTTTAAGGTATTAAAAATGCCTCAAAAATATCACCTAGTAGTGCCTTCCATGTAAAGGAAAATTCCACTTATTCCTTAAAGGAGAAATCTACTCTTGTACCTATTTGAAACGTATCTCCTAGGAGATACCTTGAAAGGGGAAATCCACTCATATGAATGTTTGAGAGGTATATCCTAGGATATACCTTAAATTTATTAAAAGGACCTTAAAAATATCACCAAATAGTGCCTTTCATGTAAAGGAAAATTGCACTTGATCCTTGAATGAGAAATCCACACTTATCCCTATTTAAAATGTATCTCTTAAGAGATATCTTGAAGGGAAAATACACTATTGTGAATGTTTTAAATGTATCTTATTTTATTTTTCATTCCAATAAGTTTCATTGGCACAAGTACACCTCTATTTTCCACATTCCCTCTACCTAGTCCTCCTAAATTTTAAAATCATTTCCTAAAAAATAGTTATTGACTCACTCTCCCATCATTAATTTTAGAGTATAAATACCCATTATAAGACAATTATTATGAGCTCACCTAGGGGTGTTGGATTATAAATACCCCTCTCCTCATTTGTAAAAACACTTAGATGCATTGAGATTTTGATAGCATTAAGCAATTATAGAGAGCATAAAGAATAGAGAGAGCCGAGCCAATAATTATGAGAATTTGTGAGTAGGGATTGCTAATCTAGTGCCTTTAATAAGATAAAGAATGGGTTTGAATAATAATTCTTGATGGAGACTTATACATCTTCATCAACACTAGTGTAATTATAGACAAAATCCATTTGAGGGTGAGGATTAGTGTAGACGTAAAATCTTGAAGGCTTCATCTAATTATTACCCACATGAGAATGGGATGGTAGATTCTACCAACAAAAATATGATCAGACTGATAAAAATAATGTATGATGACAAGCAGGAGTGGAAACTATACATAAAGATGGACTTATGGGCATATCACATCACCCCTAAATAGGTTTTGAAGACTTCCTCATATGAGCTTGTATATAGGAAGAAAATAATTATGCAAATATCATCAAAAATGACCACACAATAGCTCATAAAGGCTATTGAAATTAAAGAAAATAGAGTAATATAGGTTCATCTTGTTGAATTTCTCAAACTCTAGGAGTTAAGGGAATAGGCAAGTGATGTGAATCTCATCTAGTGATGGTTTGATATGAAGTTATCAGACATAGAATTTAAACTTGGAGATTTAGTTCTCAAATATGATCAGTGGGCTAAAAAGCCAAGACAACATGCAAAGTTTTATTCTTTTTGGAGCAGACCATTTTGCATCATCAGTGACAGGTGGGGGAACGCTTATGAATTAGAAGATACAGAGAGAAATGTATTAGAGATTCCCATCAATGAGATCGACTTGAAGCATTTCAACTAACTTACCCATCTTTCCCCTTGTAGATATTATGTTAGTTTCCCTTTCTACCATGTGTTTATTTTTTCTTATTGTTGTTTCCCCTTGCTTTTTTTTCCTTTTCTTTATTGTTTCCTTTTCAAATAGTGTCATTAAAATAAGTGAATCTTCTATTTTCTATGTATCCCCTCCTAATCCTCTCAAATATTCAAAACATAATCTCTAAAATATGGTTATCTACCTGCCTTACCTACCATTAATACCAAATGCCCCATTTTTACACAAATCCCCATAATAATCAACACAAATCTCTTGTGAGTGGTCTTTCAAGTGTGTGTACCACCCTTATCATTTATGGGAGTACCTAATTTTAAGACTTTTCATCATGGGCATACCTAGTTGCATCGATGTATGAATACACTCACCTCATCTAAGATAATAATTAGGCACATTGAGTGTGTCAAGAACATCAAGTGAATTAAGAGAAGTAGGAAGGGTTGAGTCTAAAGTTGCAAGTATCAAATTAGAGAACCATTAATCTAGAGCTATAGTAGAAAAAAATAGTGGTTTCAAAGCAAAATCCTCACCAATGTAAGCTTCTACATCTTCATCAAGAAGTGATCAACATCCCATCAAAAAAAAAACCTATAGGTTGAGTAGTGGGGGTGACCTTTCCCTCAACCATGAAATAAGAAAATCCAATGCTTCCACCCCTACTCCAATAAAATAAAAGGTGACCAACACCAAAAAATCATCTAAGGGGGATTAAAGGGACTGAACATTGGTCATTGACTTCATGGATAATATCTTTGACCTAAAGTTGGCCAAGAACCCCAAGAGTTTGTGAAAGATCCCAAACTAGGATTGAAAGCAAATAAAATTGATTTCCACTACTTACAGCATTCAATCAATTAGACAAAGATATAAAACCGAATGTAACTGATACTATAGCCCAGATGTCATAAAATTATTACAGATTGGTCTCAAAACCCAATTATTATAACAACAACCAAACTGGAAATAAAAAACTTGGGAATGCGTGCTCTCGGCCTGCTGTGTCCAGAAAACACAGTCACCGATGTCGGTCACTGCCGATGCCGACGTCGGTCTATACCCTGCCACCGTCGATCGTCTGAGGGTGACCTCTGCCTGCCTGTCTCTGACTACCTGACTGCCGGCGTCGGTAGATAATCAGCCGATGTCGGTCTATATGCCGATGTCGGTCTCTATAAGACCCTGTGGCTGAACTGTGCCCTTTCTTTTCTCTGACCTTGCTGGTACGGCCTGGTGCTTCTTTTATACAGATTTCGTACCCGAACCAAAAATGCAAATAAAATATATAAATCTGAAACCTAAATAATGAATAAATACCTAGAACCCATTTGCATAGGCTGAACCCTGGTATACCCCGTGAAAGGCCTCTGAAGCTCCAGATCTCACCAATATGCACAATCTGGATTCCATCTCGAATCCACCTCTGACAAAGGGTTGGGTTTTCGTCCAACTCTTCTCCAATCTACTGAAGGGTTTCATCCTTAGAGATCCCAACTGAATCACCGATTCAAGCTTCTCAGAATAATTTTGCAAAAGAAATATTAGATAATGCAAATGCTTTGCTTTCCCCTTCTTTTAAAGCCTTCCAAGGAAACTTCTAGAAGAAGTTAATTTTATTTTCATAATAATTTAATTAATTAATTAAACCATTTTAATAGAAAATTGGGGACATTACAGTTTGAGAGAGGGTGCTTATGCCCAAATTCTCATAAAGGATATCATAACTAACTATGATTTATTTATATATAGGTTATGGGAATGAACACTGACACATTTCATAGTGCCTTATGTTCATCCCTACCTAGATATCATCACCCTCTATGTACAAAGATATGACACATGCTCTAGCATAATTAATGGCAATGCCCATTTAAGGGTAAAAATTAGCATAGATAATATCAAGGAGATGCCCTAGCTCCCTAGTGATTAGGATGCCAAGATATATAATGTAGATAGCCTCTAGACTATTTGGGATTCCCATGTCTAAGAAAATAGAGAATTCCTTAGCTTTCTCTTCAAAAATAAAATCATGGAGATGTCTTCTATGCCTATTTCCCTCAAGAGCTTTCCCATGAAACACCTGAGAGATACTCTATCCATGTTGGCCTTCATCTTTATAATTGAATTCAATGCCAATGTCAAACACTTCCAGTTGGAGGTACTCTTCCTCATAACCTTGACATAGAAGGGACAAGATTTTATGTTGGATTTTGTAGAATCCATCACCACCTCTATAAGAGACAAGGGGGAAATTTTTTCAATAGTGGGTACCTTTTGGTACTCATCCTTCCTTCTACATCTCATTTTGTTCTAGAATTCCTAGTTATTTTCCAAATACCTCAGCCTTAACTCCTTTGAAATAGATGTCTTACCAAATGTGGTGAACCTAATCACTATATGGACCCACATCTTATCTATCAGTAGGGACTATTATGATTTATTAGATATTTTATCACTCCAATTCCCATCAACCTTAACATAGATCCCCTTACATTTAGAATGATTAAATCACATATGGAATGGCTCAGTAAGAGTAAGGTCCTAGTCAATTGATTCTAGGGATCCCACTTCTCATTCCTTCAAGTACATAGTTTCTAGGGAGAACCCTTCTAACTCTTACATATGTTGATAGAACAAACTATGACCTTAGAGTATGCTTGCCAACTCAATGTGTTATATTTTGTCTACAAGGTAGGGAAGAAGAAGAAAGGCTTATATAATGTCCCCTTCATAAGAAGAGGCATTATAGTGTGTAAATGGCACTATTAATGCCTACTCATAGCCAAGCTAGTAGAGCTTGGCATGGACCTATTAGATGATAGATAAAACTATGATCCAACTACATGTATAGAAAACTTGAAGATCACCAGTGCCCCCAATCATTAAGCTTAGCCTTTCCAAGAGTATAAGAAGTTTCCCATGGAAGACATTCCCCAAAATTATGTGGACCTAGCTCATATCTCACTAGACGCACTCAAGCCATGAGAATCATTCTATGAGAAGGTCCAGGACTAAAACCCAACTAATAAATTGTTAAAGGTGATGAAGAGGTAGCTCACCAAGTTAGGATGGAACAAAGATAAAAAGTTCACCTTTATAAAATAAAAGTATGAGATCAACCTTTCCTACACTAGGCTTGACGAGGAAGATAAATATAGAATATTTGATAAGTTATGGGATTTGAATCATTAGGATGATAGTTTAGTATAGGAATAATCCTCCCCTAAAATAGTGATAGGAGGAGAAGGAGAAGGAGAAGAAGAGGAGGAAGATACTCCTAGGTTTGTAGGAGTCACACCACTGTAGAAAGAGGCTATGGTCTTAGAAGTTCAAAATCCTTCCTCATAGCCATCTCCTATATACTCACACTCCATAGCTCCATAATAATAATAGTTTCCATCTGGGCACCTCATGACTAGTTCCCAATACAAATGGACCAAGGCACCCAAATATAACCCCTAAATTGAGCCTATGCAGAAAAAAATCTAATTCTTAAATTCCCACCTTTCCACCTTTGCCTCACTTATCATCTCCATAATTCCATCCACCATTTCACCTCATGTTATGATAGTCTCTACTACTAAATAAAACACCACATTGGTCACTCTCTCATCTTTTTCCACCTAATCCTCCACAAATATTACATCACTTTCCTCTTTGGTCTTGATCTTCTCCTATATGTCTTTCCTCACCCCACCACCTTCAACTTTGGCATTATCCTCCATCATGGTGCACACACCATTCCCCTTGCTCTGTGGGCTTCCAAATTTCTCCCCTTCCACCCTCACCCTAAATCAAACTTCCTTCAAAATAATAATACCTACTAATTCACAGTAGTAATTAACTATTCCATTTGTGCTACCACAAGGAATCACCTTCACAAGGGAGAGCATTCAATGTCTAGATCAGTACTAGCAGTAGGTGAACATAAGAAGAGCATCATGAGAGGCTTGAATGGAAAGAAAGAGATAGAAGTAGGCCAAGGCCTACAATCAAACTCACATGTGGTAATTTTATGACCCTACACAATATTCCCTTATGGTTGTTTATTTGAGCCCCAAGTAATCAACCCCCAAAGATAGATGCATCTAGGGGACTATGCTAATCAAGTTGTCATCCTCAATCTTAGCTAAGTTAGGCCTACTAATACAGTTGACCTAATGGAAGAGACATAAAATTCTATTACCATATACTACCTCAAGGTGACTCAACAACTAGAAAAGACCAAGCTAGAGCTTGTAAGAGTGAAAGATATAGTTGAACACCTCTATGTTGAGGCTAAGTCCAAAGATGTAGAGCTCAATAAATCAAGGTCTAATTTATAGAGCTATATATTTAATGATAAATTACTAGCAAAATTTAACCTGTGAGTGGCCACAAAAAATGAGCTATAGGAGAAGGAGACTAAATAGGCTCGAGTCCACTAGGAACTCTCTAATTTTTATGGATCATATCAATAATTGTAGCAAAATTTACAACAAAAATCCTCAATCAAGGATCAAGAAATTGAAAAGCTAATGAATGACCTTACCACCCATTTATAGGCCTAAAAAATCCTCTCTATGGTGCAATAATTATATAAATCCTATTAGGAAAGGATCAAGTCATAGTGGCAAACCTGAAGATAACACTTAATTTCATGATAGATGAATAGAATCTAGCCTCTCAAGTGAGCACATCTATTGATTAGGTGATCACCTTCATCACCCCTAAGGTCTCAAAGTCAAATAACCTCATCTAAAATCTATATAGTGATTCTCACAAGATGATACAAGTATCAAGGGGGATTGACTAGAGGTAGATGATGGCCAAGGTCAATGAGTTTCTTAGCTATATCAAGGCAGCCAACAAGTGCAAGGTATTCTTTAATGACTTAGAGCATGTGGTCTGAAATAGGTAGGGATGCATCAATCATTTAGTCCATTTGGGACTTCCCTCCCCTTTCTTGGTAGATAAAAACATCCTACTCAAGGACCAAATTAAGGCATTTCTTGAGAAAAAGTAGATTGACCAGACTGTCTTCAAATCTCTCAATCAAGTGTCTGATGTCTTTGAGATGGTGAAAATTTTACACCCACTCACCCAACTAGTGTTATAAATGCTAATAGTGGTCAAAGGCTTGGTGAATATATCCTTGTAGGAGATAATATATCTAGATAGAACCTTTTAGGCTCTAAAAAAGGAGACCCAGCTGAAAGAGGAAGAATGGGTGCCCTTGTAGGTGGCCCTTCAATTATTATAGGTATCCACATCTTCCTCCCATTTTTGTAATTTTACTTTAACTAGTCCAAGTACCAAAGTTTTGGGTTCTCCCATCTATAGGTAGATGCCCCTATAAGTCACCAATATGTGTGGATCAGAAATACAAGTTTATCAGTTTTAGAACAACTCATCTTTGACTTCAGGCTTGCTCGATAGTTAACAGTTCATCAGCACCTTTTGATAATTCCCCTTTTATTTCTTTCCTTATTTGAGGGCCCTTTTCAAAAATTTCCTAAGTACTAGACTTTTTTTGACTTTAACATGTGTTTCCCCCATGCTCAAACTCACTAAATAAGTCTTCAGCCCCTTCGAAGAAGCACTAGCTTGATAAATGATGATTTTCAAACCACTTCATATCCTATTGATAATGACACATGGATCATTTACTTCCATTAATAAAAATGTACCTTTTATGATGGAGAAGGGATACATGATTTAACCTTGATAATACAAGATTATTTTAATTTAATGCCCATTGCCTACCAAACTTTATTAATGTTTGATATATTTACTCTTTGAAGTACTCTACTGTGCACATGGTGAAGCACCATAGAGTTTCAAATCTGTACTGGTGATTGCATTTTTTACCCCATAATGTTAAATCCCATTTTCATGTTACATGGCATTATACACTACGTTAAATGCATAAACATTTATTTAATTTTATTTAAAATATAATATTATTATTTTATTATTAACAATATATAGAATATTTAGAAATATATTATACTAAAGTATATAATATTGATTTATAACCTATATTAACATATATATTATATTATATAATAATATTGATTAATATTAAAATATATTTTACAAAATATATAATATTAATATATAATTAATTAGTTTAATATATAAAAATATTATGATATATTTATTATAATATGTCAATTATATTTATTTATTAACTAATATATTTTATGTGTGGGGGAGAGGGAGGCAGGGTAAGAGGGGTTATGTGAAGAGAAAGAGTGTAAATCAACAATTAAACCTACTAGTTACTCCAAACCCATGAAATTGATGTCAAAATAATTTCATCTTAAAAATAATTATGGGTGCAATCTTATCAGGATCTGAATCACCATGCAATGCTTTAGTATATGATGGCTTTCATTTTTTTGTGTAAAGAGATAGCCTCTTAGCACAATCACTACGTCAAAATCACAATGAGTCCCTTAGTTTCGATTAGGGGGCATCTATGTTCACTGGATAAGGAGTGCCATAGTTATGGGTGATAAAGTTTTGCCTTGGTGATTGCAATGGAGAAATTGCTTTTGTTACAATGGTGCTAAAAAAATTATAAGTGACCAAGAATAATTTTGGGTTTAGAAATATGATAAAAATTTGAAGTGGACATATATGTAGGAAAGACACCATCTATTCCAATGTGTATGCCTACTATTATACCACCACCACTTCAATTTTTCTTAATAATTAATAATGTTACATCTTCAAAAAAATGTGGATGAAACTCCACCTATTATGCATTGACAAGCCTGATAATTATTTCTAAATCATTACCATCAATTAAAAAGTAACTTCCATGATGATAATTTTACTTTTATTTCCATATTTGAATTTCTATAATTTTCAGTATACTATGTCTTATAGTGGATTATTGAATATTTTCTAATTCTAATGATCCCCTGGATGTGATCCAAAACCCATGGTAGGAGACCCATCAAGTGTAATTTATTGTGATGAGCCTATTGCTATTTTATTGTAATAAAATTCCCTAAATTATAAAAATATACATTTAGATACAATCTATAAATGGAAAGTTTATATATAGAAATACTATATATTGTAAGTGTTCTGAGGTAGACTACTAATTATGCCCTCACATAACCATAATTTAGATAAGCACATAAAATCATTTCCCTAGAGGTCTTTGAGTTACTAGGTATGATTTTGTGTCACTTATTTTAATTATCATTTTAGACCTGAATTTATCTCCAAATATTAGTTTGTACGTTCAAGAAAGGTGACTCGCTTTCATCGATATTTGAATTGGTGAATTAAATTATCTCAAAGGTATTCCTGGGGGGCTAAAAATTAAGGAGTCAAATCCCTATTAGATATTTTGATTATGTTACATCTTTAAAAAATTTGGATGAGATTCCACTAATATTATGCAAGAGCCTTCTAATATTTCTAAATCATTAGCATGATCTCTACATCAAATTTGCAACTCCCTTGGTTTTGATTAGGGGCCATATATATTCATTGGATAAGGAGCATAGTTGTGGATAATCAGGTTTTTTCTTAGTGATTGTAATGGAGAAATTACTTTTCTTAAAATGGTGCTAAAAAAATTAGAAGCGATCAAGAAGAATTTCAGATTTAGAAATACGATAAAAATTTGAAATGGACATATATGTTCAAAAGACACCATATATTCCAATGTTCATGCCTACTATTATACCACCACCATCTCCTAATAATTAATAATGTCATAGCTTCAAAAACATGTGGATGAAACTCAACTTATTATGCATTGAAGAGCTTAATAATTATTTATAAATCATTACCATTGGTTCCAAAGTAACTTCCATGATGATTATTTTACTTATATTTCCATATTTGAACTTTTATAATTTTTATTGTACTATGGTCTTGTAGCAGATTATTGAACATTTTCTAATTTTGATGATCCCTTAGATGTGATCCAAAACCCATGGTAGGAAACCCATCAAGTGTAATTTGTTATGATGAGCCTGTTGTTATTTTATTGGAATGAAATTCCCTAAATGATACAAATCTACGTTTAGATACAATCTATAAATAGAAAGTTTATATATATAAATACTATATATAGTAATTATTATAAGGTAGAATGTTAGTTATTCCCTCACATAACCATTATTAATTTAGATAAGCAGACAAAATCCTTTCCCAAGAGGTCTTTGAGTTACTAGGTATTATTTTGTGTCACTTATTTTAATTACCAAACACTCCAAATATTAGTTTGTAAGTTCAATAAAGGCTACTCACCCTCATAGGTATTTGAATTGGTGAATTAAATTATTTGAAAGGTATCCCTGGGGGGCCTAAATATTAATGAGTCAAATCCTAATTAGACAATTTTCTTATGTTACATCTTCAAAAAATGTGGATAAAGCTCCATTAATATTATGAAATAGCCTTATATTATTTCTAAATCATTAACACATTATCTCTAAGTCAAAATTTCAACTCCCTTGGTTTTGATTAGGGGCATCTATATTCACTAGATATGGAACATAGTTGTGGGTGATCAGGTTTTGTCTTGGTGATTGTAATGGATAAATTGCTTTTATTACAATAGTGCTAAAAAAATTATAAGTGACCAAGAAGAATTTTGGGTTTATAAATATGATAAAAATTTTAAGTGGACATATATGTTTGAAAGACACCATCTATTCCAATGTGTATGCCTACTATTATACCATCACCACTTCAATTTCTCCTAATAATTAATAATGTTACATCTTCAAAAAAATGTGGATGAAAATACACTTATTATGCATTGAAGAGCCTAATAATTGTTTCTAAATCATTACCATTGGTTCCAAAGTAGCTTGCATGATGAAAATTTCACTTCTATTTCCATATTTTAACTTATATAATTTTCATTATACTATGGTCTTGTAGCAGATTATTGAACATTTTCTAATTTTGATGATCCCCTGGATGTGATCCAAAACCCATGGTAGGAGACCCATCAAGTGTAATTTTTTGGGACTCATATATGTTTGATATTGACCAAATATACTCAGGGGTTGCTTACAGGTGTAGGGAGAGTCTAATATGAGTTAACACTCAACCAACTTTGTAATAAGAAGCACTAAAGGTTTTTTGAATATAATATTTTTTTTACGAGATGCATTTTGTAATATAACTCTCTATGGCACCATCATGTTCACTATTTGATTGGTATCACATTTTGGTTCAATTAGATTAATAACATTTTAAGATGGCTTGATCTTAAATTTTCATGTATTGGATGAGGTTGTATTGGCCCCAAACATTACCAGCTTGTTTAATGCAAGGACTTTCATTTCTTGATCATGCTCAGGGTCACCCATTTATTTCTCATAAGTTGTAAATTTTAGTGCCACATAGTGTGGTGGCAAGGGGTGAAATGATACCTCTAATCCAATATGGTTATGAAAGACATATTTTGAATCAAGAACATAATTTGGATGCCTTTTAGGTCAGTTCTTCTCAATGAGAGATTTTTTTCCTCCAATACTTTAATCATTTGGAATGAGGATTGTGAAAAATCCCCATCTTGGTTCCATTACATTTATTTACAAATTTTTGTCTCAAATACAAATCTTAAGATCTAAAGATGTCTATAAAAGTATTCAACTCAAGTATATAAATTATAATATATAGGTTTGGAAATATTCTTGGAAGACTCTAGATTTAGAGGCTTTTAGAGAGGAAGGGTGAGATTAGAGAGGATTCTAGAATTGGAGAATTTTAAAATCCTCTTAGGGACTAATTAGGTTTAGGTAGGGGATTAGATAGGGATTATGTAGGTGATTAGGGACTAGGGGTATAAAGATCCTAGGAATAGGATAGTGTAGGTGAATAGGTGGGCCATAGGAATTTTAAATTTTATAATAATATATAAGTGGGGATTAGGATAAGATAATGAGGATTTAGGATATTAATTAATTGAATTTTTGGGATGGATAAGTTTAGTAGATGGCAAATAATGAAGAGGGATATTAGATAAATAATTACAAAGGGGTGATAAATTAGCGAGATGAAAAGGGGATAAATTAGATAAGTGGAATTAGTGTCGACCAATAATAATATTAGTGAAATTAAATGGAACGAATGAATTTTAAGATGCATACATCTTGGGATGTACCCATTAATGGTCAAAATTCCCTTAAAAATCTTCCCAAGAGATATAATTAAATATTGTGTTCCATCAGTAGTATAATTTATATAATCTAAATAAATGAAGTTTTTGTGATACTTATATTTAAATATTTTTTTCAAGAGGAGTAAAGTTTCTTGGATTATTGAGTTTAATGTTTAAATTTAATTGATTTTACATGGATGTGATTTGGCCATATATTTTTTAGCCCAATATTGGGCTTCAAAGTTGAAGTACTTAATGTGTTGTTGGATGAAATGATTAACCTTGACTTTATATTGAGTTATCACATGACTTGTTGTCATTAATGAAAAGTTAATGTTTATAGATTGGTATGGTGTAGATTGCTTATGCCCTCACATAACTATAATTTAGATAACCTCACAAAATATTTTCCCATGTCTAGGTCTTTGATTTACTAGGTATGATTTTGTGTCACTTATTTTAATTACCATTTTGGCGTTGAATTCGTCTCCCAATATTAGTTTGTTAATTCAAGAAAGGTTACTCGCTCTCAAAGGCATTTGAATAGGTAAATTAAATTATCTCAAAAGTATTCTATGGGGACTAGAAATTAAGGATTCAAATCTCTATTAGAAAATTTAATCATATAATTTAATGAATAAATATGAATAAACTTTTTAATTAGATTAATTATAATAAACAATAAAAATTTGTAAATATTTTTATATTCAAAAACTATTTGAGTTTATTATTTATGATTAAATATTTTTATTAAATAATGTACATTGTTTAAATGTTTAAATATATAAATACATTTTAAAATAATTTTATATGTTACAAATTATTATATAAACTTTTAAATTAGTATAGAATTAAAAATTTCCGCACACTTCAAAATTAGGGCTAAGTTTATCTTTTTATCTTTATATTATTTTCTCTTAATTTTTATCTCTCCCTTTTGAAGGCCAAAAAAAATTATTTTATTGACTATTAGGTTAACTGTGGCATTACTGGTAGAAGCATTGACATCATTTTTCACTATCATTTCTGCAGTTGTGGCATTAGTGGTGGAAGTGTTGACCCCATTTTTCACTATCATTTTTGTAGGTGCTTCTTTATAAGTATTTAATCTATGTAATGTATTATTTTACTGTATTTGAAATGTGTGATTTATTTGGCTTGACGTGAACCTTTTATTCATTATTTACTACTTTAAGTAATGAAATCATTGAGATTCAGATAGACCTAGATTTTTGTTATGAAATGGCCGAGATAATGAAATGGTGGAGATTAGGATTGTTTAGCACTTACTTGTATTCAATAGGGACCAAATGGTGAATGTGAGGGAAAAGCAATCATTTGTATTAACTATAAGCAAATAATGAAATGGCCGAGATAATGAAATGGTGGAGATTAGAATTGTTTAGCACTTGTATTTAATAGGGACCCAAAAGGTGAATGTGAGGGGAAATAAGAAATTTTTTTATTAACTATAAGAAAATAATGAAATGATAGATATTAGGATTGTTTAGGGCTTTTGTATTTAATAAGGACCCAAATGGTGAATGTGAGGGGAAAACAATCATTTTTATTAACTGTAAGCAAATGATGAAATGAGAGATAATGAAATGGTGGAGATTAGTATTATTTAGTGCTTAATTGTATTCAATAGGGACCCAAATGGTGAATGTGAGGGAAAAGTAGACATTTTTTATTAACTATAAGCAAATAATGAAATGGTTGAGATTATGATTGTTTAGTGCTTACTTGTATTCAATAGGGACCCAAATGGTGAATGTGAGGGGAAAGCAATTTTTTTTTATTAATTGTAAGAAAATAATCATAGTAAAAAAATGCCATGATGTGAGAGAGTTTTAATGGTTCCACCATCTCTATCTCACCGTATCGTTCATCTATTGGCTTTTTTCAAGATAATATGAATTATATTTTATTCTAGACTAAGTTGAAAAGTTATTTTTTGGTTTGTTCTAGGTTATTATTATTTTATTTAAATTATTTTCATTTTAGAATAAATTAAAAAGTCATTTTTTGGGTGGCAAACTTTTCCCTCATGTCGCATCATAAACTTTAATGAATGAATGATTGAATAACACCTAGAATTATTATTTAAGGTGGTTAACTTTTACCCCATGCTTTGATATTCTTGGGTAGAGGGGTCCCATGCATCATTATATATTAAAAATTTTCTTATAACATATATGCACCTATTACATAGGAGTAGTTATTGTTTAAGGAGAAGTTTTTGAAGGGTGGGAAGCAGTAGGAGCCTAAAGGTTTGTATGCTTTCTCCTTTTTTTGGTTTCCATCTATCATTTGCATTCAATCAATTTTTTTTTTTTTAAACAATTTTTTTATAGTAAACTGCTCCTACTTCTCTCATCAGCATGTACTACACATAATTTTTATAGTCTTTGGATCACATATAGATATCTTCAGAGTATTTGGTACATGTCTTCTAATCACCAATACAGATCATCAAAGCATTCATAGAATTCTTTAGATCATCATATGTATGTCTTTGAAGCACACCTAGAGCATATTCAGAGTAATTCTAGAGCATCTTTAGCGTGTCTTCAGAACATTCAATCATCAGATCTTGCTTGTTGAATCCTCAAAAATGTAGTTGAAAGAGTTTTAAAAACTATGTGTTACCTTATCAAAATTAACCCATCATTTGGATGTTTTGTTGTACTCAAAATTACCCCATCTTTGGGATGTGTTCCTCTCCTCAAAATTACCCCATTCATGGGATGTGTTGCTATACTCAAAATTATAGGTTAGACACAATAACAAGGTAAAGAATCAATAATAAATTACATATAAATAGTGAACAAATTGCATTCATATCCTACTTAGATCCGAATTTAACTATTAAATACAATATAATATATAACCAAATGCAACTCTTTAGGGAAAATTTATATAACTATGATGATTTGTATGGAATTCTCATCATTTCTCCCCCACACTTTACCTTTTAAAAGTCCTCTCATAAAGAAGTGAGATGACTGATCCTTAATCCAATTTTTTTAATTTAAACTTCTGACTCATATAATAAACTTCAAAATGATGGCCCCAGATATGGTGGCCCCTTGACAATAATCTAATATCTCTAACAATTGTATGTACCTAGGCCTCAAATTCAACTTCTACTTGAGAATTCCAACATTGCCATAGAGATAGAAGACACAAAATGATAGGAGGTCTAAACCTAATCCCAATCCAAGCATCTAAACCTCTTTCCTTTGAGTACTGAGTGATTATTTGGTAAACTAATTTGGCTCTTCTTAGACTCCCTTAAATATTGGTTGGGCTGAGGACTTCCCTACACTTTAACTCAATAGGTAATGTCTCCCACTTGGAAAGACTTACATTAAAACCATTAGCATAATGGTGGTTTAGAAAAGCTTTAAAATCATAAATATTAGATCTCAATAGCTCATGATACTTTTTCTTCATATGCATATGATATAGTGGTTGAAAATAAGAAATTAGTTTTTTTTCTTTTAAACATTGTGGTCTCATGCATAACCCGATGGTGCTTTGTAATTCTAGAAATCTATTATCGGTTTGTCAAGATGTCATTTGGTTCCTTAGAGTGGACATAAATGCATGCAATTATGTCTCTCCAACAGATAAATTTATCAAAAAATTAGAATGATATCTTAACAACAAATTAAAAGTATAGAACTCACAAATGACATCATGCCTTTCTTTAGTGCTCTTTAGAAAAGTGTCCATAAATACATGCTCATCTTCAATGATATGTGAAAAACCAAGGGAAATTAACTAAATGTGTCATTTATAAAACTTATCATGTAATAAAATAGCATAAATGATGAAATCTACCTGCATGCTAATAGTTTCTCAAAAATAACACAAATGTGTCAGATAAAAGCATGTGCTTTCTACAATTACAATTGGGATTCTGCCAATTGTTTTTAAGATTCCTCCTTAAGTTTGGCATTTTCATCCTTCAAATTTTGAATTTTTTTGGGTGATATACTAGGTAGAGATAATTTCATGTAATGGAATAGGGAAAGAGGGAATACCTCTTGTTGGACCCTCTGTTTGAACTACAATCTCTCATGTTTCTATTTGCATGGCTTGAATAGAGGCTTGTAACTTAGAATTTCAAGTGGCAAGCTTTATTATTCTATTAGTATGTTGGGAAATCATTATATTTCTATCATTAATATTTTCTCTAAAATAATTAATAAGATTTCACTTATCAACATTGGCATTTTGAAAATTAGTAATATGAGTGTCCTTGATAGCAATTTTTTTTTGTATATCAGTAACTTGAGTGTTTTTGATAGAAAGAGAATTATAAAAATTACTCAATTATTAGGTGTATGAAAATATTACACTGTGAACCCTAGTCTATTCAGCTTGTATTCCTTAAAGAATTATTTCTTATTCACTAAATCTATTAATAGATTCTTCCCACCTTTGTTTCAAATTAGAAATCAAGTCCATACCTTTCAAAGTTAAATGGATAAAATCTAACTCTATTTTTTATAGTCCATTTGTTTCTTCATATCATGGTAAATCCATGGCATGCTGTAATTATTTTTTTTGATTGAAAGAATGTGGAGAAGATGGATCTTATTTAATCAAGGGTGCATTACCCTTATCAGAAACAAAGGGCACATGATGCTCTACTTTTTGAGGTACAACTTCTTCTACTAGGGTTTCCTCTATAAATAAAACTTCTTCTATGGCATACACGTCTTTTTCTTCTTCTTCTTCTTGTAAGGTAAGTCATTGAATGAATCAAAGTTTAGTTGGTGGAGGATGAAGGGTGTTTGAAGAAAGTCCCATTTATCACTTTGATCTCTGGTTTATTATCTTTATAACTAATGGCAACAAAGATGGCCATTCTATAATTTCAACTATGGTTTATTCAATATGGATTATAGTAGGAGGAGAGGTAGGACATGGTGTCCTTTTGGTAGGAATTGGAGAAAAATTTTAGAGAGAAGAGTACCAAGCCTTTTCACCCTTTGGTTTACTGAGAAAATAATGGTGATAAATAAGTTTAACCAACCCATGATGGTAGGTAGACCTATTACCTCATCTTATCTTTTAAGAAACATTAATTAGAGCATTGTGAAGTAAAAAGAGAATATCGATCTAATATTTTTCTTGAATAACTCCTTTCCTCAAGTGAATAAGGATTCTCATATAATCTTCACCCACTACTATAAACTGACCATCACAAGTGATATAGTTCATTATCCAAAAAATAACTTTTTTCCAAGGTTAAGGAATATGTTCTCTTAAAATTCCCTTAGCCACTCCTTGGGGGGATTTGGCCAGTCTAGGCTATGGCTCATGTCCTTTAACAAACATATAAATTGGTTTAGAAAAAATTATCTTTTCAATGTCAACTAATCTATCCTTAGGAATCCTAGATAGAGCACTAATTATAGAAGGATTTACTGGAATGTTTTTCCATTTGATAATAACATGATCTTCATCAAAATTATCATATAATTCTTACACAATTTCTTCATGGAATCCCTAAAATATTTGTAATAAATTCAACCAATCTATTGTTTTAAAGATGTCTTTCGCTGCTTCATCTTGCAGTAATGCATCAAAGGATTCCAGTTCACTTTTTTTCTTTCTCCCACCCATCTTTGGAGTAAGCACTATTTAAATGCAAATCTGACTATACTGTAAAAACACAAGGATCAAATTTGCATAGGGAATAGGGGAAATAAGAGGTTAGAGATATGACACATTAATTTTTAGTAGTAACAATGTAAAAATGAATAGCAAAGTAGGTTATATGATGTGATTATGATAAGAATGATGGAAATAGTTATGGTTATCTCTTTGGAACATGTGAGATATAATAAGAAGGTGCTTTATTTTGTTAAGTAGTAATGATGTGTCATAAAGGTCATTATTAGTAGTACTGGGATCAATAATTACAATTAATTATGCATCATACCAAATATTTTTTAAAGACCCTATATTTAAAACATAGTTACATTAATCTTGTTTGGAAAGACTGTTTAGAAACATCATCACAAAATATCATCACATAAATTCTTTTGGATATCTTCTAAAAACACCATCACATCAAATTAGGGATTGTGGCATTGTTGGTATAATTAAATTATTTTGATTATCGATGATGGAGGTGGATTCTTCCCATTCATGATTTTTCATCTTAGGAGTATATTTATCAGTATTCAAAGCATAGTTTCCAGTCTTTGGAGCTAAGTCACTAGTCTTCAAAGCTAAACCTTCAGACTTCAAAGTAAAACTATATGGCACCTAATTTATTACAAAAACCTTATATATATTTAGAACCTTATATATATAAATAAATAACCTTATATATATGGTTTTGTTTGTATGTATTTGTAGCTAATTGCATCTACTTAATCCATGTCTTATCCGAAGAACCACTTAGGGACTTTGTTGATGGAGGTAATGGCTGAGCTAGAGTTAGTCATTGGAAGGCAAATGTCTGGGGAGAAAACCTCTCCACATATTAGAATAAGTCATTGTAGTGTTTATTTTTATTACCAATGCAATGGTATTGAAACTAGTGTTGCAGAAGATTGTATTTGTCCCATATAAATAGAGAAATGGGACCTATTTTGAATTGATGGTTCTAGATGTTCATGCTTCAGCCATGGCTTCCAAATTTTGATTTATGAGATCATATATTGTCTTAATGTAGGATGATTGCATAGAATACCTTTTTGGTAAGCTTGATTAATGCAATGTTGATGGTGATCCTAGTTTGTGCCATATTAATGGTAAAACTTATCAAGCTTATAAATATTGATTTTAGAAATTAATTACTCCTAAATTTAATTTATTTTTAATTTGAATTTTTTTTTCTATTATTTTTAACTTTGAAGCTAAATATTACCACATTTTGACACATGGTTGCCACCTCAAATATAATTAAGTACTCACATGGCCTGAATATGACTAAGCTATCTAGTTGGATTGAAATATAGACATGTGGCACATTTTGATTACCTCATGGATTCTCCAAACATAGCTTTGCATGATGACTCATATATTTCTCACCAACTGGTGACCCTCAATTTGTAGTGATCTCTTAGGTGGTGCCTTTTAATTCTGATACCTTGAATGGGGAATCCACTCTTGTGCCTTTTTGAAAGGTATTTCTTAGGAGATACCATAAAGGGGAAATCCACTTGTGTGCACATATTAAAGGTATCTCCTAGGAGATACCTTGAAGGTATTACAAGGGCCTTTAAAATATCACATAGTAGTGTCATCTATGTAAAGGAAACTTCCACTTGTTCCTTAAAGGAGAAAACCTCTCTTGTGCATGTTTGAAAGGTATCTCTTAAAAGATACCTTGAAGTGAAAATCCAATCTTATGCATGTTTGGAAGGTATCTCCTAGGAAATACCTTAAAGGTATTATAATGGCCTTCAAAATATCACCTAGTAGTGCCTTCCATGTAAAATAAAATTACACTTGTTCTTTGAAGGAGACATCCACTATTGTCCCTATTTGAAATGTATCTCCTAGGATATAAATTGAAGGGTAAATCCAATCTTGTGCATGTTTGAAATTTATCTCCTACAAGATAAATTGAAGTTACTATAGGGGCATTCAAAACATCACCCATTAGTACCTTCTATGTAAGGGAAATTCCACTTGTTCCTTGAAAAGGAGAAATTGACTCTTGTGACTATTTGAAAGGTATATCCTAAGAGATACCTTGAAGGTGGAATCCACTCTTGTTAATGTTTGAAATTTATCTCTTAGAAGATACCTTTAAGGTGTTACAAAGGCCTTAAAAATATCATCTAGTAGGTCCTTCCATGTAAAGGAAAATTCCACTTGTTCTTAGAAGGAGAAATCCACTCTTGTGCCTGTTTGAAATGTATCTTCTAGGAGATACCTCGAATGAAAAAAAATTGCATGTTTTAAATGTATCTCCTAAGATATACCTTGAAGGTATTACAAAGGCCTTAAAAATATCACCCAGTAGTGCCTTTCATGTAATATAAAATTCCACTTATTCCTTGAAGAAGAAATCCACTCTTATCCCTATTTGAAATATATCTCTTAGGATATCCATTGAAGGGGAAATCCACTCTTGTGAATGTTTAAAAGGTATATACTAAAAGATACATTGAAGATATTATATGGGCCTTCAAAATATGACCTAGTAGTGCCTTCTATGTAAAATAAATTCCACTTATTTCTTGAAGGAGAAATTGACTCTTCTCCCTATTTGAAAGGTATCTCCTAAAAGATAAATTAAAGGGGAAATACACTCTTGTGAATTATTGAAATGTATATCTTAGGAGATACCTTAAATTTATTACAAAGTCTTTCAAAATATCACTTAGTAGTGCCTTCCATGTAACAGAAAATTCCACTTGTTCCTTGAAGGAGAAATCCACTCTTGTGCCTATTTGAAATGTATCTCCTAGGAGATACCATGAAGGGGAAATAAAATATTATTCATGTTTGAAATGTATCTCATAATAGATACCTTTAATTTATTACAAAGGCCTTCAAAATATCACCTAGTAGTGCCTTTTGTGTAAAGAAAAATTCCACTTGCTCTTTTAAGGAGAAATCCACTCTTCTACCTATTTGAAAGGTATCTCCTAGGAGATACCTTGAAGGGGAAATACACTCTTTTGAATGTTTTAAAGGTATCTCCTAAGAGACACCTTGAATTTATTACAAAGGCATTAAAAATTTCACCTAGTAGTGCTTTTTATGTAGAATAATATTCTACTTATTCCTTGAAGGAGAAATTCACTCTTATGCCTATTTGAAATGTATCTCTTACAAGATACCTTGAAGGGGAAATCAACTCTTGTGCATGGTTGAAAGGTATTTCATAGGAGATAACTTGAAGTTATTACAAGGGCCTTCAAAATATCACCTAGTAGTGCCTTCCATGTAAAGGAAGATTGCACTTATTCCTTGAAGGAAAAATCCACTTTTGTCCCTATTTTAAATGTATCTCCTAAGAGATACGTTGAAGGAGAAATCCACTCTTTTGAATGTTTAAGAGGTATATCGTAAGAGATAACTTGAAATGTTATAAATTATTTCAAAATATCACTCAGAAATGCCTTCCATGCAAAGGAAAATTCCACTTGTTCTTTGATGGAGAAATCCACTCTTGTGCCTATTTGAAAGGTATCTCCTAAGAGATATCTTGAAGGGTAAATCCAATATTGTACATGTTCTAAAGGAATATAATAAGAGATAACTTTAAGGTATTAAAAAGGCCTCAAAAATATCACCCAGTAGTGCCTTCTATGTAAAGGAAAATTCCACTTATTCCTTGAAGGAGAAATCTACTCTTGTACCTATTTGAAACATATCTCCTACGAGATACCTTGAAAGGGAAAATACACTCTTATGAATGTTTGAGAGGTATCTCCTAGGAGATACCTTGAAGGTATTACAAGGACCTTGAAAATATCACCCAATAGTGCCTTTCATGTAAAGGAAAATTGTAGTTGATCCTTGAATGAGAAATCCACACTTATCCCTATTTAAAATGTATCTCCTAAGAGATACCTTGAAGGGAAAATCCACTATTGTGCATGTTTGGAAGGTATATTATTTGATTTTTACTTATAATTAGTGTCATTGGCATAAACACACCTCTATTTTCCACATGGCCTCTACCTAGTCCTCCTACATTTTAAAATCATTTCCTGAAAGATAGTTATTGACTTACTCTTCCATCATTAATTTTAGAGTATAAATACCCATTATAAGAAAAATTTTATGAGCTCACCTAGGGGTGTTGGATTATAAATACCCCTCTCCTCATTTGGACAAACACTTAGATGGATTGAGATTTTGATAGCATTAAGCAATTGTAGAGAGTATAAAGAATAGAGAGAGTTGAGCCAAGAATTATGAGAATTTATGAGTAGGTATTGTTAATCCATTGCCTTAAATAATATAAAGAGTGGGTTTGAATAATAATTCTTGATGGAGACTTATACATCTTCATCAACACTAGTGTAATTATAGACAAAATCCATTTGAGGGTGAAGATTAGTGAAGATGTAAAATCTTGAAGGCTTTATCTAATTATTACCCACATGAGAATGGGTTGGTAGAGTCTACAAATAAAAATATGATCAGACTGATAAAAGGAATGTATGATCACAAGCAGAACGAGTGGCACTTGTACATTAAGATGGACCTATGGGCATGTCACATCACCCCTAAATAAGTTTTGAAGACTTCCTCGTATGAGCTTGTATATAGGAAGGAAATAATTATGCCAATATCATCAAAAATTCCCACATAATAGCTCTTAAAGGATATTAAAATTAAAGAAAATAGAGTAATATAGGTTCATCTTGTTGAATTTCTCAAACTATAGGAGCTAATGGAAAAGGCAAGTGATGCAAATCTCATCTAGTGATGGTTTGATATGAAGTTATCTGACATAGAATTTAAACTCGGAGATTTAGTTCTCAAATATGATCAATGGGCCAAAAATCCCAGACAACATGTGAAATTTTATTTTCTTTGGAGAGGACCATTTTGCATCATCAGTGATAGGTGGGGGAATGATTATGAATTAGAAGATCAAGAGAGAAATGTATTGGATATTCCCATCAATGAGATTGATTTGAAGCATTTCAACTGACTTACCCATCTTCCCCCTTATACATATTAAGTCAGTTTCCCTTTCTACCATGTGTTTACTTTTTCTTATTATTATTTCCCCTTGATTTTTTTTCCTTCCCTTTATTGTTTCGTTTTCAAATAGTTTCATTAGAATAAGTGAATCTTATATTCTCTATGTATCCCCTCCCTAATCCTCTCAAATATTCAAAACATAATCTCTAAAAGATGGTTATCTACCTGCCTTACCTACCATTAATGCCAAATGCCCCATTTTTACAAAACTCCCCATAATAATCAACATAAATCTCTTGTGAGTGCTCTTTTAAGTGTGTGCACCACCATTATCATTTATGGGAGTACCTGATTTTAAAATTTCTCATCATGGGTCTACCTAGTGTCATTTATGTATGTATACACTCACCTCATCTAAGATAACCATTAGACACATTAAGTGTGTCAAGAACATCAAGTGAATTGAGAGAAGTAGGAAGGGTTGAGTCTAAAGTTGCAAGTATCAAATTAGAGAACCATTAATCTAGCGCTAAAATAGAAACAAAGAGTGGTTTCAAAGTAAAATCCTCACTAATGTAAGCTTATACATCTTCATCAAGAAGTGATCAACATCCCATCAAACAAAAAACCTATAGGTTGAGTAGTGGGGGTGACCTTTCCCTCAAAAATGAAATAAGAAAATCCAATGCTTCCACCCCTAATCCAAAAAAATAAAAGGTGACCAACACCAAAAAATCATCTAAGGGGGATTAAAGGGATTGAACATTGGTCACTGACTTCATGGATAATATCTTTGACCTAAAGTTGGCCAAGAACCCCAAGAGTTTGAGAGAGGGTGCTTATGCCTGAATGCTCATAAAGGCTATCATAAATAACTATGACTTATTTATCTATAAGTTATGGGAATGCAAACTAACACATTTCATAGTGCCTTATGTTCATCCATACCTAGAGATCATCACCCTATATGTACAAAGATATGACACCTGCTCTAGCATAATTAATGTCAATGCGTATTTAAGGGTAAAAATTGGCATAGATGATATCAAGGAGATGCTCTAGCTCCCTAGTGATTAGGAGGCCAAGATCTATAATGTAGATAGCCTTTAGACTATTTGGGATTCCTAAGTCTAAGAAAATAGAGACTTCCTTGGATTTTTCCTCAAAAATAAAATCATGGAGATGCCTCTTATGCCTATTTCCCTCAAGATTTCCCATGAAATACCTAAGAGATACTCTATCCATGTTGGCCTTCATCTTTAGAATGGACTTCAATTCCAATGTCAAAGACTTCTAGTTTGGGGCACTCTTCCTCATAACCTTGACATATAAGGGACAATATTTTATGTTGGATTTTTTAGAATCCATCACCACCGCTATAAGAGATGAGGTGGAAATTTTTTCAATAGTGGGCACCTTCTAGTACTCATCCTTTCTTCTACATCTCATTTTGTTCTAGAATTCCTAGTTATTTTCCAAATACCTCAACCTTAACTCCTTTGAAATAGATGTCTTACCAAATGTGGTGAATCTAGTCACTATATGGACCCACATTTTATCTATCATTAGGGAATACTATGAGTTTTTAGAGATTTTTATCACTCCAGTTCTCATCAACCTAAAATAAATAACTTACATTAAAAATGATCAAAGCACAGATGGAATGGCTCACTAAGAGTAAGGTCCTAGTTGATTGGTTTTAGGGATCCCACTTCTCATTCCTTCAAGTACATAATTTCTAGGGAGAACCCTTCTAACTCTTACATATTTTGATAGAATAAACTATGACCTTAGAGTATGCTTGCCAACTCAATGTGGTAGATTCTATCTAAAAGGTAGGGAAGAAGAAGATGAAAGGCTTGCATAATGTCCCCTTCATAAGAAGAGGCATTATAGTGTGTAAAAGGCACTATGAATGCCTACTCATAGCCAATATAGTAGATCTTGGCATGGACCTAATAGATGTAGATAAAACTATGATCCAACTGGATATATAGAAAACTTGAAGACCACCAGTGCCCCTAGGCATTAAGATTAGCCTTTATTGGAGTAGAGGAAGTTACCCGTGGAGGACATTCCCCAAAATTCTGTAGACCTAGCTCATATCTCACTAGACACACTCAAACCATGGGAATCCTTCTATGAGAAGGTCCAGGACTACAACCCAACCAAGAAATTGTTAAATATGATGAAGAGGTAGCTCACCAAGTTAGGATGGAACAAAGATAAAATTTCCACCTTTACCTAATACAAGTATGAGATTAACCTGTCCTACACCAGGCTTGATGAGGAAGATAAATATGGAATATTTGATAAGCCTTGGGATGAGAATCATAAAGATGATGGTTTAGTAGAGGAAGAATCCTCCCCTAAAATAATGATAGGAAGAGAAGGATAAGAAGAGGAGGAAGATAATCCTAGGTTTGTAGTAGGATTCACACCACTGTAAATGAGGTTGTGGTCTTAGAAGTTCAAAATCCTTCCTCATGGCCATCTCCCCTATACTCACACTCCACAGCTCCATAATAATAATCATTTCCATCTGGGCACCTCATGACTAGTTCATCCCAATACAAATGGCCCAAGGCACCCAAATCTAACCCTTAGATTGAGCTTGTGCAGAAGAAAATATATTTCTTAAATCCCCACCTTTTTGCCTTTGCCTCTCTTATCATCTCCATAATTCCATCCACCATCTCACATCATGTTATGATAGTCTTTACTACTCAATAAAACACCACATTGGTCACTCTCTCATCTTTTTCCACCTAATCCTTCACCAAGTTTGCATCACTTTCCTTTGTGGTCTTGATCTTCTCTTATATGTCTTTCCTCACCCCACCACCTTCAACTTTGGCATCATCCTCCATCATGGTGCACACACTGTTCCCCTTGCTCTGTGGGCTTCCAAAGTTCTCCCCTTCCACCCTAACCCTAAATCAAACTTCCTTTAAAATAATAACACCTACTAATTCATAGTAGCAAGTAACTATTCCATTTGTGCTACCACAAGGAATCCCCTTCATGAGGGAGAGTATTCAATAGCTAGATCAGTATTAGCAGTAGGTGAACACAAGAAGATCAACTTGAGAGGCTTGAATGGAAATAAAGAGATAGAATCAGGCCAAGGCCTACACGCAATCTCATATGTGGTAATTTTATGGCCCTACACAATAATCCCTTATGGTTGTTCATTTGACCCCCAAGTAATCAAGCCCCAAAGATAGATGTAGCTGGGGGACTATGCTAATAAAGTTGTCAACCTCAATCTTAGCTAAGTTAGGCCCACTGATAGAATTGAGTTGATGGAAGAGACACAAAATTATGTTACCATAGACTACCTCAAAGTGACTCAACAACTAGAAAGGACCAAGCTGGAGCTTGTAAAAGTTAAAGCTATAGTTGAACACCTCTATGTTGAGGCTAAGTCCAAAGATGTAGAGCTCAATAAATCAAGGTCTAACTTATAGAGCTATATATTTAATTAGAAATTACAAGCAAAATTTAACCTATGAGTGGCCACCAAAAATGAGCTATAGGAGAAGGAGACTAAATAGGCTCGAGTCCACTAAGAAATCTCTAATTTTTATGGATCATATCAATAATTGTAGAAAAATTTACAACAATAATCCTCAATAAAGGATCAAGAAATTGAAAAGCTGATGGATGACCTTACCAGCCATTTATAGGCCTCAAAAATCCTCTCTATGGTTTAATAATTATATAAATCCTATTAGGAAAGGATCAAGGCATAGTGGAAAACCTGATGATAACACTTAATTTCATTATAGATGCATAGAAGCTAGCCTCTCAAGTGAGCACATATATTGATTAGGTGATCACCTTCATCACCCCCAAGGTCTTAAAGTCAAAGAACCTCATCTAAAATCTCTATAGTGATTCTCACAAGATGATACAAGTAGCAGGGGTTATTGACTAGAGGTAGATGATGGCCAAGGTCAATGAGTTTCTTGGCTATAACAAAGTAGCGAACAAGTACAATGCATTCCTTAATGATTTAGAGCATGTGGTATAAGATAGGTAGGGATGCATCAAGAATTTAGTCCATTTGGGACTTCCCTCCCCTTTCTTGGTAGATAACATCCTTCTCAAGGACCAAATTAAGGCATTGCTTGAGCAAAATTAGATTGATTAGACTGTCTTCACATCTCTTGATCAAGCATCTGATGTCTTTGAGATGGTGAAAATTTTACACCCACTCACCCAAATGGAGTTCTAAATTATAATAGTGGTTAAAGGGTTGGTGGATATCTCCTTCTAGGAGATAATAAATCTAGATAGAGCCTTTCAAGCTCTAAAAAAGGAGACCCAGCTAAAAGAGGAAGAATGGGTGCCCTTGCAGGTGGCCCTTCAAAAATTATAGGTATCCACATCTTCCTCCCATTTTTGTAATTTTACTTTAACTAGTCCAAGTACCATAGTTTTGGGTTCTCCCATCTTTAGTTAGATGCCCCTATGAGTCACCAATATTTGTGGATAAGAAATCCATGTTTGTCATTTTTGGAACAACTCATCTTTGACTTCAGGCTTGCTCGATAGTTAGCAGTTCCTTGAGACCTTTTGAAAATTCCCCTTTTAGTTCTTTCCTTATTTGAGGGCCCTTTTCAAAATTTTCCTAAGTACTAGACTTTTTTTTACTTTAACATGTGTTTCCCCCATGCTCAAACTCACTAAATAAGTCTTCAGCCCCTTCGAAGAAGCACTAGCTTGACACATGTTATCTCTATGCTTGTCCATGAGTGGTGTCAGTTTGCTAGAACTTAAAGGAGTGTCATTGGATGAGAGTGTGGGTCCCTTATTTCAATCAAAACTTTTGAAAAACTTTAAGTCCAGATTAAAGTGTAATCTAATGATTCCAAGGGTGACCAAAGTCATTAAATGTAACATAGATGGGATGGCTCTAGAAGTATACACATGGTACCACATCACTTTTCATAAGCATAGTAGACATAACAGAATAATATAATTATACCATATCTAGGATTTGGAGGCTAACTGCACTCATGAGCTCAAGACCCTCTTTCAATTTCAATGGCACCATCATGGGTATGAGTGATAGAAACTCTAGGTGTCATTTCCCTAGGGTATCACCTCACTTATACATTCTAGGCTCTTCCCTTTTAGAGGGGGCTAGTTATTCTTTTTTGGAACTTATCATATTTGGTATTCTTAATTTTTTAGCCATTGTCATATAATAGGATAATATTAGTTACATTTTTATATTCTATAACCTTAATAGGTACACCTCACAAATGTTATTAGATGTTTTTATGTGCATTTCATGTCCTTTTATATTTTGTTCTCCATTTAAAATGAAGAGGATGTGATGTTATATGTTATTTGGAGTAGAGAATTATCTTTTTCCATTTTTTCTTTTATTCTACTTATATATTTTGGGTCTTTGCTTGCATAATAGACTATAGCTCATGTTTTATGCTCCTTCATGGTCTATAATTCTTAAGTATCTAATCTATTTTATACAATTATAAATTAATGTTTCATATCTCTCAACACATCACCTTATGTTAAATTTACTTTACATGTTATTTTTTTTCCTTTCTTTAAACTTAAATGAAGATTTGGCTTCTAAAATTTTGGAGTTTGATTTACAAAATGCAATTTATTCCCACACTTGTAAAGCTTCCACCTTCCATGTAAAGGAAAATTGCACTTATTCTTTGAAGGAAAAATCCACTCTTGTCATTATTTGAATTGTATCTCCTAGGAGATACCTTGAAGGGGAAATCCACTCTTATGCACATTAGAAAGGTATCTCCTAAGATATACATTGAAGGCATTATAGGGCCCTTCAAAATATCACCTAGTAGTGCCTTATGTGTAAAGTAAAATTGCACTTGTTCCTTAAAGGAAAAATCCACTTTTGTGCCTGTTTGAAAGGTATCTCTTAGGAGATACATTGAAGGGGAAATCCACTCTTTTACATGTTTGAAATTTATCTCATAGATACATTGAAGGGGAAATCCACTCTTTTACATGTTTGAAATGTATCTCATAGGAGATACCTTGAAGGTATTACAAGGGCATTAAAAATATCACCCAATAGTGCCAAAATAGAAGATTTCATTTGTTGATCACTTGTTTATACAACTACCAGTAGTGTTTTTTGTGTAAAGGAAAATTCCACTTATTCTTTAAAGGAGAAATCAACTATTGTGATTATTTAAAAGGTATCTACTAGGAGATAATTTCAAAGTGAAATACACTCTTTTGCATGTTTGACCTTGAAATTATTACAGGGGAATTCAAAATATCACCCAATATTGCCTTCCATGTAAAAGAAAATAACACTTGTTCCTTGAAGGAGAAATCCAATGTTATCCTAGTTTGAAATGTATCTCCTAGGAGATACCTTGAAGGGGAAATCCAATCTTGTGCATGTTTTAAAGGTATCTCCTAGGAGATACATTAAAGGTATTATATGGGCCTTAAAAATATAACACAATGGTGCCTTGTATGTAAAGAAAAATTCCACTTCTTCTTTGAAGGAGAAATCCACAAAATGGACTTTAGGCAACATAAGAAATAATTCATAGTAACATTGGAAGGGATAAAACCATGATCATCTAAAAACATGTCCATTAATCCAAATGAGATTTAGGAATAATGTACAACTAAAAAAATACCCTAAGCATGTTCAATTATAAATAAAATTCCATTAAACCTAAAATATGGAAACACAAGCAATAAGTCATAACAACATTGGAAGTGGTAAAACCATGATCATCTAAAAACATGTCCATTAATATAAATGAGATTCAAGAATAATGTACAACTAAAATAGGTGTATATGATCTCTAAATTGGAAAATGTCACTTGAAAATGAGTGAGATTGGTTCCTACAGACAATAGAATATATTAAAGTTAGGTCTCGAGAACATATAAAATCTTAAACCAAGTGACATAGATTAAGGTTTTCAACACAATAAAATGATTGTGGCACAAAAAAAGTCCAAGTAAATCAATTTCTTATGGAATTTACCTTGGGTGATTTATTTCTTAGGCTAAAGCAATGATGACAAAAATTCCAAAGGTTCTTTGCAAAAAAGGCTGAAGGGCACTTTGAAAAGGTTCGAAGGGCACTTCTCATTGGGGAAAGGTTCAGAACTAAATTTTTGAAGGATAAGTTTGGAGGGAAAAGGGATATTCCAAAAATGATGAAGGTTACTTTCAAAAATCCTAAAGGGTACTTTCATAAGGTTCGAAGGTCACTTCTGATTGAGGAAAGGGCTCGGGACAAAAGTCTCGAAGGGTAAGTCTTGAGGAAAAAGAGCTATTCCAAAAATGTTGAAGGATAATCATAGAGGGAAAAGGGCCACATTTCAAAAAGGCCAAAAGGTAATTATATAGGGCAATTATCCTTTGCCAAAAGTCCTAAAGGGTAAGTTGCATAAAGCTCAAAGGGTATGTGCCCTTGGAGTCATTGTTTTGACAAAATTGCATTGACAATATTGCTACAAGGAATTATTTCAAGTTTTTTGAGTCAGACAAAATGTCTAATGACAAAAGTCTAAAGGGTCATTTCAAAAGGGCAAAGTGAAAAAATGATAAAGGGTCTTTCTAAAAAATCCATTAGGGTACTTTCAAAAATCCTGAAGGGTAATTTCAAAAATCTTGAAGAGTACTCATTGAATCTTATGAGGTCTATAATTTTGATGGTTTCACATTGAATTTTGGAATTAAGACACCTTTACCCCTCAATAAGATATAGAAGACCTTATACACATCAATCAATGTATTGTTAACTTCCTTCTTTAATTGAAACACCTATTTACTCATTGAATCCTTTCTACACCACACTAATCATGGGTAAGTTCCACCTCAAGTTATTTTACTATGAGACTCCTTCAATAGCCTTGTAATACCTTAATGGGTGAGTTAAAACTATTTCGTTGAGGGTAACATGAATTTATCTTAATGGGTGAGTTGAAATTATCTCCTTCAAAAAGTTTCACTTAAGGAAGCTTCTAAAGTAGGGAGAAGGGTAGAGAAAAAAAAAAGTCCCTATGGTCTCAAGATTTACCTTTGAATATGGATTATATATGGACAAGTGTTTTTAGAAACAATGTTTATTGTGAGTAGGTGTTACACACACATAAACAAACATAGTTAAATAGTCTCAAAAAGTTTGATATAGGAAAACTCAAAGATTTGGGCCAAAGGTTGCTCATAGAAGATACCTTGAAGAATAAATCCATTCTTGTGCCTATTTAAAAGGTGTCTCATTGAATCTCTTATAGATATCTATGGATCATAATCCACATTTTGAATTTTTAGGTTAATTATCCTTTTTGTTCTCAACATGCTCGGTGAATTTCAGTGGGTGGTGTATTGGCCTCCTTTTATTAGGGTTTCCCTTCATTTTTTGGCTAAGTCTCAGTCCCTTCCACTAATTACACATGTCATCATGGTGCTTCTCAATAAAGAAGGGATTTATTCTTTAAAGTAATGGTACACCATTAGCTAAGGGAAGTGGGACCCATTTCTAATATGTATGCTAGAGGTAGTTTAGAGGGAGAAACATGTCACCACAAAACTTCTTCTAAGCATCATGGGAATCCTAGATGTTGCTCCATAAATCACAATTTCATCCCACATCTATAAAGCTTTCCATAAAAAACTGTTCCCCAAGAGTGAGAGTTTTAGGCATAAAAAGTATCCATTAAGAGATTCCTTTATGGGTAACTTGAAGATATCTCCTAAGAGATACCTTGAAGATATTACAAACCTCAATAACACTGAACAAGTTCAATCTCAAGGTATTCAATAGGATATTCCTTTGAGGGCCTTGTAATACCTTCATGGGTAACTTAAATGTATCTCTTAAGAGATACCTTGAAGATATTAAAAGGACCATCAAGGTAAAGGAAAATTTTATAGGTACAAAAAATTAATTATTCAAATCTAAAACTACTAACGTAATAGGAAAATTGTTAAATTGGATTGAGGTGGAAAGAGCATGTGCATAGAAGGACCTAAAATGTGCACTCTCCCAAGTATTAGAAGGCCCTTCAAGTTATCAATTTATCAACCAGTAGTGCTTTCAAGGTGAAAGAAAGTTATACTGGGAGATACATTCAAGGTGAAGGAAAGTGCTTTCAATGTGTCCAATAGGATATTCCTTCAAGGGCCTTGAATTACACTTGTAATACCATCATGGTTAACTTGAAGATATCTCTTATAATATGTGTTATAAGAAAAATTCACTCTTGTGCATGATTGAAATATATCTCCTAGGAGATACCTTGAAGGTACCTATTGATGGGAATTTTAACACATATTAGAAACATAATTCCCCTTATTTTTCTCCTTTGAAACAAATGTTTATGGATTCCTTTACCCATCAAATTATATTTGCTGGTGCACATAATTTATTTTCAGTCTGGTCATATCTTATTAGTTTAAGTTTAAGTTAATGTATATATTATCAATATTTAATATATATTTTCTATTTTAGTTTGGAATTAGCATTTATTTATATACATTTATCACTGTTCAAAAAAAAATTCATGAACCGATGCAATATACAACTTGAATTTTATAAAAGATCAATATTTAAATCATTTCAATTGCTTTGTAGAATGACTTCAAGAAAAAAAAGGAATTCCCACACTTAAAAGGCATAATAAGGCCTCACTCCAAGGGAATTTGGATAAAAGGTAGAAGAAGGCCTCATTCTAAGAGAATTTGGATAGAGTACTTTTTAAAATACCAAAACTAAAATTAAATCCACACCAACATCTTTTATTTTATGGTGGTGACAAAATTCCTCTTACTGATTGGTATTTTGAATTGTTTATTCCACCAAACATGCACGTAGATATATACTTATTTAGCACTACATCAAGAAAAGAATCTTCTCTGATTGGAATAATCCTTGCATGTGACAAGGATGGACTTGAAGATTCCATTCAATTCCAACTAGAATTATGGAATGGATAAGAGGGAATTCTATGTCGAGCTACAACTAATTTCAATAAATTTACATCTAGTAAATGGAGATGACAAACAATAATTTTTCTCCTTCTTGTGAAGCATTTGGGTTTCATTTGAATAGCTATGATAACATTCAAATGTCTGGGTTGATAGATAGATATAATTTGGTCATTAGAATACAACATATGTTGAAAAAAAAAACATTAACAAGGGGCAAACACTTCTTCTACTTGCCACCATGCAAACATGTATTTAATATACCCGACAGTCATGATAGAAAAAAAATTAAAAAAAACAAGACAAGCAAGGGAAACATATTTGTATGAAGATTTGAAAGAGGCCATATAAGTACTCACACTAGTGGAGAAAAATAAGATCGAATAAAAGGTCAAGACACTTTTATTGACACAAACTTCTGATGAGACACACAGTGAATTCTCTACATGGTATATTTCTTCCAGTAATTATGCCTTGAACATTATTGTAGGGATATTTGAATTGGGGGATGTTAATATAAAAATAATAAATTTGAATGAAAGAGGGGTGAATGATATAATTCATTCATTTGTAAAACATAATGAGGTTCCATTTAAGGATGCCTTGTTAATTCCTTTTGATCCAAGCAACCTTGAATGTATTATTGAATCAAAAGAAGTCTTAGAAGATATGATGGAGAAAATAACCATAAGGTTAAAAATTGTGGATGGCCAACACATAATTATAACACAAAAAATAATTATTTTAGAGGAGGAAAACAATTCATAATCATTGAGAAATAAATGTTCTGTTAGAAGGGCAAGATTTTTGAAAAATTGTACTCCATTCCATATTATGCATTAAATATGTAACCAATATAATGAAGCAAATGAAAAAAATTATAAGGCTTTATTTATAGAAATAGTTCAATCTGCACATGAAATTATCAAATTGAGAGGTTGGAAGAATCTTGAAATATGAAAGAAAAAGATAAAAGAAATGTATGAATAATATAGACACTTGTTCACATAAATGAACTATTCAACACAATAATTACAAGAGAGAAAATGTCTTCTTTTCATGGAATACCCTATTTGGGATTGTTTTGATAAGGAATTTGATTTGTTTGAAAGTGGTTCTTTACCTTTTTCAGATAAACAAGATTTAAATCTGATTAGTACAATAGTACTTAGAAATATTTAAGGGCTTTCAAATAAATAAAAAATAAAACTAGCAGATTTATTGGAAAAAGGGTCTATTTTTTTCTTTAAAACCTCTAGGTATAATAACATGGATAATTGATGCAAAAAGATGAAGATGGAAAGAAACGTATTATAAAAAATTATAGATTATTTTAGCAACCATGATACAACATTGCCACCAGACCAAACAATCACACCTGAAGAGGTAAAAGAGCATTATAAATTTTTTATGAAAAGGTTTGATGATTTGTGTGTCCTAAATGAAGGTATTTCAAAAAATAAAAAAGCTCGAGGAACATTATCTCAATATTTATTAAGCATATTAAAATTTTATCTACATAATGATGGAGGTCAGCATCCTGAGAAAGATATAGAAATATTTAGCTACCATTATAGGCCCCCATGTATTTAGCCATCCATTTTAGAAGATTTTAGTGAAACATTCATTCTTTATCTGAACATCAATTTGATAATTATTGATATTTTTAATCTCATTAAAGTTTTTAAGGAAGAACATCTTCACCTATATATTTAGGTATTAACTAAAAAATTTATTGTCAAGGCCTTCAATGTATTCTTCATCCACAAACTAGAGCATTATTCTACCATTCAAACCTCTATCAATAATTTGTGTGTTGGTGATTTCTAGTACATGCAAGATTTGGGTGTCATACTATGGGGTCTAGATAATTATGGATTCAATTGGACACATATTATAGATATCAATTTTTATTAGGATCCCACTCACTTTCAACTTCAAGTTTTTAGCCTCCATTCATAATAATATAGATTAGAGGAAGGTTTTAACATCTATAAAGACATACCAACATTTCAAATGATTGTTTTGCACAAAATAGGAAGTCAATAAAAAATGAACTAGATAACATCTTTTGAGAGAAACTTATCTCTACTATCAATGATTTGAATGCATGTGACGTGCTAGGGGTATATATAGGAGTTAGATTGGTGTGTGCTTATATAAAATTTCAAAGAAATTTATCTTACATTACATAAACTAAAGAACAAACAATTTTTAATGTTCAATTTCAAAAAAAATTAACAAATTTAGAGCAACTAATATAAGAACAACTACTTCAATCAATACTAGGTGCATAACATTTTTAATATATTTTATAATCATGCTTCATTTTATAATCTAACATCTTGACAATATTTCGGTGTGTATGCTTTATTTTTTAAACCTAACATCTTAGCAATATTTTAGTGTGTAGAACTAATGGAATTACATGCAAGTGGAGAAACAATAATAATGGAAGATCATATCAATGAACAGGACACATCGTAAGTTGAAAAAGGTAACATAAGATCATGTATATTTTTCTATTATATAATTTTTTATTTATCAATGATTCATAATACTGACAGAATATTTCTTCATCTATTTATGTCTCAATTAAAATAGTTCACAACACAGCTCTTGAAATTTGTGTCTCCAACACAACCACCCATGATATAGCTCTACAGGTTGGTACCTCCATGAATACAACACAAGGTAAAACTCAACAACAAGACACATTTTTAAAACACAAATATCAAATCAATTGATGATGATAATTTTTAGCTACTACATTATATAATACCTTACAGGAATAAAGAACCAAAGTTTCAATGAAAGAGTGCACCCATAAAAACTATAAAAATTGGAAAAAAGGTGAAAACCCCTTTCAATAAATATATAATTATACAATTTAATACAAGTCTAGAATATATTAAGTATCTTTATTTATTTAAACATATTACAACTGAATTTTTCTTCATGGATAGGAGATTGTAGAAGACAATAAAATATATACTTGCATTAGCTTGGGATTTGGGAGTGTGAGCTCATTTTATTGTTGTGTAGACTTGAAAGTGGTTGTATTTACCCATTAAAATATTGTTTACATGTTTAATTTACCAATTATAATGTTGTTTACATGTTTAATTTAGCCAATTTAAAATAACATAAAATGTGCTATACTATGTCTTCAATACAATAAATTTTGATGTAGAGTATCCTTGTGCTGTTTATTAATAAAGCTATTGAATTTTAACAATTTTTAATTTGATGTGTCTTATTGGAAGTATATGAAGGAGGTTCAACTATTAAGGTGGATATTCATTTGAATTTAGTGATAGTGAACTACAATTTAGAAGAGTAAATCTAGTATTTTATTTATTATGATGGGCTGCATAAACATATAAATACATATTGGTATACATAAAAACAACTAATACTTTCATAACTGTAAGAATATAGATGTTGGTTGATCAATGTTAAATTCCTATCAACGTCTATGAGAAATGATTAATGGAAACATGACACTATTTCAGAATATGATAAAGTCATGGTCAAGTTATAAAGATTCAATATGAACTTTTATATACATATGTATATTACAAAACTGGCAATAGATATGATACATCCATGTATAATGAGTATTATAGTTACAACTAAGCATGTATTTATTTTTATATGTGTTTATATTAATCTTTATAAGATTTAAAGAAATGAAAAACAAAAATCAAATGAAATGCATTATGTTTTTATGTTACAATAAGAAATACAAATCAAAATTGCATCAATGACTAGTCTAGTAACATGTAGAACATTTTTTAAGAATAATTTCATGTTATATTATTATAATATAATATTTTTAATAAATGATTCATTTCTTTTTTAACAAATTGCAGATATTTCAAAGGAGGAGCTAAAACCAACTTCTAAAAAACTATTGATTTTTGGGTTGGATGACTTAATATTATTTGTCGTGCACAAAACAAAAGATATGAAAATGCATGATACAGAAAAAAAGAAGATTATAAAATAGAAAATATGTCATACTAAATTAAATATCATTCCAAATAAAAATTGAAGGTGGCACTATAGTCTTTTTCTCATGTTGGCATTTGGTCAATGATAGAGGACAATCATTTGAGGATACTCATTCAAGCCATAGGTTACACAAGTTCAAATTTCATTTTTATTTGGGGGAAAATATATTCTAATCCATTCAATATAAACATAAAAAAATTGGACGAATTTATTTTTAAAGGGACCTTCAAAGATGATTTTTTAATTACCAACACATTGTTCATTGATTGTAATTCTCAAAATTGTGTTACAAATCAAAAATTGAAAATGTGTTATGTTAGGTCATGTAGATATACGAGAAATGGAAGTCAAAAAGATGAAAAGGATTGGAGAATCAAAATGACATCAATCATCACATTCTTGGGAGAAAGCAAAAAATCCATGCCAACAATTGTGAACCAATGTTTAGAAAGATGTAACTTCCCCTAATTATTTCAAGTGTATTTATTGATTATAAACTATAATTTTAGTAATAAAAATTATCATCAATTTCATACAAATAAATTCTAAATTATTTCAAATATTTTTCAATTAATTTCAAAATAATCAATTCTAATTTATAATTACTTTGATCTGGTTAAGTGCAATTTGATTTATAGTTGGAGTTTCCTTGAAATTATTAAATTAGTATATTGACACTTGCTCATTAAGATCTTACCGATGAACAACAAAAAATTGTCAAGATATTTTATTTTTTAGATGAACTAGATTTCTAGATTTCTTAATATGTTTTCATCCATAATTTGGCCAATCAAATGGTGTCACATGTCCTAGCAATGAAAGCTACTTCAAAGGATCAATGATCGATATAAAGCCCCATAAAGGTGCCACACGTTCGAAACAATCTAATCTATTCAAATGATCTTTTCCCAAATGGTTTGAAATAATTCAATTTATTTGGAATATATAAAACATGTTTATGGAGAAAATATTCTTGACTCTACTTTAATGGGTATAATTTTAAATTATTTAAAATATCCCAATTTAATCAAAATGATTTATGCTCAAATAGTTTGAAATAGTCTAATTTATTTTTGGAAAAAATCTTATTCACTCTATTTTATAGGTATAAGTCTAAATTATTCAAAATAGCCCTATTTATTCAAAATTATATATGCCCAAATGCTTTGAAACAATCCAATTTATTTCAAATATATAAATTTATTTTTGGAGAAAATTCTCTTCACTCCATTGTAGTGGGTATAAATCCATTTTATTTAAAATAGCCCAAATTGTTTTGAAATGATCTATGCCCAAATGGTTTTAAACACTCCAATTTATTTGGAATATAAGAAATTTATTTTTTAGATAAATTTTTCTTCACTCCACTTTAGTGGATATAAGTCCAAATTATTCAAAATAGTCTAATTCATTCAAAATGATCTATGTCCCAATAGTTTGAAATAGTCCAATTTATTTGGAACATAAGAAAATTATTTTTTTAGAAATTTTTTTCCTCTCCACTTTAGTGGGTATAAGTCCAAATTATTCAAAATAGTCCTTAATATACTAACAAAATCATAATATAAGTTGTTATTACAAGCATATTTATATTATCCTTGATAATATAAATTATACACATAATTAATAATGTTTCACACACCATACCTCAACATGACATTCATGTTTATCATAGATTTTGTTCATACCTCCAACACTTCACAACTTTTTGGTCTTCATCATTTATGTTCAGAATTCAAGCTTCAAAGAAAATAGTTAGAGCTTACATTCAAAATTAGGTTTTCAGAGAAAATGTTCAAGAAAAGTAGTTAGAGAAATTATTTAATATTGTACTCAAAACTAGCCTTCGACATTTTGGTCTTCAGAAAAAATGCTCAAAAATTATGTTTTGAAAATTTTATTTATAATCAAGCCTTCGGGGAAGGTGTACTTCACAACCATCATTAAAGTTTTCCACCATAGGTCTTCAAAACTTGTGTTCATGAGATGTGCTAGCATCATAATAATTTGGGCTAACCCTATTCTAACACAACATCTGACACCTGACTCCTGAAAGCCTTTGTGGCATAGTTGAATTCAATCAAAAGGAGTGAAAATATGACACTTGTCAAAGGTAAAGACATGAAATTCATACAAACATATATAAGGTCTACATGGCATAACCACCAAAATAAAATGGAAAAGTTTAAAGTAAATGAGTAAAATAAGTTTATAAACATTGGGCATTAATGGCACATAAATTGGAATTTAATAATAAATTCTATATCATATAATTGAAATTAAACATTATGCCCATTGATAACTAATGAGCCTAAGTGAATTTGCATGCCTAAGAGAACTCAAATCCCTAGCCTTATGTTCATACTGTGAATTACTCCTAGAAAAGCCACGCCATTAAATTAAAGGATTAGAAATCTAAGGGCATAGAAAATAAATAATTGTTTATGCATCTAGGAAATTCATGGAAGTCTTTCCACCTTCTAGGTTTTCAATCAAAGACTCCATGGAATACATGGGCATAGTTTTTGATTCGATAGTGTTCAATGATGAGTATTGCAATTATTCATCCATATGGGATGTAATCAATATAGTGGACGTGCATACATATGAAAAAAATATAACACTAGTGTAATGGAAATTAGCTATATATTTGATACAACTCAAATGACAATGATTGCACTTTACATCAACCAAGCCCAAGGTGATTCCATGCATTAAACTACTGCAGGATTTGTTTTTTATGAGCAAGGTAACTAGTGACACTTTTTCACATTTCATAGAGTATAAAACTATTATTTCCTACATTTTAGGAGATGCCTTATATATTTACCTATCTTTTCCTATTATAGATGATACGTGTGACTTACATAGAGTGTTATCATGGAATAAAAATAACACAATTGGAAAAACATTGATCAAATGGATTATCCTTAGGGAAACTATTATCCTTAAGGAAAAGTTATTGGTACCTATCACCAAGTTTTATATGGGATTCTGCATTGGAATGGGTCTTCTAAATGGGTTGTATGGGTACCCTAGCATACAATTTATTAAACTACAGTAGGTTCTATTTCTATATTTATTAATGACCTCGGAGCTAACTTTTGTCCTATGAGAGATATTTAGTTCTAGGCTGTAGGATTAGGTATGAAATAAAGATAAGAGGCTTGTGGAAGGACATTTCTACGTGATGTATTACCTCTTATATGTAGTCATGGGCATAATATACATTCACAAAAAATCACTTTAGATCCAATCTCTATATTATATAAAAAATCAAATACGTGACTCCTACTCATTCATGCACATATACTCATATATAGAAAATATAGTCATAATTGCATAGGATGTGTATCCCTAGGTACGAAAGGATATCCATGAATCACCATTACCCAGAATATAAAAAAGCATTATTGATACATTGATGCTAAGAGGGGATTATGGGATCTACACAAACTGTACTATGATTATGGTTTTTGGTAACAAGGTTATCCCATTGTGTCTCCCAAAATATGTGCCAAATAAATTAGATGAATAAGATATCACATAGTAATTATGGTGGGGTATTAATGAATATTAAAGAATAATGATAAGGGTACATTTCATGTCTCTTATTTAATGATTGGTAGAAAGTGTTATGTCAACTAGAAGAATTTCAAAGAGGTTGGCAAGCTTAAGGAGTAATATTCATTGGCCACCATACCACATAGATATTGGGACCCTCATGGTCAAATCCAGAACTATATCCAAGGTCTTGGTATACCATACCAACATGAACTCTATGACCATGACTTTTTATTTTAAATGTTAAGAATGATTCCCTAGTTATAGAGAGGGCTTATATGGTTGGAATGATTCAAGAGTTGTTGAAAATAATCCAAGACTAACCTTTAATTTCCATTACATTTGCATAGGTTAGACTTCCACCCTTAAGAGTATGGGCTGCTATAGACTTTTAAAATAATAGGCCTTCTCAACCATCATTAGATAAAAGGGAACCATCTCAAATGCCACTCATCATGATGACTATTTTAAATTAATATCTTGGGGTGGAATAGGTTCCTAATATTTTAGGTTCTCTTTAGAGAGCAGATGAGCCAATTTACATTGAATCTTACAATTTAGAAGACTCTAGTCTTCCTAATTCCTCTTGAGCTCTTTTGATTTCAAGTGTGGAAGTCCCAACTTCTCCCACTCAAATGGATTCCTCCTTCACTAAAAAGATAACTCATTATTACAAGAGTAAATTTAAGGCCTATGGACCTCTTGTGAGCACAAAAGTCAACACATCATCTATAAACAGACCTTTGGGACATGAACAACCATTGATAAGTGAGCCTATTGATGAATATTATTAGGAAGAATTATAAAGAGATAAGGTCCTAAGCCTCTAAGGATAAAAATTAAAAACACCACTAGAGATTGATAAATTAGGTGAGGATATGGATCTAACTATTTTTTAGTTCCTATTATTTATACAATTCTAGTTTTGTCAAATTTTCTCCATTTTATGTTGATTCATTTTATCTTATCTCTCTTATCCATGATCTCCTACCATCCCTAGTGGTACCTATTGGTGTGAAAATTTATTAGGAGGACAAATTTATGACTTTGCATGAATAATATGGGGAGCAAAGTCCTTTTCCTACTAGAAGATAGAACCACCTTTATTGAAATCCAAAATGGGAAACCAAGATATTTTACAAATAAATAAAGGTAAATCATGGGGGCAGTACTTTTAACTTGAAAGTATGAAAAGGAGTTTTTAGAAAGGAATGTATATATATATATATATATATATATATATATATATATATATATATATATATATATATATATATAGAGAGAGAGAGAGAGAGAGAGAGAGGTTTTAAGCAACAAATTCATCAAGTTAGAAAATGAGACTAGACAAAAGGGTTAAGATAAAATTTGACTTTTGAAGGGAGAAAATATATCTCATTCAATGGGTTGAAAATACATAATCGTATCCTTAGGGATATGAAACATACACCATAAAACTATTTAACTTTGATAATAGAAATGAATATCCCTTTGTATTTTCTAATAGAAATAACAAAGATATTGCCTCTATTCCCACTGAGGTTTTCACATGTTTTGGAAATATAAATTACATCTCCAAATAGAGATTTTGTCATCTAATTTATTATTCTTAATATTTTGAAATTTGTAGTAATGGAAATGAAAATCAAATAAGCTTAATTAAACAAAAAACATATTTCAAAATATATTACTAACACAAAGTTTAGGAACACCTCTTTGTATTTATTTGTAAAGAGTAAAATGTCTGATCTCCCTTTACAAATATTTGCTAAAAATCTATCTATTTAGAACTCATAATATGAAACCCTAACTTGTATTTATAGGATAAAATGGATGGTTATGGTGCATAACCACCTATTTCACCTTTTTACAGAGTTATAAAACACCAACAAGAAATTACAACTTGAATTAGTGAAAAAATATTTTGAACATTTAGAGCCATTTGAGAAAAACATTTGGAGTTTTTTTACTGATTGAACAATCATATTATCAATTTTTAAAACTTAAAAAATCAAGTTAGAAAATTACAAAGACATTTTTTATAAATGACAACATAAATTTACAAGTGGAAATAGATTACCACAATACAAATTAGGTGAAAAGAAACATGAGAAGAAAATTCAAAAACATTGAAAACAATTATTCATTCTTCTTGTTACTATGTTGACAATTCTTTCCCTTTTATAAAGTCATCAAAATTTTAGAGAAATGCTTTGATCAAATCTTCATCTAGTCCATATGTGTGCATGCAGACAATGTTCATAAAGTATTTTAACTCTTCCATTTCCTAAAGATTGATTTTGAGACTATTTATTTTCATGTTTATATTATCCTCATTTACTTGACATTTGTATAGCTAGTGAAGTTATTCATGACCAAATGTAGACGTGGGGTTGACATTTTCTTGAATTTGCTCTTTGAATTATTTAATCACAGTCTCAATTGAAAATAGATTCTCATTTTGATCTTTATCATTGACAAAAGGAAAATTCAATTTCTTGAACTCAATATCAATTTCCATCATTGCATAACTTCCAAGTGACTTTACATTGTTGAATTTTTTAAGACACTCTTGAAGAGATTGGATCTTGAATTTATTAGCCCAAATAAATTCAATCTGATAGACAATTTATTCCTTATTGATAATTCTTTTTTCAATAAGGTCAACAAAAAGAAAATTTGACAACTTGACCAACCTAGGAATGAATTCTTCCCAATTTTGTTTCTCTTTAGCATATCCATTTTCCTTTGTCATTAGTTATTTGTATTGTGACCATATTTTAGAGATTAATGTTGGCACATTGAGAATTATTGAGGCTCCTTGATCAGTAACCTTTTCAATCTAATATTTCACTACATTGCCCATTTGACCTACCTCTCTTACTTTCTCCAATGTCTTAGCATGAAGACTTGATGAAGTGATAACTAGTTGAATTGGCTTCATCAATCTATGTATCACTGAATTCAACTATTCTACCTTTTATTTTAGTTCATCATTCATTTCTTTATCTTTATCCATTTTTAAAAAAATATTTACCAATTTCTAATTATACATCTCCTTTCATCCCTTCTCTGGTAGATTTTACCAAATGAACCCTAGATACTTGGTAGTCTTCAATTCTAATTTTTGACTTATTATTTCAACCTGAAAAATAGCCAATTATACATAATTATCTCCCTTTTCATCTATTACCATTCACAAAATTATTCTCACTTTCTTTGGTCCCTTAGAGAGTTATAAAACACCTATTTCACCTTTTTACAGAGTTATAAAACACCAACAAGAAATTACAACTTGAATTAGTGAAAAAATATTTTGAACATTTAGAGCCATTTGAGAAAAACATTTGGAGTTTTTTTACTGATTGAACAATCATATTATCAATTTTTAAAACTTAAAAAATCAAGTTAGAAAATTACAAAGACATTTTTTATAAATGACAACATAAATTTACAAGTGGAAATAGATTACCACAATACAAATTAGGTGAAAAGAAACATGAGAAGAAAATTCAAAAACATTGAAAACAATTATTCATTCTTCTTGTTACTATGTTGACAATTCTTTCCCTTTTATAAAGTCATCAAAATTTTAGAGAAATGCTTTGATCAAATCTTCATCTAGTCCATATGTGTGCATGCAGACAATGTTCATAAAGTATTTTAACTCTTCCATTTCCTAAAGATTGATTTTGAGACTATTTATTTTCATGTTTATATTATCCTCATTTACTTGACATTTGTATAGCTAGTGAAGTTATTCATGACCAAATGTAGACGTGGGGTTGACATTTTCTTGAATTTGCTCTTTGAATTATTTAATCACAGTCTCAATTGAAAATAGATTCTCATTTTGATCTTTATCATTGACAAAAGGAAAATTCAATTTCTTGAACTCAATATCAATTTCCATCATTGCATAACTTCCAAGTGACTTTACATTGTTGAATTTTTTAAGACACTCTTGAAGAGATTGGATCTTGAATTTATTAGCCCAAATAAATTCAATCTGATAGACAATTTATTCCTTATTGATAATTCTTTTTTCAATAAGGTCAACAAAAAGAAAATTTGACAACTTGACCAACCTAGGAATGAATTCTTCCCAATTTTGTTTCTCTTTAGCATATCCATTTTCCTTTGTCATTAGTTATTTGTATTGTGACCATATTTTAGAGATTAATGTTGGCACATTGAGAATTATTGAGGCTCCTTGATCAGTAACCTTTTCAATCTAATATTTCACTACATTGCCCATTTGACCTACCTCTCTTACTTTCTCCAATGTCTTAGCATGAAGACTTGATGAAGTGATAACTAGTTGAATTGGCTTCATCAATCTATGTATCACTGAATTCAACTATTCTACCTTTTATTTTAGTTCATCATTCATTTCTTTATCTTTATCCATTTTTAAAAAAATATTTACCAATTTCTAATTATACATCTCCTTTCATCCCTTCTCTGGTAGATTTTACCAAATGAACCCTAGATACTTGGTAGTCTTCAATTCTAATTTTTGACTTATTATTTCAACCTGAAAAATAGCCAATTATACATAATTATCTCCCTTTTCATCTATTACCATTCACAAAATTATTCTCACTTTCTTTGGTCCCTTAGAGAGTTATAAAACACCTATTTCACCTTTTTACAGAGTTATAAAACACCAACAAGAAATTACAACTTGAATTAGTGAAAAAATATTTTGAACATTTAGAGCCATTTGAGAAAAACATTTGGAGTTTTTTTACTGATTGAACAATCATATTATCAATTTTTAAAACTTAAAAAATCAAGTTAGAAAATTACAAAGACATTTTTTATAAATGACAACATAAATTTACAAGTGGAAATAGATTACCACAATACAAATTAGGTGAAAAGAAACATGAGAAGAAAATTCAAAAACATTGAAAACAATTATTCATTCTTCTTGTTACTATGTTGACAATTCTTTCCCTTTTATAAAGTCATCAAAATTTTAGAGAAATGCTTTGATCAAATCTTCATCTAGTCCATATGTGTGCATGCAGACAATGTTCATAAAGTATTTTAACTCTTCCATTTCCTAAAGATTGATTTTGAGACTATTTATTTTCATGTTTATATTATCCTCATTTACTTGACATTTGTATAGCTAGTGAAGTTATTCATGACCAAATGTAGACGTGGGGTTGACATTTTCTTGAATTTGCTCTTTGAATTATTTAATCACAGTCTCAATTGAAAATAGATTCTCATTTTGATCTTTATCATTGACAAAAGGAAAATTCAATTTCTTGAACTCAATATCAATTTCCATCATTGCATAACTTCCAAGTGACTTTACATTGTTGAATTTTTTAAGACACTCTTGAAGAGATTGGATCTTGAATTTATTAGCCCAAATAAATTCAATCTGATAGACAATTTATTCCTTATTGATAATTCTTTTTTCAATAAGGTCAACAAAAAGAAAATTTGACAACTTGACCAACCTAGGAATGAATTCTTCCCAATTTTGTTTCTCTTTAGCATATCCATTTTCCTTTGTCATTAGTTATTTGTATTGTGACCATATTTTAGAGATTAATGTTGGCACATTGAGAATTATTGAGGCTCCTTGATCAGTAACCTTTTCAATCTAATATTTCACTACATTGCCCATTTGACCTACCTCTCTTACTTTCTCCAATGTCTTAGCATGAAGACTTGATGAAGTGATAACTAGTTGAATTGGCTTCATCAATCTATGTATCACTGAATTCAACTATTCTACCTTTTATTTTAGTTCATCATTCATTTCTTTATCTTTATCCATTTTTAAAAAAATATTTACCAATTTCTAATTATACATCTCCTTTCATCCCTTCTCTGGTAGATTTTACCAAATGAACCCTAGATACTTGGTAGTCTTCAATTCTAATTTTTGACTTATTATTTCAACCTGAAAAATAGCCAATTATACATAATTATCTCCCTTTTCATCTATTACCATTCACAAAATTATTCTCACTTTCTTTGGTCCCTTAGAGAGTTATAAAACACCTATTTCACCTTTTTACAGAGTTATAAAACACCAACAAGAAATTACAACTTGAATTAGTGAAAAAATATTTTGAACATTTAGAGCCATTTGAGAAAAACATTTGGAGTTTTTTTACTGATTGAACAATCATATTATCAATTTTTAAAACTTAAAAAATCAAGTTAGAAAATTACAAAGACATTTTTTATAAATGACAACATAAATTTACAAGTGGAAATAGATTACCACAATACAAATTAGGTGAAAAGAAACATGAGAAGAAAATTCAAAAACATTGAAAACAATTATTCATTCTTCTTGTTACTATGTTGACAATTCTTTCCCTTTTATAAAGTCATCAAAATTTTAGAGAAATGCTTTGATCAAATCTTCATCTAGTCCATATGTGTGCATGCAGACAATGTTCATAAAGTATTTTAACTCTTCCATTTCCTAAAGATTGATTTTGAGACTATTTATTTTCATGTTTATATTATCCTCATTTACTTGACATTTGTATAGCTAGTGAAGTTATTCATGACCAAATGTAGACGTGGGGTTGACATTTTCTTGAATTTGCTCTTTGAATTATTTAATCACAGTCTCAATTGAAAATAGATTCTCATTTTGATCTTTATCATTGACAAAAGGAAAATTCAATTTCTTGAACTCAATATCAATTTCCATCATTGCATAACTTCCAAGTGACTTTACATTGTTGAATTTTTTAAGACACTCTTGAAGAGATTGGATCTTGAATTTATTAGCCCAAATAAATTCAATCTGATAGACAATTTATTCCTTATTGATAATTCTTTTTTCAATAAGGTCAACAAAAAGAAAATTTGACAACTTGACCAACCTAGGAATGAATTCTTCCCAATTTTGTTTCTCTTTAGCATATCCATTTTCCTTTGTCATTAGTTATTTGTATTGTGACCATATTTTAGAGATTAATGTTGGCACATTGAGAATTATTGAGGCTCCTTGATCAGTAACCTTTTCAATCTAATATTTCACTACATTGCCCATTTGACCTACCTCTCTTACTTTCTCCAATGTCTTAGCATGAAGACTTGATGAAGTGATAACTAGTTGAATTGGCTTCATCAATCTATGTATCACTGAATTCAACTATTCTACCTTTTATTTTAGTTCATCATTCATTTCTTTATCTTTATCCATTTTTAAAAAAATATTTACCAATTTCTAATTATACATCTCCTTTCATCCCTTCTCTGGTAGATTTTACCAAATGAACCCTAGATACTTGGTAGTCTTCAATTCTAATTTTTGACTTATTATTTCAACCTGAAAAATAGCCAATTATACATAATTATCTCCCTTTTCATCTATTACCATTCACAAAATTATTCTCACTTTCTTTGGTCCCTTAGAGAGTTATAAAACACCTATTTCACCTTTTTACAGAGTTATAAAACACCAACAAGAAATTACAACTTGAATTAGTGAAAAAATATTTTGAACATTTAGAGCCATTTGAGAAAAACATTTGGAGTTTTTTTACTGATTGAACAATCATATTATCAATTTTTAAAACTTAAAAAATCAAGTTAGAAAATTACAAAGACATTTTTTATAAATGACAACATAAATTTACAAGTGGAAATAGATTACCACAATACAAATTAGGTGAAAAGAAACATGAGAAGAAAATTCAAAAACATTGAAAACAATTATTCATTCTTCTTGTTACTATGTTGACAATTCTTTCCCTTTTATAAAGTCATCAAAATTTTAGAGAAATGCTTTGATCAAATCTTCATCTAGTCCATATGTGTGCATGCAGACAATGTTCATAAAGTATTTTAACTCTTCCATTTCCTAAAGATTGATTTTGAGACTATTTATTTTCATGTTTATATTATCCTCATTTACTTGACATTTGTATAGCTAGTGAAGTTATTCATGACCAAATGTAGACGTGGGGTTGACATTTTCTTGAATTTGCTCTTTGAATTATTTAATCACAGTCTCAATTGAAAATAGATTCTCATTTTGATCTTTATCATTGACAAAAGGAAAATTCAATTTCTTGAACTCAATATCAATTTCCATCATTGCATAACTTCCAAGTGACTTTACATTGTTGAATTTTTTAAGACACTCTTGAAGAGATTGGATCTTGAATTTATTAGCCCAAATAAATTCAATCTGATAGACAATTTATTCCTTATTGATAATTCTTTTTTCAATAAGGTCAACAAAAAGAAAATTTGACAACTTGACCAACCTAGGAATGAATTCTTCCCAATTTTGTTTCTCTTTAGCATATCCATTTTCCTTTGTCATTAGTTATTTGTATTGTGACCATATTTTAGAGATTAATGTTGGCACATTGAGAATTATTGAGGCTCCTTGATCAGTAACCTTTTCAATCTAATATTTCACTACATTGCCCATTTGACCTACCTCTCTTACTTTCTCCAATGTCTTAGCATGAAGACTTGATGAAGTGATAACTAGTTGAATTGGCTTCATCAATCTATGTATCACTGAATTCAACTATTCTACCTTTTATTTTAGTTCATCATTCATTTCTTTATCTTTATCCATTTTTAAAAAAATATTTACCAATTTCTAATTATACATCTCCTTTCATCCCTTCTCTGGTAGATTTTACCAAATGAACCCTAGATACTTGGTAGTCTTCAATTCTAATTTTTGACTTATTATTTCAACCTGAAAAATAGCCAATTATACATAATTATCTCCCTTTTCATCTATTACCATTCACAAAATTATTCTCACTTTCTTTGGTCCCTTAGAGAAAGGAATTGTCAAAGTTCTAAAATTTATCCTCTCAGGTTCAACATTTTATTATTATTTTATTTACCACCATAGATAACTAGTCTAAAGTTATCATATTTGAGGAAAGAGGTGGGATAGAATATAAGACTAGTGGAACAAGCCTAGCTAGATTTGAATAAGGTGTTTTCTTAGTTAGGTCACCTTGGAAAGATGTTTCCATTTATTCTTATTTATTGATTGTATCAATATGAATTATTAGAGAGGAGACGAGAGGAAATTAAAGATTTGAGGGAGAAGATGAAGAGATATGAGTAACCCCTTAAAATGGAAATTAGATGACATAGGGAACACTATATCATCTAAATACAAAAATTATTGAGTTGTATTCTCTAAAATTTCTTGAGAAATTGGGAACCTATCAATAAAAATCTCTCGAGGAATTAAAATACTAGGAGAAGAAGAGACATTTTCACCTAACCTCTTTATGTTTACCTTGATAGTCTTCTATGGTTGAATATCTTGTTGAATAATTTTAGGTTCATGTGCCTTTTCTATCATCAATGGTTCTCTACTCAGACCTACTTCATCCACCTTTTTCAGTTCATCATGTTGCTTGTAGAAGCTACCAAACTCATCTTCTTTAAGAGGTGTAGGGAAATCAACATTTGTAACATCCATTCCTTTGCTCTTTAACCACCTAAGATTTTTGTTAAGTACCACTCTTATTCTATTTTTAAGAGAAGTATATTCCATTTTATCCTAATGGAATACATGCAATGGTTTTGTCATGATGTTTTACTTTTCAAAGATGGGGTTTAATGTGACCTCATCATCTACCAAATGCTTTGTCACTTTCATTATGCTAAATGCAACTACTTTTTTCAAGATAAATTATTAATAGTCTTTGATCATTACTACTTTCTCATCATTTTAATCCATCCAATAGACTTCAAAATGTGGAAGATGTGTATATCAAGGTCCAAGATTGTGATTAATTAATCCCCTATTGTCAAATTAAGACCTAATTTCAAAAGTATTGAGGTTGTTTCAAGACATATACTATTCAACTATCTTGGAATTTAACAGTGATCGATAAGTATACCTACCAATTAAGATTGGAAATTTGATTCCTATTTTATATCATATTATTAATAACTTATGTGTTTCAACAAGTTATCTCATCAATTATATCAATTTCCACTTATCACTGAACTATCATGGGAACATAAAGGAGCAACCTTACAATCACTAATTCTCAAATAACTAAAATTTGGAAACTAAATGAACCAAGTTCCCCATCTTTCTATCTTTGTGGTGGTCACAACTAATAATATCATGTTGAAGAGATCCTTTTCAAATAAATAAATGATGAAATCAATAAATCAATCATTTACCCTTTTGAAGTGATAGGTATTTTCATTCAATGCTAGTTGGGGATAGAAGTCATACACCATTTCTTTCTTAAAATCACCCACTGTATGTAATCCATCAAAATATCTTTGACTTTTTATAGCGTAAATGAGATACAAAGTCATATATAAATTTGATGTGAATTTTAACTCTATGAGTTGCTTGTTAATTACATTGTTGATCAACTATCCCTAATTGATAAATTGATTATTTTTTAAGATGATCCAAATGAATCTATAAATCCATGTCTAAAAGTTTTTTGCCATTTGACTTCCCACTATCTTGTGTAATAATGTTATCATGTCATTTATCTCATTTTAAAAATTGGACCTTGTAATATTTTTTGGAATTTGTGTGGAGGAATGTTTTGTCTTAGTCAACTATGCATTATTGAATTGTTTATCACACACCATACCATTGTCATCCCAAAATATTTGAGAGGATTTATGAGTCAAATACACAAATGATTAATGATTTGAAAGGTATATGACATTTTTAATTTTATCAAGAATAAAAATCACTACCAAATCTCCTTGTGAGTCTCTTACCTCCCTTGTCTTTGAGTTATATTTATTTTCTATGACCAAGAATAGCTTAGGAGACTATAATAACACTAGAAATGTTACCACTTGTGCTAATCCACTATCATAAATACTTTGACCAAAATCTATCTTATGCACTGTATTTACTCTTTCCCAAAACTCATCTAAGTCTATGTGACCTAGATTAATTCTAGTGCTACTTCCTTAATCTATAGTACATCTAGGGATATGTGTGGTCTTCTTATGGATTACTCACTTTCATATTTGCTTGTTACATTTTTTGATGTTATTAATATGGTTGGATTATAGAATAACCATGGATAATTATAATATATATAAGAGGTAATGGTTAGTCTTTTATGATCATATTGCAAATTTTATTCTTATTATATTATTGTGGAGGTTTCCCCCTCAAAGTGGCTCAATCATATTATTCAAGTATTATTCTCTTTCACTAATTTTTGTTATGGATCTACGTATCTTGCTCTTAATTCTTCCATATATAATTTTATTATTATAAATCATCTAAGTAATTTCCTTATAATTGATATTGGAGCTTTGATTCTGCAATTTATAATATGAGAAGGCTTTAGGGGAAGGGTTAGAATAAATTGATGATGAATCTAAAGATTCTCAACCTACTATTTTCTATCATGAAATTTGAGGCATTAATACTCCTAAAAATATTAAGGTGGTGGGGTTCTTGAAAAAATAGAAGGTGAATATGTTAATTGACTCTGGGAGTACACATAGCTTCATCAATAATAAGTTAGTTACTCATTTGAATTATTTCATTTACCTATATAAATATTTTTAAGTCATGATTTTAGATGGTGGTATGGTCAATTGTTCTATAAAATGCTATAATATTAAGCTTATCATGGGAGATTATTTGTTAGATTCCCCTATGTTTGCTATTCTTATATGAGGAGGTGACATTATTTTGGGAGTGTAGTGGCTCACCACTTTGGGAAATAATAAGATGAATTTCTAGGTATTATTCATGAGGTTCCATTTATAAGGAAGGACTTTTAAACTACATGGATTATGGGTTAAATCTACACAACTGGTTAAGTCCCACCAGATGATGAAGATTCTTACAAAAGGTGTAGAAGGTTTTATGATACACTTATTTTCCATGGAGGTTCAACCAACCAAAGAGTGTACATATCATAATTTTAAAAAGGTGTTGGATGAACATTCTATTATTTTTGGTGACATGCCAAAAGGACTTCTTCCAAATCGTTCACATGATCATGCCATCAGACTCATTCTAGGAAGTACACCACCCAAGATCAGACCCTACAAGTATCCCTATGCCCAAAAATTTGAAATTAAAAATGTGGTAGAAGAGATGTTGGAAGAAGGAATAATCTGACACAATCAAATTGAATATTCCTCCCTAGTGGTCATGGTGTAGAAGAAGGATAATAGTTAAAGGATGTGCCCAGACTACAAAGAACTCAACAAATACACCATTAAAGATAAGTTACATATTCTAGTAATTGATGATTTTATAGATGAATTTAATGGTTTTATTTATTTTACTAAGTTAAATATTCACTATAAATATCATCAAATTCACATCCATAATGAGGACATACCTAAAATAGCTTTTAGAACTCATAAAAGACATTATGAATTTATGGTCATGCCTTTTCTCCTCACAACACCATATACATTTCAAAGTTTTATGAATGTTATTTTTTAGCCATTTTTGAGAAAGTTTATATTAGTGTTTTTTGATCATATCTTCATCCACAAAAAAATAGGGAAGACCATTTGAATCATGTGAAATAGGTGCTTTCAGTTATGGAACAACATCAAGCTTATGCCAAACCTTCCAAATATGCTTTTGGTTTCTAAGAGGTGGATTAATTAGGTCATATTATTTCACATTAAGAAGTGAAAGTTAAACCCAATAAAATTGAAGTGATGATGGAGTGGTAGGTTCCCAAGACCCTCAAGAACCTCCATAATTTTTTGGGGATAATTGGTTACTATCATAGGTTTGTCAAAAATTATGGTAGCATTGTAGTCCCACTCACCTCGTTGCTAAAGAAAGAATCTTATAATGGAAAGATTCAACTAACAAGGAATTTGAATAGTTGAAAATGGTTATGTGTACAACTCTAATTTTAGATACTCTTGATTTTTCAAAAACTTTTGTTGTGGAGTGTGACGCATCAGGATATGGCATGGGGGATGTACTCATACAAGAAGGAATACCACTTGCATTCGAAAGTTTCTAACTAAAAGGAAAAAATAGGCTCAAACCAATATATGATAAATAAAATATTCTTATTTTATATGTATTGAAGCAATGGATACCTTATCTAATGGGTCATCAATTTCAGATAAAGATTGATCATGATAACTTCAAATATTTTTTATAAAAATGCTTATCATCTAAAGAACAAAAAAATAGGTGACTAAAATGTTAGGATATGATTTTTAAATAGTGTATAATAAAGGAAAATATAATGTGGTGGTAGATGAAATCTCTAAATAAGATGAATCAGTTGAGTCATTACTATGCACCATTGCCATGTGGCATATAGATTGGCTAGAGAAAGCAAGATCCGAATGGGAGAATGATAGTGCTAACAAAGATTTTATTCACAATATTTAGTAGGGTCCTAATGAATCTAAAAAAATTACATCGAAGGGGAAAAAATTATGGTATAAATAAATATTATACCTTTGTAAGCATTCTCTCCTCAAACATAAAATTATTCAGGGAATTCATGCCTCTCCACTTGGAGGTCACTCAGGATTTTTGAAAACATATCATAAAATCAAGTAAGATTTCTTTTGGGAAGGATTCAAGGGGGATGTTCAAAAATATGTGACTGAATGCATGGTATACAAACAAAATAAAGGTGAAACCATTAAGACCCAAGGTATTTTATAGCTTTTATCCATCCCTAGCTAGCATCAAGAAGAGGTTTCTATGGATTTCATTATGTGGTTTGGGGGTAAAAATGTTATCATGGTAGTTGTGGATCAAATCACCAAGTACGATCATTTTTTATCCTTGTCATAGCCATTTATTTCTAGCATAATATATTTGAATTTTCTCAATACAGTTCAAAAATTACATGGAATTCTAATTATCATTGTAAGTAATTGAGATCCCATATTTATTATAAAATTTTGGATTGAATTATTTGCATGTTTGGGTACCTAGTTGGCTCATAGATCATCCTCTCATCATCAATATGATGGAAAAATAGAGGTATTCAAAAAATTTATATAAGGGTATCTTCATCATTTTTATTAACAAATAGGACAAATGGGTTCATTGGCTACCACTTGTTGAATGGTGGTATAACACTTCTTTTCACATTTCTTCTAAGATGTCTCCTTTTATGATAGTGTATGGGTTTCACCCCCCATCCATTACTTTAGCTTTTCTATTACATCCTAAGGTTTGAGATATTGGGTGACACATTAAACATCAATAAGAGGTATTAGTAATTTTGCAAGAGAGTTTAGCAATGGCACAAAATTGAATGAATCAACAAGAAAATAAACACTGTAGTGACTAGTATTTTGACATAGGTGATTGGGTATTTGTGCATTTTTAGCCATATAAATATATGTCTCTGAAGAAACATAAAAATAATATTAAGCTATCTTGTAAGTATTATGGCCCTACCAGATCTTATAGAAAATTGGTAGTGTGGCTTAAATCTATAATTACCCCCAGCCACTCACATACATTTGATATTCCATGTATCTTACCTGAATAAAGTAATTAGACATAGATTTTCCACTCATACTAAGTTACCTAAATTAGATGAAGAATGATGAGTCATTATATAGTTTGAGGATATCCTTCACATGTGCATTAAGAAACTATGAACCAAATCCATTAAGAAATATTTGATCAAATGGAACAACCTACATTCTAAAGATGCAACATGGATGAAGCATTCCTACAACAACATCCTGGTTTGATTTAACATTGAGGACAACATCGTTTTGAATGGGAGGGGTATATTATGCTCTTAATTTATAGTGTATCTAGGGATATGTGTGGTTGGTTTTTGGCTTACACACCTTCATATTAACTTGTTATATTTCTTGATGTTCTTAGTATAATTAGACCATGGAATAACCATGGATAAGTAGAGTATATATGTGAGGTAGTGAGTCTTTTATCATCATATTTTGAATTCGATTCTTATTTAATTATTGTGGAGGTTGCTCCCTTGAAGTGGCTCAGTCATAATATTCAGGTATTTTGATTTTTTGCTAATTTTTGTTGTGAATCTACTTATTTTGTTCTTAATTATACCATATATAATTCTATTATTACGAATCATCTAAGTAAATTAATTACAAATGTTAATATCCACACTTATAAAAATTTAAAATATGCAAAATATAATGTAGATCAACACAACACAAAAATAAAGGTGGGCCAAGATTCCCAAATACTCAATATATGTAGAAATAGAATAATCACCTTTAAGGTAGGGCAACACCATAAAATACTCTTTTAGAAAGGAATAACTGCATAATGTCTCTCCAATATACTTCTACCAAATATAAGACTCAATGATTATGTGATTGATTCACAATGATATTCATCTCCTTTACACACACACACACACACACACACACACACACACACACACACACACACACACACACACACACACACACACACATATATAAAATTAACAATGGATGGCTAATCTCCTGATCCCAATGTAGGTCGATCATTGCCCAATGCACTAATTCTATAAGTTACTCATTTATCCTAATATATTGCACCCATATAACTAAGGGGGATTTGTGACACATGTCATCATCTCCATCAACCCATATACATTAATATATCATATCCCTAAGTACATAACATTGTTTCCCTATTCTTTTTACCTCCATGAGCTACTTGTGAGTTACATCACTGATCTACTATCTCTAATTGATATATTGATTATTTATGAGGATGATCCAAATGAATCTATAAATCCATGTCTAAATTTTTTTCATCATTTGACTTCCCACTCTTCTATGCAATAATGTTATCATGTCATTTATCTCATTTTTGAAATTAGACTTTGTAATATTTTTGAAAGCCATGTAGAGGAATGTTTTGGCTTAGTTAACCATGTATTGATAACTTGTTTTGCATATGCCATAATATTGTCATCCCAAATTTTTTTATAGGATTTAGGATTTAGATGCACAAAGGATTCATGATCTATAAGGTGGAATACATTGTTAATTTTCTTAGGAACAAAACTCACTACCAATTCCCCTTGTGAATCTCTTACCTCCCTTGTCTCTGAGTTATATTTATTTTCCATGACCAAGACTAACTTAGGAGACTGTACTAACATTGGAAATGATACCAAAAGTGTCAATCAATTATCATAAATAGTTTGACCAAAATCCATCTTATGCACTTTGTTCATTCTTTCCCAAAACTCATCTAAGTCAATGTGACCTAGATCAGTGTCAGTAATATTTTCAACATTGGAATCCAGTGGCGAAAGAGGTATCATGCCTTGAAATTGATACTTCATGGTTTCTTTGTATTTAATTGGAATTAAATTTTATAAATTAGGAGATGAAGACATCAACTTTTATAATAAAGTTGACAATTGGAAGATATTTGCAAAAAAACTTCATATTTGAAAAAATGATGAAATTAAATAACTTAAAGCCAAAATACGTTATTTAATCATAATGGGAGTCTTTACTCATAAGTTGTCCATGAAAATTACTATATCATGTTTTAATGCACCTGTATAAAATTCAACTTTCATCTAACTAAATTTCCCACTTGTAACTATTCCCAATTCGGCCAAAATATTAAAAATCAATTACTAATTGATTTTTGCCAAAAAATCAAATTTATAAGCTTGCCAAAAGAAATATGGTTTTTTTTAATTTTATGATAAAAATAATTTAAACTTATGATTTTTAATTTCCATTAATTAAAACACCATAAAATACTTTTTTGATTTTATCAACCCTGAGCTTCCTTAGGAGATGTAGTTTTTTGAAATTTAACTTTCTCTTTTCATGGGTGCCACATAGTCGTGCAATTTTCAATCTGCAAACAAAATTGATCAAAATATGATATTTTCAATTTTATACCACCTTTTACCAAGTTTGTACAATTCAAATTTCTTTCCTTATAAATCTACAAAAAATCTTGTCAACTTTTTTGATATCTTCCTCAAAGTCACTTAGGACATACCATTTACACATGAAGCAAATTAAAGTTTAAAAATAAAAAATTTCTATTTTTACTTGATCTCCTTGATTGTAGGACTTGGGCATGAGAAAAATAAATTTATTTAAAATCATAAATTTTTGCTTCCCTTTTTTATTTATTTACCTCCCTTAAGTGCCAATGGGTGTACAGCTCCATTTTTCGATGAAAAATCCAAAAAAGTTTGAAACTGCTAGAATATTGGCTTCTGTAGGTCATATAGATATGCTTGGAGAGGAAATGGAAAAATAAAGTAGAAAATTTGACAAAATTATAAATTTTACCCCCTTCTGTCAGTAGGGAATATAGGTTATGGCTGAAAATGAAACATGAATATATTTTTTTGGTTTTTAGACTCTCTTTTCATCTTTGACATCACCCCACCTTTTTGGCTTAAAAAATTTAAAAATGTTATGATCTTTGCTTATTATTTTGAAAACCTCCATGGATTTTTATGACTATTGGCTGAAAGAAAATGCTTATTCATAAATTTTTATCTTTCTTGGATTCTCTTGCATGACCTTTTTCTCGTTGAAGAAGAAATTAAAATAACTTCTTTTCCATTCATTTGCTTTCATTTCGTGAGCTTGAATATATTTATTCTAGATAGTTATGGCTAAAACACAAATGAAAATTAAATTTTTAATATGCTAAAATTGTCAGAGTTGAGTATATAGGTTAAAAAGATTTTTTAGAAAGGAAGACAAACTTCATTTAACATGACCTAAGAAAATAATTGTATTTGCATGATTAACAAAAAAATTAAATGAGATTACATGAAATTTAGAAAATAAAAAATTAATTTGAAATGATAATTTGCATTGTTTAAAAATGCAATTGCAACATGGATGTTTACATTTACATGGCTTAGGGAAGTGTAATTTGCATTTGCATGATTTAGAGAAGTGTGATTTGCATTTGCATGATTTGTGAAAATAGAATTTAGAATTGTATGAAAAGGGGAAACTCAAAACAAATTTGCAACTTACATGAAATCTCAAATCAATTTTTCATTTTGCATGAAAACTAAAATCAATTTTGTAATTTACATGAAAACCCAAATCAAATTTGTAATTTGCATGGAACGAGAAAATGATTTTGCAAATTACATGAAAAATCATTAAATTATAAATTACACGGGGATTAAAAACAAATTTGAAAATTTCACAAGGACTAAAAATAAATTTTCAAATTATACGAAACACAAAACTAATTTTACAATTTACACCAAGTGAAAAAAAAGAAATTGTAATTTGCACAACTTTTGAAAAAGCAATGTGTATTTGCACAACTTATAAAAAGTAAAATGTTTTTACAAATTGTGGGAAATGTTTACTTATTTTTGTAAGGAAGGCTCATTTACATTTTAAAATAATTCAGGGTAAAAAACAATTTGGCCATAAATTTTTAGTTCATTAATTAAAAATTTTGAATTTTTCAAAATTTTGGTAGTTTTGAGCTTAGGTTAAAAAACTTTAACTATTAGTAAAAATTGAATTTACATTATTTTTATCTATTTTTAAAAAATGTGACAATAATTGCCTCTAACTAATATTTTTAATTACAAATAATGTAAAGAATTTTAATTCTCTGGTTTCATAGCTCGATGTTTTATCCATTGGGAAATGAAGTCTTGAGTGATAACTTTGATAGATTTGAAAAATATCTTATCTTTAATTAAATGTATGGGTCTTCAAGACATCAAAGAGATTTCACATGTCAAAAGATAGTGTATGCAAGGGTTAGGTACTTAGCCTAACAAATGATATCACATGTCAAAAGATAGTGTATGTGAGTGTCAGGTACATAACCTAATAGGTGCATTCACATATCCCAAGGATACGTCTATGAGGGAATTTTAGTTACATTTTTTTACACAAATTAAAATGTGAAGAGAAGAGTATATTTTATATTCTTTATGATTTTCTCTTGAATACCAACTTAACCAAAGATCAGGCTAAGTGACTATGACATTCTCATTTATGCAAGGCAAACCATATATAGAATGATTCAATCTGAAGGAAAGCCATCATTTGAAATGAAAGAAGCATAGAGGAAAATAGGGATATTATTTATGTATTAACAACTCATCTAGCTATGGATTTATTGATCAAATTGATTAGGCAAAAATATAGGGATTATTCAAGATAGAAACCCTCAAAATAATGAAGTAATAAAGAGGGGAAAAAATGGGAAAGGAAAGAACACAATGACACAATCCAAAAAGAGAGACCAAGAAATAAACACAACTAGAATTGTATTTACATATGTACAAAAGAGGGACACCTGGTTCTTACCAAAAATAGTGTTTCAGATATTGCCCATTGAAGCGCAATGGTAGATGACTTCCATCATGATATGATATATATAAATTATTATTACCATAGAAGTGCCTGCTCTTAAATGGCCCCATATAAAGTGAATAAAACTTATCATGACTCCTTTTGGTTCTCTATGACTATCTTAGAGTAGAGCTAGATCTCCTACTTGGAATTTTATTTTATTTGCATTCTTGTCAAAGATAAATTTGACACGAGTCTAATGTTCTATGATTCTATCAACCACTTGTGTATTTTTTCTTCTAGTTATTGTAGATATAAAATTATTTTATCTATTAGACTTTTAAATTTTGGATTCTCAACTACTCTAGACAAATACATGGTAGGTAACTTAAGAGTTATGGGAATTATAGTTGTATACACATTTAATTGGTCAAGTAACCACACATATCATGTTTTTTCATAGTCCTTTCATAAGAGAATCTAACTGGAGAATATAAGCCTTATTCACATTAGCCATATCTTATATTTTTCTTTTATTAGTCTTGTTTCTTGCTTTGGACACCTTTTTTCTTAATCTTAGTCATCTTGAGCTTTTCAAATGATCATTCCACCTCAACCAGGTCAGATTTCCCATGCTAATTCCATCCCCTCAAGTCCTTAGCCTATAAGATAAGATTTATAGGATTGGAATACAGTGTTGGACCCTAGGGTGTCCATTTCCAATGCTCCTATCCATAACATTTTCATTCCCAATGATTAGTTTCCCTCACTTAATGAGTCCCAAGCCCTTCATAGCTTCATACTTAAGTTTTATTTATCTTTCTAAATGTCATCCAAATGTGAATAAAGTTCCTAAATTCAAAATAAAGAGTTTCCTATATAAAGGACTTCGCAAAGCATTTTATATCAATCACTTACTACTTTGACATAGTACACAACTAAAAATCAATCAATAGTATAACTCAACATTTTGCATCACACATAGATTTTCATGCTTGATCAAAGAAGGGCCTAGGTAAAAGCTCATTCTTACATCTATCATGCATTTTGATTATTCATGTTCCCTAAGGGTGAACTACATTTGATCTGAGACATTATCTTGAGGGTTAATGTAAGCAGCGATAAGGATAGCATGGGTTCTAGTTCATGTAATCATAATCCCCCTAACCCAATTTTTCACCCTTATGATTTTGATGTATTTATTATTTCATGTGTGTAGATAGACCTAGGATTTGAAGATTCAAATAGATCTATAGTGAGCTCTATCAACATTCAACATCAAATTTTTCATATACAGGCTCACACAAGGATAGTGGATAAAACCCAAAAAAAATTAGGTCTCTAGGTCAACAACAGTAGAAAAGGACTATAGTTCCAGACCCCAAGGTGTCCTATTTTGGTACTCCTATCATTCTTTAAACAAAATCTAGATCTAGGTTCTTGACATCTTCATATTCCTATGCAGTAGTTTTCAACCACTGAATCATTTATTTCAGCCTATTTTTCTAGATAAGTTTATTTATTTCTATATGAAATTAATTTGATTAAATTGGTCAAAACCTATATTTTATTATATTTGATTGGATTTTCCCCTTACTCCAGACCCTATATTGTTTATTAATTAGACCCTAGTTTCCCAAAAATAATAAAATGTTTTCTAAATCTAACTTACTTCGAATAAATTTTAAACCCTAGGTACCTTAGGGTTTTTCCTTTATACTTTGTGTAAAAATTCAATTTCAAGATTTTGGTTTTTGTATAAAATTTTGTGCATTTATCTTATTCAAATTTATTTTAGAATTTAAAATATTACAATAATTTTCAAAAATTCTAAAAACTCAACCCAAAACCTTAGATTTCCAAACTAGGTCCTCGAACCCCAAGCCTTGTAACTTTTAGAAAAATATTTTGGAATTTTTGCAAATTGTTTAGATTCTCAAAAATATTTTCAAAATCTCTAAGTTAGTAGTTATTCTTTCAAAAATTCAATTTCAAAATTCTAATTTTTGTATAAATTTTTGTGCATTTATTTTATTCAAAACTATTTTAGAATTTAAATTATAGCAATAATTTTTAAAAATTCTAAAAACCCAACCCAAAACCCTATATTTCCAAACTAGGTCCTCAAACCCCAAGACTTCCTAACTTGCAATTTTTAGAAAAATATTTTAGAATTTTTGCAAATTGTTTGGATTGTCAAAAATATTTTCAAAATATCTATGTTATTAGTTATTTTTTCATTTATTTGATTAATATTACTTTTACATATTATCTTTGGTGAAAGATAAAATGGACACTAAGGCACTTCTTCCCTCTCATCCCATAGATCAATTTATAGATTTTTCTCAAAATTATGATGATGAATGGATAAATTTACAAAATTACACATTAAACATGGAAAATGATTTCATTTATAATGAAGATAATTACTATTGTTGTAAAGAGGAATATGATGATACATGTGAAAATGATAGTGAATAAAAAGTAAATGCATCTTCTCTCAAACCTATCTCTTTTATTCCCTCTTCTAAATAAAATAATTTTGATAAATGGGAAAGATACTTTTCACCTCATTCTCTTATGCACAATTCACCAAATAAACCAATTAGTCATGCACTTCCAAGTGAACCTCTTATTGGTGATAATTTACTTCCATGTGAACCTAATCTATATCTCCATTTTGTTACTTCTATGTTCAAATTAAAGCAATATAAATGTAATAAAATCAAAATTCCAATGCATAGTTCAAATCATCCATCTAATTTTCTTAACTCTACTTTGTCAAAAGAATGTTTAAATTATAACTCTCTTTCTCTTACTTCTCATATTGTAAATGGAAATAATGCATACACTCCTTCCATGGATAGCATAGATGCACATAATATTCCAATTTCACATGATAATTTTTTTTCACATTAGAAAGGAATTAAATTCTTCTCTTACCCCTCTCCCTAGTGATGATGGAAGTAATAATGAATATGATAGTGAACATGCAAATGAATATGAACATGGGAGTGACTGTGAAAAATATTTCAATTATGATAATGCATGGAATGATTATGATTATTATGTACATAGTGAAGAAGAAAATGCATATCATGTTTCTAACTCTTCTCTCACTCCTCCTCTCATACTTAATGCACTACCAATTGTTATTTCTACTTCTATGTATGATTATATTTCAAATAATGCACATGTTAATGATAACATCACATCTTCTACTCAACTATAATATGATTCACTAAAACATAATGATACCAATGAATCTCTTAAGCTACTCCTTACTACAGTATCACCTATTTCTCATTCTTCACCCAAAGAGAATGGTAGCCCACATCCCTCTACTAAGGTCCACGTTACCATTCCTCTAAAGGTTCAAGTGAGCACACCCCCTCTTTATGATCCAATTTATAAATGTAGCATTCCCATGGCTAAAATAAATGATCAAATTTAATGATTAAATGAACCACTTCAAGATGCTAAGATACCATCCCAGGAGATTATTTCATTGATGCATGTAGTTGGTGATTTACAAAACCAAGTATATCTCCTCACTTTGGAAATCAAGGATTATAAGTCTTGGATGGATGCCAATGATTTACATGGTAAACCTCTTTCAAAGACATTTGTAAAATATTCATTGCCTAAGCATTTAAAGATACCATCATTGCCTTATTTTGGTGAAACTAGATATCCATTCGTACACCTTCAGGGCTTTCAAAAGGCTTTGCCATCTCATGTGAATCCTTTGATTCTAATGAAATTGTTCCAACAAACATTAGTGGGGGAGGAACAAAATTGGTTCTTTCATCTAGTCCCTTTTGGCTCCTTTCACACATATGATGACTTAGAGGAGGCATTTCTTAGATATTACATAGTAAACATAGGCCCTCATGTTACATATGAACAACTTGCCACATTGCATCATATTACCTTAGACCTAGTTAGCAATTATATCTTGTGATTCAAGACTCAAATGTTAATATTGATATACAAACCAATAGATTTAGAGATTCAACATATATTTATTAAGGGTCTTTTCCAACCTCTCCCTGAGCATCTATTATATCGTTAGAATCTTCTTTCAGGCACATATGTTAGACAATTCTAGCCTTGGAAAAGAAATTAAGATTAATTAAGGTAGATTCAGTTGATCAAATTACTCTAGATTTCACAACATTACCTACATCTATAGCTCTTATCACATAACATCCACCATGTCCAAAAAAAGATAGGATACCACAGCCATAAAAGTAACTATTTAAGAATAAAGAGAATCTCTAGAACACAACCTATAGTATGCACTATAGAGAATAACAACAAGGCACCACTACAATTTGATTCAGAGTGGGATAGCCCATGTGCCATATTATTAGCACTACTAGATAGGAGGTTAATCATATTTCCTTCTACTCATCGATGAGATCCACATTTCTTACAAAAATAACCACATCGACTCTTTTGTAACTATCATCATATCCATGGACATAAAGATAAAGATTGTTATAGACTCAGGGATTACATTAATAGATGTGTTAAAAATGGCATCATAGCATTCAAACAAGGTGTACCAGGATCTCCTCCATCATGGAACCTTTGACCTCATTCCTCCATGAATGAGTCATCCCAGGACATTCCTTTATAGGAATCATTAGTCACTCATCATGAGAGTAATACAGATTCTAAGACAGATCCTCATAGGAGATCTCCTATTCTACCTATTTAGAAGGTTTGGAAACCTATACAATGAGAATAAATTACATATAGTAGTGTAGTTTGAGGAGTACATAGTGTGGTTCTATATACATATCCAACATAGACACAACCACTACAAAATTTTTATTCAGGGTCCTATCTCACATAGCAATCTTCTATGATTAAGATTAGATGAACCCACATTATAGAGTACCGCTTTAGAGAGATATTAACTATAGATAAGTTTTGAGTGAACTATTTCACATAGTAACCTATTATGATTGAGATTAAACAAGACACCATCACAAGTTTCAACTACATCTCAATCTATTGCTAGATCATATGCATCATAGCAGAGGCTATAGGGTATTATTTCATGCAACAATCCACTATGATTATAGATAGATAAGCCTTCTTCATAACACATATTTTTAATTACACATCCAGTGAGGTTACATTTAGTAGAGTCTCCATGTATAGCTACAATTAGTGCACAACATACAATATTAGATATAGTTCATGTTCTTACACAATAAAAATAGTATGGAAACTTGTTCAATTGACCATCAGGGTTTAAATAGTGATACAACACACATTCATACCAACATCAGTTTATAACTTCAATTCATGGGGTAATGATGGAGCGAAAGGGCCAACCTTTACATTCCTAAGCCACTCTTAGGGAATTGAGCACATAATGCTCTCTTACATCCCCTTCTACTAACAACTAACATTCCTAGTTCCAAATAGCCATCCCTAGACAAACCAAATTATCTAAATCCTAACCTTACCAATATCCTATTTTTTCCAATCTTAAACCAATTCACTTTATCAAAACAATTTACCAGTTACCAAGCTAACATTTTTTTCACTCACATATGATTACAAATCAAACCTAACATGACACTTGAACATATCATGAACAATCAAATCGCATCCCAAAATGCCATCTTATCAAACATATGCAACCTCAAAATCAATACCAAATCAACTATTTCTAATCAACCATTTACAAATTATTATACCAATATATTCCAAAATATCATAACATAATACACATAATTCAAAATCAAACAAATATCCATATATATATATATATATAATGAAGTTTTCAAAACATGTACATCATATCAAGGTACAATCAATCATGAATGGGCATCATGCCCTCACTCTCAGTCTCACTCTCCCCACCAATACTAGTCCCATAATCCACTCTACCACTAGATGGCCCTGTACCTCCTTGAACTCTCAATTATCCATTTTGATGACTCTCTCACTCCAATAACCAACCATTCTCCTCACGTGAGTCTACATATCACCACTAAAGATATATGTACTCATCCATGATCCTTGTGCTAATAGAACCATAATTAGGTGGAGGCATCATATGCCTCTCTAGCTTATACCTTATCTCATCTATCTCTCCTAATGTCTTAACATATGTAGCTATCATTATAGAAATACTTTTAAATAAATGAGCATGAACATCAGTTATAAATATCACTCGCTCTACCAAACCCTCCTCTACATCATCATTAGATACATGTCGTGTGAGCTCTTAGAGTGTCAACTTAATGATGGTCTCCTAGTACTCATCATCTCCACTCCCTACACTAACCTATGCTTCATTTTGAGCACCTCTAACTCCACTTTCACACAAATTACAACATTACATTAGCTATATACTTTAAAATCAATTAAACAAGCACAAACTTATACATAATTCACATAAAAAAATTTCTTACCTCCCATCATCTATATTGGCACAGGATCCTCATATTCGATATCATCCCCTCCATCAATAAGATACCATGGATCCCATATATGCCTAGCCCACTATGTGGTTGTTTCTACTCATTTTTGCTATTTAATATTCAGAAGATAAGAAACTAAAGATTAATGGTCAGGGGTTTGTACGTACCTGGATGAAGCTGCACACCATATCCAGACGTTGAAGGAGCTCCTCTTTGGCTGTGGAGGAAGACACCTATAGAAAGAAAGAGACTCAAACAAAAAAATGTTAGAGACAGATGTGGTGGACTGCCAAGCGATATGCTCGGTCCCAGAAGTGCAAAGACTTCCTTGAGGGATGACAGTCCACTTATTGACAAAAAGATTGATGCTAGAAAAGAAATGGTGAAAGACTAAACAAAAGAAATAGAGATAATGCATCCCTATATTCTGCTATCGGTCTGTCATAGTCACCGACATCGGTTATACTGCTGGCATCAGTTAGTTAAGTTGCTGACGTCGGTTAGGCTGTTGATGTCGGTAGGGGTAGTGGTCAATGTCGGTCAGGGCAATGGCCTTGGACAGGTTTTAGACAGGTTTGTGGTCGACAGAGGGGTTTATAAGGAGTCTAGGTCTGTGCAAGGTTGCAGGGAGACAAATAAGGCCCACAGAAGGGCAAAGGTAGATGATAGGTTGTCAAAAAGGGTAAGGGTGAGAGGAAGGCTTTTCAGCCTTTCCCCGGAAGAAGTTGGGTCTGGTTGAAAGTTGAGTCTGGTGTGGTTGATGGTATTTAGAAATATAGTAAATAAAAAATAATTACTAATGCTTTCTAAATTATTGAAATGAAAGGGCAAAAGAAATACTTAGCTCTGGTGAGATGAAGAACCAAGGTGTTGAAAGCTTGTGCCTATTACGGCTAATGTCCAGGTCCCCCTGTAATGCTTCAGTCCAATCTGGAGTGACTGGTATAGAGTCTTTGTGGCCAAGGGAGCATTAGTTGAAGTTTGATGCCTATTGATGTCTCAGAGTCTGAGAGGGAGAGAGAGAGAGAGCCAGATCTGAGCTAGAGAGAGTCCCTGAAAAATGATTGATAAGAGCTAAGAGCATTCAAGATTTGTGATTAGCCATTTTGGAGGTTATAACTCAGTTTAAGTAAACTGACATCAACGATCCCACTAGAATCGACCGACAGTTAACCGACGTCGGCAGGTAGAGAATTAGTAAAAGGGCTAAGAAGATCATTCTCCATCCACCAAGTGCATAGTCTGTTAGAGAACAGTCAATGGATGAGGTTATTAAGCACGAGTGTTGATTAGGTGGTTAGGGAGGAGTAAGAATAGGTCTTAGGTGAGTCATGGGGTGAGAAAAGGTCTAAGGGTGAGGTGTCCAAGGTGAGGTGTCCACGGTGAGGTGTTGAGGGTGATGTCATTAATTTAAAATAAGTAATGTATTTTAAATTAATAAGATGTGTAAGGATTAAGGAGGGGACCAAGGGAGAGTCGACACATTTTAGGTGTCTACATTTGCCCCTTTTTGTCTTGTTGGTTGTTCTGGATGAACTGCAAGACAAAAATAGGAGTAGATGCCCCAAGGTGCATAGTCCATTAGAGAACAGTCAACGGATGGGGTTATTAAGCACGAGTGTTGGTTAGGCGGTTAGGGAGGAGTAAGAATAGGTCTTAGGTGAGTCATGGGGTAAGAAAAGGTCTAAGGGCGAGGTGTCCAAGGTGAGGTGTCCATGGTGAGGTGTTGAGGGTGATGTCATTAATTTAAAATAAGTAATGTATTTTAAATTAATAAGATGTGTAAGGATTAAGGAGGGGACCAAGGGAGAGTCGACACATTTTAAGTGTCTACAATTGCCCCTTTTATTTTGTTGGTTGTTCTGGATGAACTGCAAGACAAAAATAGGAGTAGATGCCCCAGGTATGGTGATGAGGTATTCTCCCTCAAAGTGGGAGTTGAGGGAAGGTAACTTGATATCAGGTGTCAATTTTACAGGCAGTGGATGGGTATGGTGAAGTTTGAGTGTGAGCGCTGCAATAGTTAGGATTGCATGTACACCACTTCACGTGATAGTAGGTCAAATTGTCGCAGTCAAAGGTTGAAGAGTGCTAAAATTGAAATAACTGGTCCCCAACATTTAGTCATAGCTGATTGGGTTAAATGATCAAAGCTGTAGCTCCAATGGTCATCGTGTTCTAAGTATCCCAAGCTCAGGAAGTGCTCTTGGAAAACATGAAAATGTCATAAGTAGTGGGGATCAACTTGGGCATGATACGATACTTGTAAGGGTCGTAATATAAGGTTGCGGACAATTTTTCTAACTATTCATGAGGTAGCATACATATAATCAAAACAACCAAGGCAGAGTTGTCTCAAAAGTGGTTATGGTCATAGGAGATAGTCGCAATCTCTAGTGTGCCCCATGAAAAGTCCAAGGTGACTTCTACAGTGTTAGGGCTGGTTGTTTGGTCATGATTTGGTTAAAGGTTAGATGGTTGTTCTGTCAAGTAGATGGATGAATGAAATGGTCATCATCATTAGAGAGACGAATGGGAGAATGGCTGAGCTAACCTCAGAAGATTGAGTGCTACCTACATAGCCCTTGTTGTAAGAGGCATCAAGCCAATGTAGTTTAGAAAAAGGGTCAAATCGGTTGATAGTTGGTCAGGTTAGAGATGTCATCATTTCCCATATGTGTGATGGTACATGCTTAAAATGATGAAGGGTATGATGATGTTACAGCCTTTTCCATATTATGTGATAGTGTATTCTGTAACATTGGTGATGTGGTCTTTCATCCCTAGAAATGTTCCATATTGGTGATGGTGTATGCTAAAAATGAAATGAGTATGTTTATGCTTCAGCAAGTAATGGTTTATGCTTGGCATAAATTGTATGGTCGATAGTTTCCATGTGTATTGTTGTCCATAAAAACTAGTGTGAATGGGCTAAGTCATGTTAGTGGTCTAAAAAAGGTTTGGTTTGGTTTGGTTGGATGTGACCAAGATGTATAAGAAGTGAAAGGTGCATTGCTCTTTCATTGACAAGGACCATAATGATGGCATAGATAAGGCTTTTGGAAATAAAATCTCCATTCATGCATTACGTCGTTGACCATAGGTTTGTGTTAGAGAAGTAGTCGAATCACTTGACATTAAGTGAGCTTGAAATCCCTTGAGTAAGTTGGGGTAATAGGTATGTTTATGTGATATGTAAGGATGGGGTAACCCTTTTTGGCAGGAACAATCCTTGCCCCTTTTTATAGGTGACCCTGAGAATGACTATAGACAAGTCCATGACTTAATAGTTTGTTAGTCTTTTTTTTGGTGGACTGATCAGTGCGGGAAGTCCATGTAGGGATGTGGTTGTGTTTTATGGTCATGTTGTGCTATGTATGTAGCAAAATTTGGTCATAGCCATCCTTCGAGGGAGTGATCTATATTGTGCTTTGTTGTATGTTTGGAGGTCTGTGAATAGTTGTCTTTCAAGGGAGCAGTCTATTAATTACAACAATGATGTAGCTATCCTTCAAGGGAGCAGTCTACATTTATAGTTTATGACCTTTGAATAGGCATCCCAATTGTATGTATATGTATATTTGACTAGACTTTTGGTCATGGACTTGACTATAGAGGTTTAAGAGTTTCCCTTTTATTAGGACAAAGCATTCATGTTTGACAAAAGGGTTGACTAATGTAGGGAAAAAGGGTTAAAAGGAATAGGAATGATGATGACGGGGGTTGCACAAGGGATGAGCTCAAGTTAAATGTCAAGTGAATTATTACTTGACTAACAGTAGAATGGTCATAGACATAAGGCATAAAAGAGGCTTAGGTTTTGGTCGTCCTTCGAGAGAAGACAGACGATAAGTTCCTGATCCATGCTTGTGTGTTGATGTAAGGTCTGAATCAATTAGGAACAAGCTTGTCCCATTTGCTTCATTCCAAATTGGTCACATGTTGGTCGTTGTTGTAGGCAGGTTTTGGTTGATTTTGGTCATGAAGTTGGTTAGTATGATGTTGGTTAGTATGTTGTTGGCATTTGGTAAAATGTCGAACATGGTTGTTATAGTCTTGGTTGATAGTGGGCCAATAATAGCCCAAGAAAAGGATGTACTTGGCAACTGAGTTATCACTAAAATTTACCCCACAAGTCCTATCATGGATGTGTTTGATGACATGGGAAATCTCAGTGGTTATTAGGCATTAGATAAGGAGGTCGTCTTGACCTCGTTTGTAGAGATGTCCCTCTAGCATGGTGTAGCGAGTAGTGCTTTTGATAAAAGCTTGCCATCCATTGCTAGAGAGATTGGGAGGTATGATAAAATATGTCAAGTAGTCCACAAGTCACTTATACTAAATGTCATGTGGACTAGAGAGGTTAGGTAGAATTTCCCCTAGTGATGTTGGTCGAGACATGTCCAAGATAGAAATCTTGGGTTGTGTTGGTTGAGAGGTCTTGACGAATAATGGATGTGTCAAAGGTGTAGAAGTCTGGTCTTTTCCTTTATTCTTCACAACTTGGGGCCTAATGGCCACATTAATTGTGTTGATTTTAAATAAAGGAGTGGATGGTGGTAAAAGGACCATAGTCTTGTATGGGGATCCTGATTTAGGTGAAGAGGTTTGGGAGGCATGAGATGATGTTGGTGATTTGTCAAAAAAGTGGTCAGAAGAAGCCTCAATGTGAGGGGTGTCCTTTTTTAGGTGTTGGCAAATGACAACCTTAAGGGCACAACAATGCTCAGTATCATGTCCAGGTGTGCGATGATACCAGTAGATTTTAGTGTCATTAAACCAAGATGGTTTTGATCTGAGAGGTTGATATGGTTTAATAGGCGGAAGAGTGATGCTAGATGATTGTAATAGTTGGCATAACATCGAGGCATAGGATCCCCTTAATGGTTTTGTTCTTGTTGTTGTAGTTGGGGTTGATAACTCCTTTTTAGGAGTTGTTTGGGGAGTTTGTCGTATCACCTTTTTGTTTGGCAATGTGGCCACACGTGTAGATGACACTCGTTTGATGAGAGGTGATGGATGTTTTAAAGGAAGTGTGTTTTTGGTGGGTAAAGGGTGTAATGGAGGAAATTTGCCTCTGTGAGATGGAGTTGTGAGCACTCCTTTTAAGGTGGATGGGTGTGGGCCCAAGATTGAGGGTAATGGTGAAGGTGGGGGAGAAGTTATTTGATGTAGTTTAGTAACCTTCTTTAGTTTAGTGCAAGGACTACTATTGGGCGAGGTGAGGTTGAAGTCTACCTTCACTTGTGGGTGAGTGAAGTTTGAGAGGCATGGGATGGTTATGGTTTCTATGTGTGGTCGAATAGCGGGGAAAGTATGATCCCCTAATGATGATAAGAAGGATGAGGGCGAGGCAGTCGGTGTTGGTGCCATCAAATCATCCTCCAATATGGGAGAGGTCAAAGTAGACTCTCCCACATGTGAAAGGGGGTTAGATAGAGGACAAATAGGAGAAGAAGGCTTTTCTACCTGTGGTGGACAAATAGGAGAAGAGAGTTCTTCTACCTGTGGTGGAAAAATAGGAGAAGAGAGTTTTTCTACCTGTGGTGGACAAATAGGAGAAGAGAGTTCTTCTGCTTGTGGTGGACAAATAGGAGAAGAAGGCTCTTCTACCTGTGGTGAACAAATAAGAGAAGAAGGCTCTTCTACCTGTGGTGAAAAAATAGGAGAGGAAGGCTCTTCTACCTGTGGTGAGAAAATAGGTTGATTAACCTCTTCAGACTGTGGGAGAGGTTGGTTAGAAACCATGTCGACCGTGTGTATATTATGCTCTTGAAGGTCATCGACTATGGTCTGAATGTTATGCTGACTAAAGGGATGGTTAGGGAATGGTTGTCTAAAGACATCAATGTTTTGGTTAGCCGGTGCATTTGGGTTATCCGAAACAAGATCCCCCTTGTCCAACATGTCTTGAATGATGTTCTTAAAGGTTTTGCAGTTGTTTGTGTCATGACCCTTGACACAATGATAGTGACAGAAGTCATTTTCCCTATACCATGTAGGGATGGCTTTTGAGGGGTCAAATTGAGGTGGTCAAATTTGAGGGAGATTGAGGACCCCTTGCTTGATGAGTTTATCCAACACGGAAGCGTATGATTCTCCTATTGGAGTGTATTGACGCTTTACGTATCGTTGTTGGAATTGTTTTGTGATGTATTCTAATGTTGAACTTTGAGACTGGTTAGTTGTGGTTGAAGATGATGGTCTAAGGACCACAACATTTTCTACTCCTTTAGACTTGGAGTGGGAAGAAGAAGATTTGGACAAAGAAGGGTCATTGGATTTTGCATTGGTATTTTTACTATGCAATGTGACTTTGTCTTCTTCAACCACGCGGAGTTCAAGCTTTTTGGCCATGGTGAAAGCTTCATCAAATGAGCGAAATGTTTAAACCCACAAAGTAGATGAGATGTGCTTGGCACATGCTTGTGGAAAGAGCTCAATGAGCTCAATTTGAGGTAATGAAAAGGAGAGTTGGTTGATCAAACCTCTCCAACAGGCGACGAAGTCAGTGATTGATTCATTGTCAAATTGTTTAATAGAATAGAGGTCTGTAATGGAGACCTTCTTAGTGATGTTGATTGAAAAGTGGTCAAGAAATAGTTGGGCTAGTTGAGTGAAGGAAAAGAGTGAATGACTGGTAATAGAACTATACCAGTCAAGGGCGGTGCCACAAAGTGACATGGGAAATGTGCGTATTAATAATGCATCATCGTGTGCTATAAGGTAGCAAGCATGTCTAAATGTTTGTATATGTTGTTGTGGGTTCTCCTTACTCTAAAAATGAGTAAATTTAGGGAGTTCCCATTGGCTAGGATATGGTCTAATAGGCACCGAAGGGTGAATGGGTTCGTTGCAGACTTGTTCATATGAAAGAACATTGCTTGAACTTTTAATGGATGTCTCAAGGTTAGACATCTTGTCCATCAGCATCTTAATTAGATCAACTGATGAATTGGTAGGATGGGCACCCCCTAGGTTGTAAGGTACCTAGAAGGTGTTAGGAGGGGCATATGACGTACTTGGTTGCATTTGTATAGGCACAACATATTGGTAGTTCGTCATAGGGACTTATGTTGAGGTCAAGGGGGCTTGTGCCATGAATTTGGAGGGCACAAGTTGACTAGATATCGCCAAAGGTGGTTGAATGGTGGAATTGGTAAAAGTATAGGTAGTCACTCCTGCATTTATAGGTGCAAGAGTGTGTGGAGTCGAGACAATCAAGTTTTGGTATGGTGTAGAACTTGGTTGAATTGTTTGTGGTTGAGGGGGTATGAAAACCCCAGTGGAGGTAGGTCCAGAAATGGAAGTGGAGACCCAATTGTGGAAATTGGTCATGGTTGGGATAATGGTCGAGGTAATAGCCTGAGTTATGATGGGTTGGCTAGCAGATGGTGTTGGTGCCATTGCCGCTTCAACAAGAGATGTTGGCATCCCAAAAATAGGATTACCTGAAGGGTCTCGCGTTTGGCTTCTTGCGAGATAGTGTTGGAGAGCCTTGACGTTGTGGTTAAGGAGTCTCTCAAAGTTTTGATCCCCTTCAGGAATAATTGAAAGTTGATTGTGGGTTGGTTGGATAGGAGTATGTTCAGTTTCTGAAGTATACTCCATTTGGGGATTTGATAAGGAAGGTGAAGGAGGAAGTGGTTGTTGCCTTGCATGGTCAATAAAGGATTTGGTTTGACTGAGTGTCAAATCCATCCAAGGAGAAAGGTGTCTGGGTTCCAGAGACTGTATATTTCAGTTTCAAAAAACCAGAAGGGGTTAGACAGCAAGAAAGTCTAGTTTTTAGCTTGCTATTTTGGAAGAAAAGTTTGATGACAGTGACCAACATCGGCGGAAAAACCGATGTCAGTGGGGATATGTTGCCGACGTCAGTGGAAAAACTGATGTCGGTGACTGTGTGTTTCTAGAAACTCAAAAAACTAAAAGTTTTTGGAAGAAAAAGAAAGTTCTGAGTTGTTTAAGAACTCAGAATAATGCATCCTTAATAGCTCAAAAAACCAGATAAAAATAGTAGAAAAGATGAAGGCAAGTATCCTCTAAATGTTTAATTCCTAAGAATCAATTTTAGAGTCATGGTGGCTTATGCCTTAGAATAATATGTGTTGGAAGTTTGGCTTTTAGAACGGGTCCTAAAAGAGGCAGTCTAAGGTTGGTTTTGGGTTAGGTTTGGTGCTCAAAATCTGTATTAGGTTCCATACATGGCCTGGTGCTAGGAGCTTGCTCCCCTCACTTCACAAGCCCAGAGCCAAGCTGGGTCACTTAGCCAATATATACTTCCCCTAGAGTTTATACTCTGCCAGAGAATAGAGTGGGTCCTCCTCTTGGTTGTGAAGTCCAAGTAGGATTGCCAGGAAGGGTAAGGTATCCACTAGGTGGTGAAATCCTAGTCGGGCCTTGTCTCAGGTATGTTTAGATGTTTGATTGTGAATGTGGTCTGGTCGTGTAACATAAGTGCACTACGATTTATGCATAATGCATTTTAATTACTAGATGAGCTAAATATGCATTCAAGCAGGAGTGAGATGCATTTAACTTTTAACCCAAATTGAAATGTTTGTTCAGATGCAGACAAGTGAGGAAAAGGTTTAAGAGCATGAACTTTCACTACTCTAAGATGAAAGGAAAAAGTGACAAGAAGAAAAAGATGCAGTTCTTTTTAACTTGTGATTATGGTTTCTTTCGAAATAAAAAGAAAGAAGGCTGCAAGAGGAGAAAATTTCCTAATGCACCTATATGAAAGTTTGATTTTTTAAGAAGAATGAACCCAAGAAAATTCTAGGGTCCCACTGGGCGTGCCCGAATGTTTCTACTCATTTTTGCTATTTAATATTCAAAAGATAAGAAACTAAAGATTAATGGTCAGGGGTTTGTACGTACCCGGATGAAGCTGCGCATCGTATCCAGACATTGAAGGAGCTCCTCTTTGGCTGTGGAGGAAGACACCTGTAGAAAGAAAGAGACTCAAACAGAAAAATTTTAGAGACAGATGTGGTGGACTACCAAGCGATATGCTCGGTCCCAGAAGCACAAAGACTTCCTTGAGGGATGACAGTCCACTTATTGACAAAAAGATTGATGCTAGAAAAGAAATGGTGAAAGACTAAATAAAAGAAATAGAGATAATATGTACCTGTATTCTACTGTCAGTCTGTTACAGTCACCGACATCGGTTATACTTCTGACGTTGGTTAGTTAAGTTGTCGATGTTGGTTAGGCTACCGACGTCGGTAGGGGTAGTGGTCGATGTCGGTCAGGGCAATGGCCTTGGACATGTTTTAGATGGGTTTGTGGTCGACAAAGGGGTCTGGAAGGAGTCTGGGTCTATGCAAGGTTGCAGGGAGACAAATAAGGCCTGCAGAAGGGCAAAGGTAAATGATAGGTTGTCAAAAAGGGTAAGGGTGAGAGGAACACTTTTCAACCTTTCCTCAAAAGAAGTCGGGTCTGGTTGAAAGTCGGGTCTGGTGTGGTTGATGGTATTTAGAAATATAGTAAATAACAACTAATTACTAATGCTTTCTAAATTATTGAAATGAAAGGGCAGAATAAATACTTAGCTCTGGTGAGATGAAGAACCAAGGTGTTGAATGCTTGTGCCTGTTATGGCTGATGTCCAGGTCCCTGTGCAATGCTTCAGTCCAATCTGGAGTGACTGGTATAGAGTCTTTGTGGCCAAGGGAGAGTTAGTTGATGTTTGATGCCTATTGATGTCTCAGAGTCCAAGAGGGAGAAAGAGAGAGCCAGATACGAGCTAGAGAGAGTCCCTGAAAAATGATTGATAAGATCTAAGAGCATTTAGGATTCGTGATTAGCCATTTTGGAGGTTAGAACTCGGTTTAAGTAAACTGACATCGGCGATCTTGCTGGCATCAGCTGACAGTTGACTGCCGTCGGTAGGTGGAGAATGAGTAAAAGGGCTAAGAGGCCCATTCTCCATCCGCCAAGTGCATAGTCTGTTAGAGAACAGTCAATGGATGGGGTTATTAAGCATGAGTGTTGGTTAGGCGGTTAGGAGGAGTAAGAATAGGTCTTAGGTGAGTCATGGGGTGAGAAAAGGTCTAAGGGTGAGGTGTCCAAGGTGAGGTGTTCATGGTGAGATGTCCATGGTGAGGTGTCGAGGGTGATGTCATTAATTTAAAATAATTAATGTATTTTAGATTAATAAGATGTGTAAGGATTAAGGAGGGGACCAAGGGAGAGTCGACACATTTTAGGTGTCTACATTTGCCCCTTTTTGTCTTGTTGGTTGTTCTGGATGAACTGCAAGACAAAAATAGGAGTAGATGCCCTAGGGTGCATAGTCCATTAGAGAACAGTCAATGGACGGGGTTATTAAGCATGAGTGTTGGTTAGGCGGTTAGGGAGGAGTAAGAATAGGTCTTAGGTGAGTCATGGGGTGAGAAAAGGTCTAAGGGTGAGGTGTCCAAGGTGAGGTGTCCACAGTGAGGTGTTGAGGGTGATGTCATTCATTTAAAATAAGTAATGTATTTTAAATTAATAAGATGTGTAAGGATTAAGGAGGGGACCAAAGGAGAGTCGACACATTTAAGGTGTCTACAGTGGTATATGACTATATGCATCCAATGTCATCTACATCAAGAATATCTATAGCTACATCTTACACATCCAAAGGTAATGGTGCTAACATAACCTCAATAGGTCTTGCACAAGCTCTTGCCCTCATTGGTGCCCATGTACTCCTCACCCATACCCATGTTATAGGGGGCATATACTATGGTACCCCAAACTATCTAGTCATGTGATCATAATAAAAGTGCTAATACACTCCAACCCAATGGTTATATATCCAACAACAAGTTCTCATATACCATAATTGCACTCCATCCTCAACCCACCGAGGACATCCTCTATAGGGCATCCATATAATATCATGAGCCACTAATATGTCTAAAACTCATCTATGCTGATTCAACCTAGGAAACTAGATAGCCAATACATTCATCCACCACTCCCCAAATGGCTGTGGAGGTGCCCACTCTAGTCTCAATAATCTAATCAATCACACAATTACTATGTGTTCATAAGCCCAACAATGAAATAAGGTAGCTTCACTCATACCACCACTAAATGCCTCCTATGTAAACCTATAAAGATCCTTGTATAGGTGGGAAAGCATAGTCCTACCCCATAAGAACATAGTGCCATATACCTCCACATTGTGCATAATCCTATGCATCTTATATGAAATAAATGCTCCACTCTCATCCACAACAACAAACAAGGCCAAAAATAAGGCTAATCACTTCTACAAGTGTGGAACACTAAACTATAATATAATTGATAACAATACATCACTATCACTACCTCTTTGATGTATACCTGAGGGTACACCAACAAAATACAAGGATGTAAATTAATAGCATCAACACCCATGTCATCCTATAAAATCACCCACTGTCCACTAATTGATATATGCAAAATGTGATACATATCTTCCAAAGTCATAGCAATCCCCCTATAGGAAGCTAAAAAGTACATGTTTCTACATTCCACCTCTCACATAAGGCAATAATTAGATACCTATCCCATTGCATTAGGCTTAGGTCACATACATGACCCAATCCTACCCTATCCATAATAGCTCTCTCATCAGTAGATACTGGTAACAACCTCAATGTCTCCATCACTTAACCCCTGCAGAACTCTCTCATCTACACCTCACCCTAAAAACACTAGAAATAACATATATTTCAATCTATAATGCCAAATCACTAGCCAAGAAAAAACAACAAGAATAACTAACCAAGCAACATCTCAAAAAATGAAGCCTCTAAGAAAATAGTACTGGGTACTGGATAATAATGCTAGAGAGGAGCACTACAACCTAGACAATAGTGTTGAAACCTAGACAATAGCACTAGATGTAGGACATGAATGCTAAAACTAGTGAAATTTTTCCTACGACACTTTAAGTAGCTCAAAACATCAAAAACAACTTCCAAATTAAGAAATCATGTGTTTCAGCTATTTACCAGGGTAACATCACCACCAACCTAAACCTAGGCTACCAATTGCTCAAATTGGGTCATAACAGGTACTCATCTCCTCAACATATCTCCTACTCTAGAGCTCAAAATTTCAACCTATTCAATACAAAAATGAATCAAGAATCAATCCAATTCCCTATATAACCTAACTTTTTCAATCAAAATAAAATACTATTTTGACCATAACTTGAACCTCATAACTCCATTTTTCAAACCTTTTTCTTCCATAAAATCATGATAACGATACCTTCAAAATCATGTAAGCCTCTCTCTCTTATTATTTCATTTGCCTACTATGGTATGCACATCTTTATATTTATTTTATACTTAGACATACACCTTGATCATCACCAATCAAAAGTTATTCCAAATTCAAAAACTTAGTCTAATCAATGAAATAATCTCTCAAGCTATTCACAATAAACCAACCTTGTTTCTACTTATGCCACTAGTCATCACTTTTGGCTTAACCTCCTCTATCACCAAATTTTGTCCCTCTCCCCAAAAGGGGGCATCATTCCTACTATTAATATTCCTACACTTACCCAACATAGCCATCCACTCTCATAAATGGATACACCATGGTTCATACACCTCTAGTATTCAAAATATCAAATTTAGCTTAGATAATTTGAAATAAAAAGTTATTTAGATTATATGGGTCACTCAAATTCACTCATAACATTCAAAGGGATATACCTTTAGCTTATAGGCACATGAGTATTCAGATACAGTGGTTCAGACCATATGGATCCATAGTGATTTCTACTTACAGGTACAAAAACTATTTAGATATAGTGGTTTAGATTACATGGATTCATAGTAACTTTGATACATTTCTAAACTCAAAATACCAGATTTGGGGGCATGTACATTACTACACGTCTCACACATACAATTTTATATAGTATGACAAAGTTTACAGAATCAGATAGTAGACTAAAGGCATAGTGTTTTGGTCTCTATTTTTACACATGTTGTATGGCACAATAGGTTATATCATATGTGGTTATATAGATTATTAGATTATATAGACACATCAATCACATACTAGATTTAGGTACATACCATAGATGTTTATGTTATTCATCACTCAAGATTATATAGATTAAATGGAAAGACATGTCATTCTCCTCTTGTGCATTGACTAGAGTTTCATATTACACCCAAATATACCTAGGTTGTCACTAGGTTGGACTGTATGGCCATCTATAGTGGTTGGTCCATTATATTACCTAGACCCAGATAACATGAGTTTGTGTGGGATAGACATCATACATTGGTTTTGGGACTCCAAGCATTTCTTGGTTCTATTTCAGATATTCAGAGTTGGGTTATGATAGATTTTGATCTTCACAACATACAAATTCTATACACACATTCCAGATTACATGAGTTTATGTGGGATAGAGGATAGACATTGGTTTTGGACATCTAAACATTTCTCATTTTTAGTCAGATTAAACATAGGGGGAAAGCATTGCCCTCCTTCTCCATGATTACATGAATTCCACATTCAAATTTAGTATAGGTGGCATCCATTTTAGGGATTCTTTCTTTCTCTAGGTATTATTTATCTCTCCATTCATTTCCCTAGCCAAGAAGTGAGTTGGACCCCTTTGCAGTACATTTATCTCCATATAGGTAGGTCTAGGTATGCATTTATTTCTTTTTTAGTTTCCTCTATTACTTCATTTCATTACATCACTAGAGCAAAAGGGGATAAAATGTATACACCCTAAATTGGTCAAGTAACCACACATATTATGTCTTTTCATAGTCCTTTCATGGGAGACTCGGATTGGATAATATGAGCCTTATTCATATTAGCCATGTCTTTTATTTCACTTGTCTTGGTATTGTTTCTTGCTTTGGACACCTTTTTTCTTATTCCTAGTCATCCCAAGATTTTCAAACAATAATTTCACCTCATACATGTTAGATTTCTTGTGCTAATTCCACCCCTAGGTCCTGAGCCTATAAGATAGGAGTAATCCAAATGTGAATAAATTTCCTATGAAAATAAAGAGTCTCTTATATAAAGTAATTCACAAGGCATTTTATATCTATCACTTACTACTTTGGCAAAGTACATAACTAAAAATTAGTCAATATTATAGCTCAATATTCTGCATCACACATAGATTTGCATGCTTAATCAAGGAAGGGCCTAGGTGAAAGTTCAGTCTTACATCTATTGTGTATGTTGATTATGCATGTTCCCTAAGGGAGAACTACACTTTATCTAAGACCCTCATTTGAGGGTTAATGTAGGTAGCAATCAAGACAATAAGGCTTCTAGAGTGTGTGATCATACTTACCTTAATACAATTTTTCCCCTTATAATTTTGTTGTATTTGTTGTTTTGTGTGTGTACATAGACCTAGGGTTTGAATATTGAAATGGATCTACAACAAGCTCTATCAACATTCAACATCCAATTTTTCATATACAGGCTCACATAAAGACAATAGACAAAACCTATAAAACTCAGGTCTTTAGGATAATAATGGAAGAAATGGACTATAACATTAGACCCTAGGGTGTCTTATTTTAGTGCTATTGTCCTTTCATCAAATGAAAGCTAGATCTAAGTTCCTGACATCTTCCTAGTCTTGTGAAGTAGTTTTCAACCCCTGAATCATTTATTTTAGCCTATTTTTCTAGATAATTTCATTTCTTTCTATTTGCAATTAATTTGATTAAATTGATCAAAACCTATATTTTTACTATATTTGATTGGATTTTCCCCTTACTCTAGACCCTTTATTGTTTAAGAACTAGACCCTAGTTTCCCAAATATAATAAAACAATAAAATATATTATATATTTCAATTGGAATAGAGTTATACTGATAGCCTTTTTCAGTGTTATATAGTCTGCCTAAAGAGCATCATACACCTTCTTGTGCTAATTTTTTATTCTCATCTATTACCTTGTGCATAATTATGAATAATTTTTGTTGCTTAACTTATCTTGACCATTACTTTATGGATGATAGTTTGATGAATGAGACAGAGAAATACCATATCCATAACAAAATACAATCATCTATGAAGAAGAAAAGCTAGTCATTATTTGTAACAATCTTCTATGGGATTCCATATCATACCAAGATATTTTATTAGATGAAGTTACAAATGATATTTAAAGTTATTTATTTAACAAGAATTGCTTCTACCCACTTAGGGAAGTAATCTATTGATGTGAGAATGTGAGTATGACCTGAACTTAAATGAGGGTTAAATGCTCTAATGAAATCTAGTCCCCATTGTTAAAAGGGTTCTTTGAATATCACCAATTAAAGAGGAAGTGTTGTTATCCTAGGTTTTCTTACATATTTCTAACATGCCTCACACTTTCTTACCCATTAATATTAATCTTTGAAAAGATTTGGCCAATAATAATGGGTTTTGAGAATTTTATATGTTGTTACCCTGGTAGAAAAGTGCCCTCCATAGGCTTGATCATGAAAATCTTGCAATAATTTCTTCTATTTTTCCTTATCAACACATCTTAATAAAAATCCATCAATGATTTTCTTAAAAAGAGTGTCATCCCTTATTAAATTTTAGTTTGACGATTCTATGTTTTTTAACATTTAAGTGTGAAGGACATTATTCATATTAGGTATAAAGCAATGTCAGAAAATCATTCATTAGTAGAATCAACAAACAAGAATAGAGGAAGATATTGATTTATTTGTTCATATGAAACTATCAAAGACCCTAATTGAATATTTCCTTATTCTACCAGGAGTTGACATAGTCCTTTTAATCAAACTAATTTCATCAGTTTTATTTATAGATCATATTATTGCACTTTAGTTATCCAAATTTCCCTTTTAGAACCATGTTCTTGTTGGGATAAAATAGATTTGACTTCTGTATTTGGTATCATAACCACAAAATATAGATGCAATATGTAATACCTAAATTGCTTGACTAATTTCACTACTGCATAGGCATGTTTTTCCTCAAGAGAATATTTTAGTTTGTAATCCTTGAGATTACAACTCATGAAGGTAATTGGGGATTCAATACCTTTATTTTTTTCTAAATCAATATTGTTGAGAGTGTATACTCTGAAGCATAGCAATAAATAATTAATTATTTCTTAAAATTTAGACAAACTAATGTTGGTGCATGAGCAATAATAGTCTTTATCTTTTCAAATGCTTCTTTACCTTCATTTTTCCACTTGAAAGAAAGTTTTCCTTTCGTCATGTTTGTAATATATTTGGTGAGTTCAACAAAATCAGGAATGAACCTTCTCAAAAAAAAAATCTCCCAAAGAAAGAACACACTCTTGGTTTACTTGTTAGTAAGAAAAGTTTTTGAATCACCTGAACCCTTTCTAGACTAATCTTTATTCCTTATTTCAAAATAATATGACCTAGGAGTTTACCTTCAGTCACTCCAAAGACAAATTTCTTAGGATTAAAATAAATTCCACGTAAACAACACTTTTTTAAAACTCTCTCCAAATGTGCATAGTGATCTTCTCATTTTTTGAGAAAAATATCAAGTCATCAATATACACTACAATGATTTCACTCTTCAATTCTTTGAATTTTAGGTCTATTTCCCTTTGAAAATTGGCTCCCACATTAATCAATCTAAATTTCATTTACCTATATACAAAAGTGCCCCAAGGTGTTGTGATTTTTTTTTTGATCTTCCAAGTTAACCTCAATTTGGTTGCACCCTAAAAAATCATCAAGCATTGATATCATCTTAGCACCTTTTACTACCTAAAAAAATTGATCCATGACTTGAAGTGGATAACTAATTATCTTTGAGGTTCCTAAAATTGACACAGATTCTGATCTCACCATTCTTCTTATGAACTGGTACTTGTGATCATAGGAATCAAAGAAGGGAGGTTAGATCAAGTGTTATTTCAAGAAAAAAAACTCAAATAAAACACACTAACACTAACACTAACACTAGCACTAGCACTAGCACTAGCACTAGAACTAGCACTAGCACTAGCACTAGCACTAGCACTAACACTAACACTAACACTAACACTAACACTAACACTAACACTAACACTAACACTAACACTAACACTAACACTAACACTTACAAGCCTATATCTTAGGGGTGAGTTTGATGAATAAAAGACAAATAGAATCACAACTAAAATTCAAAATACATCAAATCTATTACCTTCCTTAAGAACTCCATATGCATTATTGGGTGGCTTGCACAAATCTTTCTTTGAAACTAGATGATATTTGGGAGTTGCCACTAGAAACAAAGTTCTAGTATATAAAAATTTACAAACTTGAAGTGATACATATTGAAACCATATCTTTATAAAGTTAGTGATGATGTATGAAAGTAAAGATAATGAAATTTCAAATTCAACAAGCGTAAACCACCTCAAAACATGACAAATTCACATTTCTTTGTAACAAATTTAGTAGATGTCAAATTATTAAGTCTAAAAAATACCTAACACGTCACCAGTGGAGTGCTATAGTGTTAACAACCAAGACAATCCAAATATAAAAAATAATATCAAATAAATTCACAACATGCAATACTTACAACTCTTTTTAAGAGTCCTTGACAATGTAGGTGATAAGAAGTGTCCCTAGCATTGGTACCAGTTAAGTGTTGGTTCCCAGTTATACACCTCATATGCTTGGCCTTGGACACTTGAATAAAATGGATAACTAAGATGGAAAACCTGCTAGTATGTCATCATAGCCAGGGAAGGGTTTGGCATCAAGATTAGACCACATGTAGAAAATGATTGAGAGACACCTATAAAGGGTATGGTTAGCTCCTTACTACTTCTGGCTCTACCTAAAATAAGGTGAGAGGAGAGGAATTGTAGGGTATCTTTCTCACATGAAGAGATTCTAAAATTCAACCTCCATAGGGATTTTTAGTACAAAGAATAATAAATGTGACTAGGGCATAACCAAACTTGGTCACTCCACATGGTAAGGGTTTTTATGCAGAGTGAATAAATACACTAAGTCACACACAAGATATTGAAGAAAAATGGAAAAGTGACTACAATATTCATTCTAAAAAATTTTCAACAATAGGGGATAAAAGGAAAACTGTAATGCTAGGTATTTAAAGCACAAGATGCAAACACATGTTAAGTATACAATATTTATGTATCTGCTACGCCCCTAACCTATCACATGTATGAGGATAGTATTAGCCAAATTGTGGCTTACTTATCCCTCTTTGATGTTATATTACATTTATCTATGCTTTATTTTGATTAGTAGGTTGGCCTATGGAGTAACCATGGCCTAGATAGACTATATATAGGAGGTAGTGGGTAATTATTTATCATCATATTGTGAATTCTGCTCTTATTGAAGCTTGTGGAGGTTTCCCCCTCGAAGTGGATTATATATTATCATATATTTGGATATATTTCAGTCATATTTGGATATAATTCTACTATTATACCTAATTCTTGAAGTAATTTCATTACAAGTGGTATCAAAGCTGTGATTTGGGCAATCTTGTGGGAGAAACACTAAATTTTTTAATTTTACGCTATTTAAAAAAAAGGTTTTGAATTTCTCTAAATTTTTTTTACTAGAGGTGATAAATAATCAAATTAAGATTCCATTAAAATTTTAGTTCATTTGGATCTGTTTTACAAAAGTTATCCTATTTTATGGTTTTTCATAAAATTGCTCTATAGTGCACAATTCAAAGAATTTTTCTGAGTTATTTACATTTTTGGAAAGCTTAGAAAAATTTGGCTATGGTATGTTCTTTGTATATTTTTATTTGAGGCCGACATAATTCCAAAATCACTTGGTCAAAGTTGGGTCAAAAGTGCCAATAAGGGTCGACATCGTAAAACCCTTTTATGGTAGGTCCACAAACTCAGGGCCGAGGAAAGGGTGCTAAAACTCCAAGTAAAACTCCTAAAAAGGAAGAGATGGAGTCAGAAGGGGGATGTACTAGACCCTTTATACCAGGGTTTTCTAACATAGATCACAAAGTGAGCCAGCTTGACTATAGTGTGCAAGGCATTCAGAGCGAGGTGCAAGACATACAATCTAATATGCAATCCATACAAGATAGTTTGGGAGATATCATGAAGACTTTAAACATTAATCAGTCAAATCATCAAGCTAACTCTATTGCACAAACCCACTAGGGTGGTTCTCCTAACCAGTCTACTTCAAATCTAACTCCATGGCCACAGAGGAACCTATTACCAAAGGTGGATATGCGCAAATTTTATGGAAAAGATCCACTCAATTGGATCAACCAAATGGAGAGTTTTCTTTTACCTACATCAAATTTCAGGTGGATAGAAGGCTACCATGGCATCCTTGTATCTTGAACCTGATTAATTCATTTGGTATCGATGTTTGTGTGCTCAAAAGAAAAATATGTCTCTCAATGTCACCTGGTCAGTTTTTATAGAGGAGCTACAATTACACTATGGCAAAGTGTGATAGAGAATTACTTTAGCCAACTAGAAAAATTGTGACAAACTAGCTCCATCAAGGATTATATTCATCATTTTTAGAACCTGTCCTTACGTGTGGAGATAATTTCTAAAGCAAACTTGAATGACCTATTTTTGGGTGGACTCAAGGACCACATTCAACATGAGGTATGCATGTTTAATCCACTTAAGATTTATGAATCTATTATCATGGCATGTAGAGCTAAGGAAAAATTCATAGCCAACAAGAAGTAGCCATTCACTCACTTCAAAGATCATGGTATATCATCACCAACATTTCCTCCACCTACTAGATTGATCCCTCAGCAAATTGAAGAGAAGCGTGCAAAAGGATTATGTTTCAGTTGTGACAGCAAGTGGAGTAAAGGACATAGATGTGCTGAGAAGAAGTTATTCTACATTGAGGGACCAAACAAAGATGAAGAAGCAAATGATGCCTCTAATGATGATGAGGAAGATATAGAGGAGGTACCTGAAGATTCCCAACCTACAATCTCTTGTCATGCACTTGTAGGTATTAGCACTCCACAAACTCTTAAGGTGGTGGGTTTTCTCAAGAAACAAAAGGTGACAGTGTTGATTGATTCAGGGAGCACACATAACTTTATAAACCATAAGCTGTCCACTCGATTGAACTGTTTCATCTACCCAGCACCAAAATTTTAGGTCATGATTGTAAATGGTGGCATAATTAATTATTTAGGCAAATGCCATAATATTAAGTTTACTATGGGTGGGTACAATCTCGACTCTCCTATGTTTTCTATTCCCATGGGTAACATAGACATTATTTTGGGAGTCTAATGGCTCACAACCTTAGGTACCACTGAGATGAACTTCCAAGAACTATTCATGTGCTTTTATTCTGAAGGTAAGAAAATTGAACTATGTGGATTACATGCAAAATATCCATAATTGATTAGTTCACATCAGATGACCAAGATGCTAAAAAGGAGGCAGAGGGAATTATTACATGATTATGCTCCATAGAAGTTCAACCCACACAGGTATCTACACATCCTGATCTATAGATAATTCTTGAGGACCATTCATCTATTTTTGGGGCCATGCCAAAAGGACTACCACCAAAAAGAGAACATGATCATGCCATTCAACTAATTCTAGGTAGTTAACCACCAAATATCAGACCATATAGATATCCATATGCACACAAAAGTGAAATTGAAAAGATGGTCAATGAGATGCTGGAGGTAGGGATCATCAAGCATAGCCAAAGTGCATATTCATCACTAGTGGTCATGGTGCGAAAGAAGGATGACACATGGAGGATGTGCCTAGATTATAGGGAACTCAACAAGTACACCATCAAAGATAAGTTTCATATTCCAATAATTGATGATTTACTTGATGACTTGCATGGTGCTAATTATTTCACAAAATTGGGTCTTCGCTCGGGGTACCATCAAATTAGAATCAAGGATGAAGATGTTCATAAAACTACTTTTAGAACACATGAGGGCCATTATGAGTTTTTGGTAATGCCCTTTTGTCTTAAAAATACACCATCCACTTTTTAGAGCTTGATGAACACTATTTTTATGCCTTTTTTAAGGAAGTTTGTGCTAGTTTTCTTTGATGACATATTGATTTATAGTCAGACATGGGAAGCACATCCGCAACATGTGAAACATGTGTTTATAGTTTTGGAGAAGCACCAACTTTATGCAAAGCCATCTAAATGTGCTTTTGGAGTACAAGAGGTAGAGTACTTTAGTCACATTGTTTCCCATGAAGGTGTCAAAGTTGATCCCCAAAAGATCAAAGCGATAATGGAATGGCCCATGCCAACAAATCTCAAAAACCTTCAAGGGTTCCTTGGACTAATAGGTTATTATAGAAGATTTTTGAAAAGTTATGGTAGCATAGCAACTCCACTCACTGCATTGCTAAAGAAGGATGCTTGCCATTGGAATGATGATGCCACCAAAGAATTTGAGAAATTAAAAGTAACTATGTGCATGACTCCAATTTTGGCTACTCCAGACTTCTCATAGACATTCACTGTTGAATGTGATGCTTCTGGGTCTGGATTGGAGGCAGTATTAATGCAGGAAGGAAGACCCATTGCATTTGAAAGTTGTCAATTCAAAGGTAAGAATCTATAAAAACCTATCTATGAGAAAGAAATGATGGTTATTCTTCATGCAGTTAAACAATGGAGGCCTTATCTGATGGGTAGACACTTTAAGGTGAAAATGGATCATGATAGTCTAAAATACTTTTTGGAGCAAAGATTATCATCTGAGGAACAACAAAAATGGGTAACCAAAATGTTGGGTTATGATTTTGAAATCATCTACAAGAAGGGTAAAGATAATGTAGTAGTAGATGCACTATCCAAATGGGATGCATCCATAGAAGCATTACTTTGTGCAATGTCCATGTTGCAAGCAGATTGGGTGGATGAAGCTAGGTTAGAATGGGAGCAAGATAAGGATACACAGGTTCTGATTCAGAATCTCTAGCAAGGTAATTTATCCTCTAACAAATTTGAATGGAAAGGTAACGTCCTATGGTATAAGGGTAGGTTATACTTGTGCAAAAATTAAGAGCTTAAGCATAATATTCTTGCAGAGTTGCATGTATCTCCAATTGGGGGACACTCAGGGTTCTTGAAAACTTATCGTAGAATTGAGAAAGAATTATTTTTGGAAGGACTCAAGGGAGATGTACAAAAGTTTATGGAAGAATGCTTGATATGCGAATAGAATAAAGGTGAAACAGTTAAGACCCCAGGTCTGTTACAATTGTTAGCAATTCCTAGTCAAAGGTGGGATGAGGTTTCCATGGATTTCATCACTAGGTTGCCTTGTTCTGAAGGTAAAAATGTTATTTTGGTTATTGTGGATAGACTTACAAAATATGCCCATTTTTGTGCTCTCTCACACCCATTTTTAGCAAGTACAGTAGTGGCTATTTTTATGGAAGTAGTTCTCAAATTACATGGAACCCCAAAAATAATTATAAGTGATCATGATCTTATTTTCACTAGTAATTTCTGGACTAAACTATTTTCTTGTTTGGGTACTCAGCTAACTCATAGCTCATCTTACCACCCCCAATCTAATGGACAAACTAAAGTGGTTAACAAATATTTAGAGGGTTATCTCCATTGTTTTGTATCAGATAAACAAGAACACTAGGTTAAATGGCTACCACTTGCAGAATGGTGGTATAACACATCTTTCCATACCTCTTCTAAAATGTCTCCATTTCTAGCACTATATGGTTGCCATCCACCTTCCATCACTTCTTCATTAAAGGTGCACACCAAGGTTCGATATGTGGAAGAGCACATTCAACATCAACAAGAGGTTTTGGCTAGTTTGAGAGAGAATTTGGCCTTGGCACAAAATAGGATGAAGTAACAAGCAAATCAACACCATAGTGAGCGAATTTTGAGGTGGGTGACTGGGTATTTGTTCATTTGTAGCCTTACAAGAAAATGTCCTTAAAGCAATAGAAAAAGGACAACAAACTTGCTCCTAAGTATTATGGCCCTTATCAGGTTCTAAAAAAAAATGGAAGGGTGTCTTATAAGCTTGAGTTACCTCATTCATCTCACATACACCCAGTATTTCATGTTTCCTATTTGAAGAAGGTCATTAGACAAAAAGTTTTTGCCTAGACAAAGCTCCCAAAACTAGATGAAGAAGGATGAGTCATTTTGGAACCAGAGAAGATCCTCCAAACATGTACTAAGAGGTTGAGAACTAGAGAGATTAGGGAATATTTGATCAAGTGGAAAAACCAGAGTAGTGAAGATGTAACTTGGGAAGGTGAAGATTTTTTGCAACAACATCCAGAGTTGTTCAACATTGAGGACAACGTTGGTTTCAAGGGGAAGGGCATGCTACACCCCTAACCTATCACATGTATGAGGATAGTATTAGCCGATTTGTGGCTTACTTATCCCTCTTTGATGTTATATTACATTTATCTATGCTTTCTTTTGATTAGTAGGTCGGCCTATGGAGTAACCATGGCCTAGATAGACTATATATAGGAGGTAGTCGGTAATTATTTATCATCATATTGTGAATTCTACTCTTATTGAAGCTTGTGGAGGTTTCCCCCTCGAAGTGGCTTATATATTATCATATATTTGGATATATTTTATTCATATTTGGATATAATTCTACTATTATACTTAATTCTTGAAGTAATTTCATTACAATATATGATAGTAAATAACACTTAACATATGTGAAGGGTGTATTGTTTACAGGGTAGGACATGGTAAGATAGTTAGATAATAATAAAAAGGGATTGGTGTGCTCGTGGGTTTCAAACAACATGGATTCTTTCAATATTCACTACATCACCCATTGAAAAGATGTAGAAAACTTAAATGCAAGATAATGAGAACTACCAGGAGTAATTCACACTTATTGATGAAAATGAAATGAAAATACCCAAATTATCCTTGAAATAATAAAATATACACTAAAATTAGAATCTCACATGCTTTCTCTCATTGAATCTATAAACCTAGGGTGCCCTAACAAGTTATTTAGCAACATATTTCCAAACACAATGCAGAAAGGGATTTATAACCTAGATCCGAGCTCAAAACAATAACTAGTAATGAGCATAGAACAATATGTCCAATCAATAACATTTATAAAACACATCACTTGATTTAACTATTTTTAGAATATTAGAGTATTATTCCTAATTTAGTTAAGGATTTGAGTTGATTAAATTAGTAAATATTTTATTAATAAATAGAGTACTAATTTGTGTAATTTTAATTGTATTTTTAACCTTTCTAAAAATAATAATAAATAGAGATAAAATAAGACTTAGCTAGAAACTGACTGAGATGACTATTGTAGGGTCTAGAATGCACTATGCAAAACTGAAACAATGTCATAAATCAAGATCTAGCCTTTGTTTTATGAAAAGATAGGAGTTCCAAAATAGTACACCTTGGGGTTTGGTGTTATAGTCCTCTTCTACCACTATTGTCCAAGAGACCTAATTTTTTTGGGTTTTGTTCACTATGTCTGTGTGAGCTTGCCTATGAAATTTTGACTGATGGATGTCTACAAAAATCCTTATAGAACTGATTTAGTCTTCAAACCCTAAACTCCATGATGATTTTAAGAAACTTTAAGAAAGATGGGAGTGGTAGTGTGTTTAAGATGAAATGAACATGTATCCACACCACTTATGTGGGCACACTTCCTACATACCAATACTCTGAAGAAGGATCAATCCATATGTAGTTCTCCTACTTGATGTGTTTTATGTAATAGTGTGTATGAATATGTAAAATAATAAAATTGGGTGTGCTTGAGGTGGTTAGATATTAGTCTAAGGATTTGAATAAGCTTGTGGTTGTATTGGATGGCTATATGTAGAGAATAGGGAAATATGCGTGAGTAGTCTTGCTTATATTCTTGCTTGCTTTTTGATATTTTCCAACCCCTTCTAAATGAACTTTGAATGGGATTTTATAAAGATTTGTGGGTCATGGATCGAATGTATTTGCATTAGGATGACAAGAAGAAGGATAGGAACCAAAAGGAAGTGACTATTGGAGGTAAAAATGCACTTGGATGGGAGCATTGAAAATGGACACCCTAAGGTCTATCACTATAGTCCAAGTTGGGCACTATTGTCTTGAGGGTATGGGAGCTAGGGGGATGGATTTATCATGGGAAAAGGAGCCTAGGTCAATTAGAATGAGGTTCCTAAGACCTATGGATGACTAAAAATCAGTAAAAAGGTGGATAAAAGGGTCATATGAGAAAACATGAGGGACCTATGGGTTAAGTGTTATAATCCACACTCAAGTTACCAATTTTCACATTTTATATGACTACATTTACCCCCCTTTATTCTAGTGATCCATCAAAGTGAAATAATAGGATAAAGGGAAAAATAGAAAGCATACCTAAACTTACTTGTAAAGGTGAAGCTCATGAATCTTTGTGATGTTGGTTGTGTGTAGAGAGAGCACACTATGAAGTGTAAATATGCAAGAGAAAATAAAGAGTAGATCAGTTCTTACTAGATATTATATATCTAAAATAAGAACATACAAATCTATGAGAGAGAGAGAGAGAGAGAGAGAGAGAGAGAGAGAGAGAGAGAGAGAGAGAGAGAGAGGAATGAATGCACCTCATTGGGTATGTGAACCAATATAAAACCTATCATGAACAAAGTTGAGTGCTCAATTCCTTAAGAGTGGCTCAAGAATGAAAAGGCTAGCCATTTATCTCCATTATCACCCACTAAGTGAAGCTATGTGATCATGTGTGTGCTAATAGGTGGCTCAAGAATTTAAAGGCTAGCTAGTCCTTTGGCTCCATCATTACCCCCTAAAGTGAAGTTATGAACTGATATTGGTATGAATGTGTGTCGTATGAGATGACTATTGAATCCCATGAATGCTCTAAAATCTGACAATGTGGCATAGATAGTTGAATGTGTGTTAAAAACTAGGCTACTCTTAGACAACTTTAAAAAAGGTGGAGATTAGGCTTGTATGAAAGCCACTCCAAAATTGGGCAATAGGAATACATGGAAGTCACTCAAAAATGTAGAGGTTATGCTTGTATGAAGGCCACTCTAAAATGATGCTAACTTGTAAATGGAGTAAGACATGAAACTACTGAAAATGCCTAGGTAATATGTTGAATTAAAAAAAAAAAGATGTCAAATGTGTCATGCACATTGCCCCTAATCATTGGTGTTTGTAACATGGATTTTTTATACCAGCTATCATAACTAAAAATGGAAATGAGATCCATCATTACATGTATAATTCCCTCTATATCTAGATTCTCTGAGAAAAATTATACTAAAACTATTGTATTTGAACTAGTCTAAATGTGAAAAATTATAGTTGAACCTACTTTGTTGCATGTTTCTTAAAAACTTGATTTTTTTACTATTTGGATAGGAGCACCAAAAATGGACACCCTACTATTTGGTGCTATATTTCAATCTTATCACTATTGTCTTGGGCTGATTTTGATGATTGTTCTATAATTTTCACTATCTTCCTAGTTTATTCTACCTAGATTGAAATTTGGTTATTGTTCTAGGTGTTCTAAAATCTAGTTTTTTGATTGTTAGGAGCTCTGATCTCTATGACAAACCCCTATTTGTTTCCCCCTTGTAATGATTTCCCTCAAAATAAATATCCATACAATTGTGTTATGTTGTAAAGATACATGATATAACAATGATAATCGAGATGATATCTCAAGACATAACATGGTTTATAATGAGAGATTGTTAGATCAATAGGGGTATACCTAGATAGATATAAAAATGTAATAGCATGTATAATGTATTGAATTGGAATCATAAGTTTGGTTAGTTTTTAGTTTTCAAGGAGGATGGAGCATGATGTCCATCATGGCATCCAACAAAACAAAATCATGCATGATGTGGATCATAGCATTGTAAAACAATGAGAAGAAAACAAGTAAAAAGTACATAAGGCAAGAAAAAATAAGCATACAAGGGTGGCCAAGGGGCCAAGTAAACAAGGGACATGGGAATATGTCACTCAAATTGGAAAGAAAACATAAAATGCATGTTCAAATACCACATACACATACAATTAAAAATAATCAAGGTTAACGTGAAAGCCACAATCACATAGAAGAGTATAGGCAAAGGACATTGCCAAATATCCTAAGGCACACACAAGAATAGAAGCAAATGACATTGATAAATTTCTTGAGGCACATACAAAACAAAGCTATAATTGAGAAATGAAATCATATCTAACTACATAAATCAAGAAAGGAAAGCATGCAATATACTAAAAATATAATTGCATCTAAATAATCAAAGCAAGAAGTGAAAGTATGCAAGACATGGATTAAAATACTAGGTATATTCTAAAAAATACATAAGTGATATATAATATAGAGTATTGATAGAGTAATCTATGTAATCTAGTAAGTAATGTACATCAACATGATAACTAGAGTGTGTGGTGTAGGAATGACATAACCTGGATGGTGTAGTCATGTAGAAGATACTCCCAGTGGGTATGTATATCGGTGTGTATCTTGAATGTAGAAGTAGGATGCCCCCTCACTAGGTAGAGTGAAGCAATCAAAGATCTAGATGTCATTACACACACTCAAACAAGATCAAGTGAAGCATGGTAATGTAGATAAATTGACAAACAATAGCATAGAGCAGAAAATGTAAGTCTAACATGATAGTATAAATGTAAAGCATGGATGATGCATATAATTGAAATTTTTTTGGTATTTTTATTATTTAAATGTTTTTATATTTTATAATTTTATATAATTTTTATATTTTCAACATATTGGAATGTTTTATTTTTTATTTTTTATATATTCTATGTACAATCAAACATAAGGAAATTATATACAATAAATACTGAGAAACTATGTACAAATAAGTAAACAAGAAAATATGTACAAGTAATTTTGAAAAATTATGTACAAGAAAGACTGAGAAGCTATGTACAAGAAAAAAAGATACTATGTACAAATAAGAGAAATAAACCATATAAAAGTACGTTGAGAAGAAAAATGATACTAACTGATGAGTCTCATAAGAGACCCTCTATCATGGTATCCTATATCAAACAAAGTAATCATGCATGATTATGAAGCATGAGGGAATGATTATGAATATAACTCTGAATATTTAGATGCATTGTCGATATCTTGGAAATCATAATAACTTGTATTGTTCCACTCATCATTATCATCTTGATTTTAAACCAATGGAATGCTAGTGTTTACTTTTGTTATATCTAGATCTTTTCCTTTGATAAATTATTTCTATGAATGATTTGCCTTAGAATGTTCAATAAATCCCAAACCTTGGTAACAAACATTATCAACTGCTAGAATAGGAGTAGTGATGCCTTGAGTAGGTTTGCCTAACCCTTGACGTTGATAATTAAATTGTTGTAGGTATTTTTGACCAAACCCATTACTCTTTGAAAGTTGAGCCTCATTGTGGAGAGATGGATTTGCATCTTTTCCATTCTTTACCTATGCTTGTGGTACTGTTTATTGCTTTGATTTTTCTTTTTGATCCTTTTTTTGTTTTGAGTTATGCTTTGATAACCACTTTTGTACTATTTTTGGATTTGAACCTTTGTTAATGTGTTCCTATGTCATTGTGGATATCTTTATTGATTTACCTTGTATAGTGTCTTTATTATTAATTATATTTTATATATGTTTTTTAATTCCCAACATGAATCTGTGTGATGCCCATGCATTCTATGATATGTACAATAATATATGGATTTTCTTGCTAGATGTAGAGGAGGTAGTTTGATCAACTTAGATTTAATCATTTATCTTATTACCTCACTAGAAATTTTATTTGATCTTTGAATGTTTTTTGAATCATTAATTGTAAAGTTGCTTTGTTTGTGATTTATTGATTTTATATGTGACATTGCTTCAAACAAATTTACTAGGTGAAATTGCATATGCATGATTGGCACTAGAGTGTCTTTGAGGCTTTTGTATTATAATCTAATTTTAAAATGTTGTTATATTTTCATGTAATAGTTGATTCTACGTTTGTAGATATAAAATTGACTTATTCATACTAGTGATTTGATTTCTTAGAGTCTCATAAGTGCAAACCCTAGTTGCTTCTGATTGAACATGTAAGCACATATGTTGAAGAGGGTTTGAAGAAGTTATAGGCTGAATGTATTCATTAAGAACAATAGTATAGGCTACCTCACCTTTTGGAGGGGTGATAACATGGACTTGGTTAGAAGGAAAGTATCTATCACCCTCTTTGGGGGAAAGAAGGAAAAGGAAATTATTTCTTGTGCATAAGATATGGCATTGAAACTTGATAGATGGTTTTTATCTTATGCAATGGATCCTCTAGATAAAAACCATGTATATGGGATGAAATGCATGAAAGTATAATTATAAGTTGTATAAAAATATTATTATAAAGAACATTCCACATGATAGATAACAAACATGGGATAGAGAGCATGACACTTTACACTAATGCATAGAAAACTTTAACTTGTAACATGACATTTCTAACATGTTTAGTAAGATAGAGTTGAAAATTATTCTACATGAGAGAGAGAGAGAGAGAGAGAGAGAGAGAGAGAGAGAGAGAGAGAGAGAGAGAGAGAGAGAGAGAGAGTATGTAAAATAAATAATGAAACTTTGTACTAGAGATAAGTAAGCATTAGTTTGAAGGAAAGGGATCTTAAGATTTTTAATAATAAATTTCTTAATATCATCCCATATTGTCAAAGTAAGCATGAAATGCAAAGAATGAAGCTTTGTAATAACATATGGTAAACTTCATCATTCATGTACATGATAGGATTGAGTATGGTCTCCTTATAATTTTCAAGAAATGTAAGAAATATGTGTAAATAAGTGAGATCCATTGTTGCTATTATGTGTAATCTGATTTTATATGTAACGTGACACCTCAAGAAAATAAAGGGACCTAGTATATACAACTAGGGAAATGAATAAAATATGTTTTTTTTTAATTAATAAGGAATTTTAAAATTTAATGTGAATTTTAGATTTAAATATGCAAGTAAAAAATTAGAAAATTACTAGAAAATTCCTAATTTGAAAGGACCTAGTGTATGTAACTAGGGTTTTGAATAAAATATGATCTTCAAAATTACTATGGAATTTTTAAAATTAAATTTAATTTTTAATTTAAATGATCAAGTAAAAAATCAAAAAGTTATTGAAAAATTCTTGATTTGAAAGGACTTAGTGTATGCAACTAGGGGTTGGAAGAAAAATAATTTTTTAAAATTATTATAGAATTTTAAAAATGAAATTGAATTTATGATTTAAATATGGAGGTAAAAAATCATAAAAATATTAGAAAAATTATCAAGGAATTTACAATAGGGTTTCTAGGGTTTTTATGTGCCAATGAAGTAAGTTAAGTGTACCAAATGACTTAACCATTTTTGGAATATTGGAGTTTTGAAGGATAGAAACTGAAAATAAGTGACCATTAGAGGTAAAAATACACTTGTATAGGATCACTAAAAATGGACACCCTAGGGTCTGGTGCTATAGTCCAAGTTGAGCACTATTGTATTGAGGGCAGAAGACCTGGGTGATGGGTTTGTCATGGGAAAAATAGCTTGGATCAATTAGAATGAAGTTCCTAAGATCTATGGATGACTATGACTCAACAAAAATGTGGATATAAGGGTCATCTGAGCAAGAAAGATGGACCTATGGATTGGGTGTCATAAGCCACACTTAAGTTACCAATTTTCACATTTTATATGACTACATCACTACACTTCATCAACAATAAATAACAAGAACCACAATCATTTTCATTAACTTGAAATAAAATATTACATACATAAGTGTTTTGAAATGTTTTCATGGGGACAAACATGGTGAGTTTGCTCCATGTTGGGTAGGGAAGACATAGACATGCTCTTAGAGCTTGCTAATGGTTGTACACTTACAACCACCTTAGCAAGAGAGATAATACAAACACAATAATGATCCCAAATATTTGAAAATTCTATACTTAGAGAAAAACAACCAAAAATACCAGCCCATCTTGAATAGAAGACAAGCCTTCTATTTATACATTTTTCAAATCTTGGACTATAGGTTGTAATTTGCAAAATTGAAAAACAAGCCTTCAAGTTCACCAAGATGCTTCCAGATAGAAAGTATTATTTTCCATTCCTGAGATCTTCATTTTTTTTCAAGAAAAACTATTTCTCTAACTGCCTCTATAATAAATAATTAAGACTTAAAAAAAAACCTTTGAATTTTTCACTAGAAATGCCCTTTGGAAGGTGAACTTCATGGTAGAGGCCAAACAAACATTGTCATCATTTGCAACTACCTAGAGATGATCTTCACCATTTTTCCTACATAGATAGAACCTTTTGGATAATTTCCTTCCCTCTCATGCATGCCATGTAACATCTTTCTCTTGTAATGATGGTAATTGAAATGCTCTAGTTGTGGTAGAAATAGAAAATGATCTGCATCCATTTAGAAAATATGCTTTGGAAGGGCCCACAGACCTTCTTTATGCTTTGAATCATTGATCATCCATGAAAGAACCATCAATTTTATATTTTTTAAAGTAAATATTTCCACACATTGAAACTTGGCATGCCACATCATATCCAATTATGCATTCATGGGGATCAAAAGTGACTAAGCCAATTAATTGGCTCCAATCTTGACACTTGTCACTTACTTATTAGTTTTGATCCCTTTGAAAAGTCTATCTTAGCTCTCACTATTGGATCTACATGCATGGTTCGATGTGGGCCATTGATATTTATCCAAAGGATCAAATGCCATTGGCTGCTAGCTATACTTAGTCCCAAGGTCGTGCCACTTGGTAACCCCATAGGCTCTCTACACTATACACTGTTAGTTTTGCCAAGCCCATGTGTTCTCACCATGTGGTTGTCTTGTATTTACTTGGATCTTCATTGAAAGGACCATCATTATATTTCACTATTTTTCTCATTTTTATGGATCAAGTGAGGACCATAGATCTATATCCAACTTTACAATGACATCCATATTACTATTAAAATTTAAACCCCAATGGTTTTTTACATGGGATTAATTTTGATGTTCGAGTGACCGTCAATGATGTCCACATGACATTCAATGATGTTCACATGATTGTCACACTTTTTACCCCATGGTTTTTTGTCAGATCTTAAATTTGATCTTCACATAAATGTCTTCATTTGCTTGTTTAACTTTGAAACCTTTTATTCCATAGCAATTTGGTCTTTGGGACTTTTGTCGCAGGCCTTTTATCTTCAACATTTCTATTTTTGGGCCTTTTGTTGGGACAATTATTTTAGACATTTTGTCCTAAACAATTTCCCTAAATCATTTTAGATTTTTACAAATTTTCCAAAATAATGCAATTTTATCAAATTTTTTGCATGAATAAAATGCCCGTAAGAATTTGGCCTTTAGAGTTTTTGTCACAGAAAAAATGTTTGATGGAAATGGTCCTTCCAGATTTTCGTCACAAAAGAAATGTTTGAAAAGAATAAGTCTTTGACCTTTTTGCATGAAAACTTTATCCAAAACAAATTAAAGGCTATATACATACTAAGTGAAGACCAAATTAATACCTAGCCAATTTAACATGAAAATTAACTTTTAGTGAACACTTGAGAAAAGGAATTGGGTTGAGCACTTAGGCATTTATACTTGACAAGGGCTCAATTGATTTAGTGTAATTTTGGGCACTAACACCCTCCAAGTTTATAAAACCAAGCTCTCCCTCCACCCTCAAACTAACTTGAAACCAACATGGAAATCTAGAGATCCCTCATATTGATACTATTTTTCATCCACAAAATCTCTCTTGTATCCATCTAAATCCACTATCAAGCTCATCCAACCATTTGGAGGCCATTATCAACTCTTATCAAGCAATCCAATATTTCAAATTTTGGACATCAAACAATCCATTTACAAATCCTAGATTGGAGCCATAAGGAGGTAAAATTAATGGTAAGAATGTTCTTATTATGATGATTCACCTCTTTTATCCATTCCTATTAGTGTGATTAAGTTTTAGTTTTTTATTACTAAAATTAGTAATATATCTTGGATTTAAAAGTTAGTGCACATGATCAAATATGGCCAAACCCACTGTAGGTTTAGAGATAAAAACTAGACCAAATGGCTTCCAAAGTATCAAATGGTTATATGATCAAGTCTAGAATGATGGAAACAAATTCAAAATGTTCAAAAACATACCAAATTAAATATTGCATCTTAAATTCCATGCATGTGGAGTGTGTATGACCTAAAATACAAGAAAACATTTACAACCAATTTGAATAACTTGGATTTTAGTCAACCAATCACACCATAATATCTATAAGTGAAATCTAACTTACACAAAATAAATTTTAACAGAGTCTCACTTTGAAGATGCTCTAATTTGATATCAAATTTGAGCATAAACCTAATAATTTTTATTTATCTTATGGATCATGAATTATAGGGCCATATTTATAACCCTAAATCTGTGCATAATACTCCTACAAAATAGGATGAGCAAATAAACTAATAATAATATGAAATTTTCTAATAATATACTAATATTTATTATGACTAAAAAATAACCTAAAATACTACATGGTTTATTTTATACAATAACAAATATGTTAACATAATAAACTAACTATGATTAATTAATTTATTCTAACAAACTAAGGATTTGATTTTGGCTAGATCAGGAACCGGCCTAGACACAAAGAGAGGTCTTGGTATCTAAGATCAAAACCATTTATAATGGTTTCATAGATCCCCACTTCTATCTAATGACCAAATCAATGGGAAATAACCTAACAGGTAATAATTTGAAGAAAAATTCCACTTAGAATCCATGAGACAATCTAGAAAAGGATTATATAGGGAATTTATGAAGCTAACTAAATAAGGATTCCCTTGGGAATCCATGATGCAATTAGAGAAGGATTCTAGAGAGATTATATTAAATATTCCAATTTGATGAAAAACCTTATTTCACTGAAATGAATCCAACGAACCAACTATTTTGATCCAACTAAGTCCCTACCAAGGATAAAAAAAAACAACACCCCATGGGGTTGTCTGGGTACCCAAAGGGATCCCATAACTAACCAAAAATACTAACTAGGTAAAAATTCAAAAAACTTGAAAAGCCTAAGATCTTAACAAGAACCTTGAATATATAACTAAAAAATGAATTACTTTCCAAATTATGCTTGCTTGGTCCAACTAGGCCTTCTTATTGAATAATATTTAAATAACATGTTTCTTCCTTCCAAATCTTGATCATAAACCCAAAGAACCTCCTTCTACTTCAACTAAAGCTTGAATCCAGACATTCTCTTGAAGAGCTTGGGGTTTTAAGAGTGATCCCTAGGATAGAAAAACATTATATCTTACTTTATTATAGCTAGTTCCCACTATTGTAAAGAATCTTTGAAATTTAAAGGAGGGTGTAAGACCATCACATAGGCCTTCTATAAAAATCATGATCAAACTACTACATTCATATCCACATGAATCACCATACCCAAAATACCAAACTGACCTCTAGTAGATATCTAGCAAGAGATAACCATAACCATACCCATAATCCAAAAATAGGGTAGGTCCCCTAAAAGGGTCATAACATGAAAAGGAAAGGGAACTTATTATTAGCATGTTATTCACCTTCCCATTGTGGGACTTGGATGAAGGCATGTGGTTCCCGTATAGTAGAATAAGCGCTTAGGTCTAATACATTAGAGAGATAGATTGGAAGAGACTTGATAAACACAAAAGATCAAAAGATACCATGATAGAGCAGGAGCCTATACCAATCTCTTGGTGAGATTTTGGGTCATTCTAAGCAAACACCCAAGTAGAAATAGACCAAATAGCATCAAGACTCAACCTAGAAGGATCTTGAGTGTTAATAGGCCTATGAATGCCACTAAGATGCCAAAGAGAGATATATAATAATGATAAAACTTTGTAGATTCATGATTCTATGCACAAAGAATCCAACAGAGGGTTTAAACCCAAGATAATGAAACTCTCAACAAGGGGCCCAACTAGTGAAACCACATGCCTAAATTTGGGTCAGGACTAGGCATAATGCAGATGGAAGATGATGGGTATATATTATCCATGAAAAACAATAATGTAGGCCTATCAAACCCCCAACAATCCCTAAAATCCTAGATAAATGTATTTTTGAGCACCAAGAACTGATTTAAATTAAGGTTTGAACCATTTCTCAAGTTTATATCATCCTCTACACTGTTATCCTCTCCTAAATTTGAATTCAAGCCCCCTACTCCTCTTCCCACTTAGATTTATCATGCTTGGTATTTATAATCTATGTGGTTAATTATATGTATTGTTTATAATTCAATTCAATAATGTATGAGATTTCTTTCTATCATTTACTTTTATGGAATTTACTTTATACAAGCGTGTTTATGTTTACACAATGATCATGACTCAACCTTCAAAGAGACACTAGTTCTTCACATATAGTATCAACACCTTGTCAATCTAACACACATTGGCTTATAATTAATGAGGTAGAAGTATTGATAATCCAAGTGGCCACTTTGTCCCATCAATAGGTTTACATGTACAAAGATTGGTCTACATCAATTTAACTGGGGGTTTAATCCATGTCATCAATCAATAGGTATTCATTCTAACCCACATCATGTGATTCATTGATGCATCATTATCATACCATACACTTATTAATATACATATATTAAATCATATATGTTTCATGGCCTACACATTCCTTTCTTTCTATATAATTATTCCATTAATTTGTGTTCCTAATTACATGACAAGGCTCTTGCCTCCTATTTTAATTAACTTTCTTGTAGCCATTTTTTTTTATTACTTGATATACTATCCCTACCTATTTCATTATTGATCCCATTCTAATCACTTTCATAGGCCTCTTGATTATGACAACTTAAATATTTATACCTCCAATCTTAACATGCATAGAGTCCTAAGGGACATTGTAGGTTGCCTATATTCTTACTTATCTTATTCCTTTATTTTTCACCCTCAAGCTTCCTATTAAATCCAAACAATATCCTATCTTCTATTATTGATTTTTAAATCCTTGTTCCCATTTTATCATGTGCCATTATGTGTATGTATATTTTCATACATATTATTCTAAAATACTACCAAATGTGTGTGTGTGTGTGTGTGTGTAAAACAATAAATAAAACACATTATACATATGTTTGCTTATGGGGATATCATACCTACTCCTCATAAATGAGTTCTATTCACACACTCACACAAACATGCACATGTGCTCGTGTGTACACACACAGACATTGATATTTTCCTAAGGAGTCATCACAACTATAATTTATCTCATATGAGGTGTATTGATCACATCTTTGTATATATGCACTTATGGGGGCATAATATCCACCTATGTGTTTCATTGACTATTATTTTCCTATGGGCACATGATAAACAAACATATATATACATGTTTATTATTGGCATATATTACATATGGATCCTATCTCACCCTTATTTCTTAAGAGCCTAAACTATCTATACAGATCCTGATCCTACATGTACCTTGATAAATGACTAGTTATCATATTTATAAAACTATATCACTATCCTTGAGTATTTACATAGGTTTGGGAAATTAGTTTTTCATTCATACACATTAGTACACACATAAGAATGCATTTACTTGGGTAACATACCATACATACCTATGATTAGATGACACTAAAATTATCTTACAATTAGATCCACACTACATATGTGTCTCACATTAATACAATAATGCACCCTTATGCCCCCACACAAATATTTACACCTTGTCACATTATAATTATCACTTTATATATATACATGACTCATAAATTACCCACTAATGGGAAATATTTTACATAAAAAAATAAAAAGCATTATAAAATAAAAGAGACCCATAACATTCATTTACACATGATTATGTAGCTCCAAGAATCCAAACGAGACTAGGGTTTGGTATCATTTATTAGGATTAAGGGAAAAATAATCCACTAGAGTTTTAAGGTAGTTATCTAGTTTTTTTGGTTTGCACTAATCCAAAGACTGACTTATAAAACTAGGTTAGGGATATTCTGATTAAGCTCACAAAAAAGTATCTCTAACTAGTCTAACCAAAGCAATGAAAGTAGCTAAAGGAAATAAATAATGTGTTTTAAATAGGAAATAAAAGTTATCTAAATAATTAATCAATCTCAATAATAATTAATGATTCAAAAACATGCAACCATAGGGTATGAAATATAATTTCAAAAGAAAGACATTTTCAAATGGAAATGCATAAGCATTTTTAGAATCTATGCTAACTACTTTTTTAAAATTAAGATAACCATAGAATGTAATATTTAACCCTATCAATAGTACTACACTAGGATACAAAAATGATTTAACCTTACAATCAAGGTGCCCTCAGATCATATTTGACAATAATCCAAGAAACTACCAACTAAGAGTCTAAGTTTGATCCTAAATAGATGATGACTAAGTTGTGGTATAGAGATCTATCAAATCTAATGCTACAAATATAGGAGAAAGAGTTATTTATGAATAAGTGGGAGGTGTAAAATCCAATCCAAGTACAAAAATTAGGTGCAATGCCAACTGATATAGTATGAGATCAATCAACAATGAGGGAAGGAAAAATTATGGAGAAAAATGGTGAATCCTAACCAACTTTAAATTGAATGTATGAATTTATATCTAAGAGGGATGATAAATTATATTAGGAAGCTCAATAAATATGAAGATATATACAACTAAAGAATAGATGCCAAGAGATGGCCCAAAGTCATCCATATGAAGAAGAGATGCTCAAGAGAGATGAAGAGATATCAAGCTATCAAAAATAGCTTAATAAATATGAAGAGCTATCAAGAAGGCAAGAGGATAAAGAAGAGATGTCAATAGGTAACTTTGAACCTAATATAGGGATAAAGATGGGTGAGAAAAGAAAAAAATGATCATTTATAAACATTATGAAATGGACTGGAGATAAAATTGACATTTCTATTAGAACATTTAATGTCTAAGTGGTGAAATTATAAGACCCTTAACATATTTTAAGTAATTAAATAATAATGATTTATTATTTATTAACATGGGTTAAAAACATCATGTAAATAAATAATAAAATATAAATTATTTATTACTTATTGGTAAAATAAATCATATTGGTTTATTATTATCAATAATTTAAAATATTTTATCAGGATGGATGGACCCATTATTTTTACAATGGGCACCTCCCTTGGTATTTCACTATAAATAGGGTTTTTTCCCATATTATTAAAATATCCAAATATGAATTATTTTTATCATATTCAACTTGAAAAACTTGTGAAGGATATTTCACAGAAGAAGTGAGAAGAGGAATTCATCCTAGATTTTATCTGTGCATTACTATTATTTACATAGGTTGTATCATGGTTTTAAACCTTAGTGAGTGAATTTAATTCAAAATCATATTGCATTTAGTTAAAATAATTAATATTTTATTCAAATTCAAATATATTTTTTTTAAATTTTCAATCCTGATTTGGCTTACATCACTGAGGAAAGAAAAAATTGAACAACTTGGAGGCCTCCTTCAACCTTGTATGCATTAGATCTTCATTCAAAATCATTATATATCCTTCTTAAAGTAAAAAATAGTAAACTTAAATGTGGAAATCAACATCCAAAATCTATGTGGCACTTTGAAACTAAAAAAAAAGTCAAAATTTATATTTCTATTTACTTCCACATTTTTTTTCCAGTTTAATGGATCAAATATCTTGTTTTTTGGCTTGTTAATCCACCTGTTGAGCCTGTAGGAGGTTAAAATCAATTTTTTTGGAAGATATTATCTGATTTGGGTGCCATTGAATGGTTTATACAACAATGGAAATCTAAAAATTTAATCTTTTAGAAGTAAAATCAAAATTTGAATATTTTGGATGCTTCAATGTAAAGATTGAGGGAGATTTGTAATTTTTTTGGTTATTTAGTGGCCTATTCAATTTAATGTGAATTTATCTCCTTCACCTAGAGTATCCTAACTAGCTATAGGTATGTAGTTTTATTAAATAGTTTGAAAAATTATTTAAAAATAAATTTATTTTTTAACAAAAAGTTAAAATTAGTAATATTTATTTACTATTTTTATTACATGCATATTAAATATTTATCTATATATTTTTTATTATTAAAAAAAATATATTAAAATTTAATATTGTGTATGTAAATCTTTGAATAAAACTCATAGATGAATTGGTTGTTATAAATTTGATAAAAATTTGTAAAGAGTGGGTCCAAAGTTCAAAACCCCTAAATTTAATATTATTTGACTTGGTCAAGTTATTTTTTAAAATTTAATTATTTTTTTAAATCATTTTCTTGGATTGTGTGCCTTCCTTCTCATGTGAAAACCCTTTGACCTATCGATTAGTCCTTTCGATACTTGATTTAGTCTAAACCTAGGTAAGTATAGTCATACAACCAGTTGATTTTAAAGTTTTGGAATATTTTAGATGCATTTGAGCGGCCCATTTTTTGTTTTGAACCCTTCTATTAAATTTTTTACACTTTTAAAAAAAATAGTGTTTAAGTGGTCATTTTGAGTATGACTCTTTTGACACCTATATTTGTGCATATTTAATTCAATTTTTTGCATTATTTAGCATATAAATTATGTAATTAAATATATTTGTACTTGTGATTTATCTTATTTTAAAAACTTAAATTAAATTCACATTAAAAAGTTTTTATTTTTAAGCATTTGTTTACTATCTTATTTAAAGGGAAGCTATGGCTTCGCCTCACTTTTCTTTAGATAAATCTCAAATGCTTAATGAAAATAACTATAATATATATAAAAAATCATGTTAAAGCTAAATTCATAGCTCACAAATTATGGTATTTGTCATTAGGATTGAGAAAGCCCTATCTAGATGTCATGTGACCCCTGAGCTTACCAATGCATTTTAACAAAATCACAGGAAGCTATGTCCATTATCTTGCAGAGTGTTAAGGATGAATTCCTTATCCACATTGGTAATCAAGAATATCCTTGAAAAGCTTGAAAATTCTTGAATTCATGCATGAGGGAACTTTTCTCTCAAAGATCATTAAGTTAATCATTGAATTACTAACAACACCTATGATGGGTGATGAAAAAGTTGTAAATTTTCTAACTAAAATTAAGAACATTAAAGCTCAATTAGATGGTTGTAATTATAATTTGACTCAGGATCAATTATTTTATTTTATCATTCAATTAAATATTCATGAAAATTATAGAAATTTCATTTCAATTTTCAAATCTAAGTATCAAATTGAGCAAGATATCCTTGAACTTACCACCTTATCTGCTCTCCTGATTCAATAAAATCAAGTTACGACCAATTTAAATTATAAAGAGAATGCTACTTAGGCACTTCTCATGCTTAGTAATGTTTTTGATAACACCAAAAACTAAAAATCTAACCCAAATTCTAGTTCAAATGGGAACAAGAAATTTGGTAATAAGAATCATACACCCAAATTTAATGGAAATTGTAATCTATGTGGTAAATTTGGTTATAGAAGTGAAACCTTATATAAAAAAAGGATATAATTAACAATAAATATTTAAAAAATAAAAAAATGGATAAATTTAATCAAAACAAGTAGAAAAATTAAAACCCTAATCAAAATAACAATCAAGATCAAAATGTTATTACTTTATATGTTACTTTATTTGCTTCAAATGAAAAAGAGTGGCTTTTAGATAGCAGTGCATCACACCATATGACATGATTATATGATATTTTATATGATTATAGATATATCTATGAAAGAATATACTTATGAGATAATTAATTTTTAGAAGAAACTAAGCATGTAAAAACAAAATTTTCAAATGTTGTTATTAATGATGTTTTCTATGTATCTAAGCTTAAAAAGAATTTGCTATCTTGTTATCATCTTACAAATGACAATTTCATTGTACCATTACTTAAATATAGTTTGTACATTAGAAATAATTTGGGTTCCTTGATTGTTTAAGGTGTTTAAAAGAATGGTTTATATATTTTTTCTCCTTCTTGTACATGTTTTATTTCATCACATAGTAATAATGAATCTCAATTATGACATGAAAGATTATGTCATGTTAATTTTATAATATTACATGATATATCTATGAATAATCTTATTTTTGTAATTCCTTCTATCCCTTATCATCATAAAACTTATGAGGATTGATTATGTGGTACGCAACATACTAACCCATTTCACAAGAATCATGATGTGAATTCTTCACATCCTTTAGAATTGATTCATAGTGATGTTGTAGGACCTTTTGAAGTTGTATATCTTAATGGTTATTTGTGTACTATTAATTTTATTTATTATTACACTAGAATGATTTGGTATTTTTTCATTAAAAATAAATTTGATGTGTTATCTAAATTCAAGGAATTTAAAGCTAGTGTTGAAAATACATTTTATTTTTCTATTAAGATATTAATAACTAATAATGGTGGTGAATATGATAGTAAAGAGTTTGATTCTTTTTGCATTAGTTGTGGTATTTAAAGGGAACTAAAAACTCCCTATTCCTCTTAGCAAAATGGTATTGCTGAAAGGAAAAACCACACAATCATAAAATGGCTATAAACATATTGTAATCTGCAAATATTTATAAAATTTTATGGGCCGAAGCCATGAATAATATTGTGCATATTTTAAATAGAATCCTTAATTTTTTCATTTTTTCTACATCAAAAATATATGTATGCACATAACATTTCATTTGTTTTGATAAAATTATTATGTTGCTGCTTTAGAGATACTAACTATATTGATAATGTCTCATATACATTGTATTTGTTAGTAAGATGATTTAGTATTGATTATTAAAAATAACATATTAAAATTATATCGTAAGAGATATATCTGTCTTAGATGATAAATCAAATAAAACATATAAATATTATGATTATTTTCAATTATGTTAGTATTGAAATACATTATATGCATAACATCATACTTAATTTGATAAAATGATCATGTTTTGGTTGTTACATTTGATAATAATATCATGATTAGTGAGTTTAGATCTTTTTTATTTTAATTTCTTAGATACTCTCATTTTATTTTTTTATCATTTTATTTTTTATGTTAACATCTTTATATGCTTCGTCTGATAATAAGATATGTTATGAAATGCAAAGTGTAAATAGATTTTGTATTATTGGCTCTTCATCATTTACTTTACTAAGCATTATATTCATGCATCTCTAAACTTATTTGTTCTAGTCTCATATATGGTTGATTGGATGATGGCATTTCATGTTAAAATTATCCATATTTGATGTATGTGAGGTTATACCTCAATATTTTGTTGAAGAATATTAAACTTGAATTTTTTTTTGAAAAAACTCAAATGATAAAATGAGTTATTGCTAATAATATATCTAATGTTTGGTTAAAATTAACATCATATTTTTAACAAATTATTGTATGTGCATCACATGATAGTTAGGGGCACTCATCTTGTCAATATTGGAGATGTCCAATAATGAATTAAATACAATAATTTATGTTTTTTTAAACCAATTTTATGATCAAAGTAGTGAACTTGTTTACATTAAAAATGAAATAATTATTTTAAAATGTGTTTTACCATAGAAAAACATGTGCCATGAATATTTTATTACATGTGTTTAAGTTTTGTGTAGGTGTGTAGTACCAAAGAACTAAACACATTGAAGTTCATGTACATTTCATCTGAAAGAAAGTCTTGAATGGTGATATTATTAGACATTTCTATTTTACAAATGAACAAGTAGCATATATCTTCACAAAATCACTTGGTTCTACCAAATTTTATCAATTTTGTGCAATGTTGGGCCTCTTAGAGTTTCCATTGAGGGGGATTGTTCATAACAATGCCACTTCCTAACGGCCATGTGTTTCTTCTTCTTTTCTATACTTCTTCTCATTGTAAAATTCATGTGAAAGTTTTAATTTTGTACCCAAATACATTAAAATCATACTTTGTAATGCAATTCCTTATGTTATAAAAGGCTTCAAATATGTTTAAATGATTATTCATGAGAAACTGTGAGATCTAGTCTCATGATCATGATAACCTAAACTTACTTTCAAGCAGTTTATAGATTATGATTACTTTTGTATCAAAAAGTGGTGTTTGGCATGATAATTTTTTTTAAATCCTTCAATTATGCACATAGTATAATTCTTTTCTAAGGTGACTATAACATTTATCCCCACTTAACATTAAGGGGGAGTGTTAGAACATTTAATGTCTAAGAGGTGAAATTATAAGAACCTTAAAATATTTTAAGTAATTAAATAATAATGATTTATTATTTATTAACACGAGTTAAAAATCTTAGGTAAATAAATAATAACACATAAATTATTTATCACTTATTGGTAAAATAAATCATATTGGTTTATTATTATCAATAATTTAAAATGTTTTATTGGAATGGATGGATCTATTATTTTTACAATGGTCACCTCCCTTGGTATTTCATTATAAATAGGGTTTTAACCCTATTGTGAAAATATCCGAATATGAATTATTTTTATCATATTCAACATGAAAAACTTGTGAAGGATATTTGATAGAAGAAGTGAGAAGAGGAAGAATATGTTGCATTGGGGTGCAGACTTTCTCAATAATTGAATAATCATCATTGGTGGGATTTTTTATCTCTTTGAAGTTTTTCCATGGTAATTCTTGTATTGTCTTAGATTTGATTGTGTATGATTCATTGGTTATTATTCATTCTAGATTCTATCTATGCATTACTATTATTTACATGGATTTTATCAGTTTATAGGTAAGTTACAACCTAGGACACAAGCCAACCTGAAAACATGAGGCCTAGGACATTGGTTCTACTAGTAATCCATTGCCTATGCCTCAAATGTTTTTACAAGGTTGAAATAGGAGATAATAAAGGTCATATAAGGTGTAGAGAGGCCTAAAAGGGCTTAGGGTAGTGCGGGAAGGCCAAACTCTCTCAAGAGGGTTTTTTAGATCAAAATGGTCTCTTGATAACCAAGTGGTAAACATGATGAGTAGACATAAAATAATAGGGAGGATTAAGATGGGAGGAATCATGATTACAATTTACATATTTGTGTTACTGGATTTTTCCATATCAATGTTTTATGCACATGGTTTTAATGATATTTATGTGAGTGGGTGTTATGTAGTCATACATGTACTACATGATTATAGATAACCTAGATGTTATGAAAATATTAGGCCGAACATCCTATAGGGCATGGTCACACTAATGGATTACTTATGTTAAGGACATCTTTATAGAATATATTATCACAATAATGTTTTTCCTTACTATCCATTTATCATAATGATATATTTACATTTACTTCATATCTTCCTAGTACATATCTTACATATTACATGGATATATATAATGTTATTATTTTATTTGTTATATTGACTATTATGTGTAAGTCATTTACTACATGTGTATATGTATGGTTGTTTAGGCATCCTTTTCCATAGAGGATCCTTTTATCATCATGTATTATGAGTCTCATCCTTACATGCTTTATCAATAACTTATTTATGGTCACTAACTTGTATAGTCCTAACTTATGTGTGATTGACTATAACTATTCTATGATTGGTTCCATGATTTACATCTTGCACATGTTCTATGCTATATTTACATGGTGCCTATGTTTCCATGGTACCTATCATGCATCTATGGGGGCATGATAATTATGTGTGTTTTAATTGTGATATATAGCCAAAATAAGGGTATATTTGTAAAATTTTGGGCATATTGGTTGTTCCCATATTGCTTTGGCATCTCTCTTGCATTGTGCCTCACATGATATTCTCTCCCTTATGCCAAATTAAAATTTTACATGCTATTATCTATCCTAAGCATGTACTTTTGGGCATGAATAAATTCTAGTTTATTTATACCGTATGGAGCTTTGAATGTAATTCCCTATTATATTTATATATGTTTATGTAAACTTTGTAGTGATGCCAATTATTTATAAATAATATAACACAAGATTATTCTAAGTCTTTCTCTATAGAGATGACTTATTCTAGGCACAAGTTTTTCATCCCTCACCTCAAAATACAATTATTAGATAAATATTACCTAATTACATCATAATCCTTATGACATTACTCATACCATTAAAAATTAGTACCTTTACATAAAAATCATCAAAATGGCTGATTTTTGTCGGCTACATGAGTAATAAATTATTTTATTTATTTGATTTTTCCTTTTAAACTTCCTAATTATTTAAGCCTATCAAGAGGAGGCATTTATAGAAATATATTTTAATATATTAGCTATAAACTATATACCTCTCTGAGATATAATGAAACCCAATATATTTCTATATGTAACATCAAAGACACATTTATTAGGATTTTTTAGTCGTATAAATGTTAAATTTGGTTACTTGAGTATGACTAATGACACCCAATTCATATGTCTTCCTACTTGCTTTCACAACCCTTTTAGGCTCTTCTTTCACTGATTCCTAATCATACATAGTCTTTCAAACTTAAACCTTTCAAACCCAGGTTTCTCTCTTAGGCCCAAATCAATCCCCCTAGGTCTCATTCCCTCTAAATAATAGCACCCAAGTTGGACATAAGCATTGAAACCCAGGGTGTCCAATTTTTAACACTATTGTCCAAGTGCAAAACAGGTTATAATAGTCATATTTTCTCAAATCCTTATCTTAATTCATGTCAGCCTAATGTGAATTCATTTAACCCATAATCATTAAATCCCCTATGAAAGGCCATTAAAATTCCATTTAGCAGGGTTGGAACTCATTTACAAGAGAGAAGCAAGAACACTAGAAAGATCACTTAAGTACTTATCCCTATTCTCTACATACAACCATCCAATAGTATTTCAAGCTTATTCAAACCCTCGTATCAGTCCTTAGTCTTTCCAAGTACACTTAATTTTGCATTTGCTTACAATTTCATCACACTATTACACCAAGCACTTTAATTGGAGAACTACATATAACTTGATCCCTCCTTGGAGTATTGGTATGTAGGTAGTGTGCCCACATATAGGGTGTGAAGTGTGTCTAATGTATCCTTTACACACTAATCCATTTTTCTCTATTGCATAGAAAACACAAGTATATGAATAATCATACCTACAAGGAGTTCTATTAATAGTGGTGATCTAAAATTTGGTACACAGGCTCACACAAACTCTATGAATAAAACCCAATTTTTTTTAATCTTTGTGAGTAGTTTGGAAAATAGTGGTAAGACCAGAACTATTACACTAGATAGTAGGGTGTCCTATTTTCAATGGTTCTATCCAACTAGAAAATAAACTCTAGATCTTAGTTTACAATAATGTCCTAGTCTTATTCCTCCAGTATCAGACTCTATCTCAGTCGTAACATCCCATAATAAGCTAAGTTATATTTTATATCACATTAATTTAGGAAAGGCAAAAATATTATATGTTTACATAAAATCAATGGCTTAATTATTTCATATTATTTATTAATTTTATCTACTCAGACCCATTTATTATTTAGGAATTAAAGATATAATATCCCAAAAATAACAAATCATTTGGTGAACCCCACTTATTTTAAATTTTACACAAAAACTCTAGAAACCCTAGGGTAAATTCCTAATTGACTTTCATATCAATTTCTAATTTTTTATTGAATAGTAAAATAAAACATTTCTCTCAAATTTGAAAATTTTGTATCAAATTTTAAAATAAATTTATTTCAAACCCTAGTTGTATCAATTTGCTTCTAGTAATTTTTCAATCATTTTTTGAATTTTTAGTTGCCTATTAAAATCAGAAAAATCACTTCAAATCTCAAAAATTCATAGTAATTTTCAAAAAAATATCTTTTTCTCAAAACCCTAACTGCATCTACTAGGTCCCATTAAATCAATAATTTTTACATAAAATTATGAATTTTATCTTGCATATTTAACTCACAAATTCAATTTCAAATTCAAAAATTCATAGTATTTTGTAAAAATATTTTTATAAAACCCCTAATTGCATGTACTAGCTCCTATTTTGCTCCTTGAAGTGTCACCTTACATGTTTGGAAGCTCTGTATCATTTTTATGAATATTCTAGATCTTTGTTTAGATTATATCTATTTAATTTTTTATAATGTTATCCAAGTTGATTTCCTTATGCCACCTAAGTTCCTTGTATCTCTTCCTTTAAGACAAAGTGCAAGACTTAGTGACAATCCTCCTAAATTCACCTAGATAAGTTCAACTTGACCATATACTATGGATAAACAACTAGGTTAGACTCAAACTATAGATTCTACACATCCAAATTACATCAATTTTAATGAGAATTATTCAAACAATGACCAATATGAGAATACCATTGTAGACACATAAATATGGCCACCAATAACCTCCAACCAGGGTTTTGACCATTTTCCCCCAAAATGCACAATTTGGCCTAAAAATACTAAAACATGCTAAATGATATGAAACTGACATATTCAAGTGCCAATTTTAGCCAGCGTATCCCTAAATGGGTTAATGCAATTTATGGGCTAGCTAACTTTGATCAGATCATTTTGAGTCAAAATGCGAATTTTACACCTAGGTGTTCTAGATTGCTATTTCCTATCAAATCTTCTGCACAAGATACGTGCCTTTGTTATTTGTTGTTGGTAACATCCTAAATGGGATAATGGATCCAATGCATCTGACATCAACTTCTAATTCCAATCTAGTCAAATTTTAGACCAATAACAACCCATTCTGATCAATTTGAGTAATTTGTGCACAAAGTGCTTAATCATGATTAAGAGATAATTAAACCAAATTATAGCCTAATTAAGAATTACATGAAAAATTGTTGAAAAATTATTTTTGGAAATGAATATTGAATATCTACATCATTAGGTAACCTCGTTTCTTGGGAAAACATCCCTAGCCCATAAATGCCACAAATATCAAGATTCATGCCCTCCATGCCTCATCAATGCCTTTCATGATGACCTTCATGCCTATTAATTTCCCCTTCTTCAAATGTCATGGTGAGGATAATTAAAAACTTAATTCCAAAAATTGAATTAATCCTCAATCACACATCTTCCTCTTAGGATGGACAGTTCAAGTTGATTCTAGACAATCTCAAAAACTATAAATAAAGAGGCTATGAACATCATTTCTAAGTTATTTTTGGTGCAAAGTTATAATGCACAAATATATTCAATAATCCATTAAAATTAGTGTTACCATGCCAAATTGATTTCAATCCAAGCCAAACCAAGCCACAAACCAAAGGTGCCAAGGAGAGATGGAGGTATCCAAGCTTCCATTCCCAAGGACTTCATGAACACAAGCTAAGCAAGCCACTACAATAAGCATTTTGGAGCATCCAAGGGAGGTTAAAAAGGTTTCTTTTGCATTTTAGTTATTTTTTTATTCATATTTGTTAACTAAGTTATCCCTAGTGTCTAGGCCTAAAGATGTTATGCTAGTTAGTGTGTTTCTTTCATTTTATTTTCATTTTGGAACTAACACCATACTAACCATCTTCTCTTGAGCCAAATTATTAGATTACATATGGCATGCCCAATGGGACTAGACACATTTCACACCTAAAGAATATCATTTTGAAAATTTAAAATATTCATTTGGGCCCTTAAAACTCTTGTAAATTGATTTTTTAACTTTATTTTGACATTTTTGTTTGCCACAGTTTTACATAGTAATCGACATCAGTAAGTAAGATCGACATCAATTGCATATCTTAATTGACATCAATTATAAAAAATGACATCGATTGTATACCTACCATTGATCACATTGGTATAATATATGTTGGTTGGATAATCGGCATCGATTAGAAAATATAACCATCATCGATTATATAAACCAATGTCTGTCACTATGTTTTTCTTAAAACATAGACCTGAGAGCTCTTTTTTTAAAGTTCATTATTTCAAACGCAAAAGAGCTTCAAGGATAAAGGACATGCTAACATTTTTTCTATAGGACTAAGCTTGACATTTTCTAAAAACATGTTTTAGATCACCTTTTGCATGCTTAAAAATCAATTAGGAACCTTTTTTTGGTGTTTAACAAAAAAAATTAGATGTTTATGGTGAATATTTTCAAAGTTACAACTAAGACCAATGGGGTCAAATGAACACCACCTCACTTTCCCTTTGGTATTAAAAATGAACTCACCTTTACAAAACTTTTTGTATTTACGTAGCGGTTTAGATTAAATTTTGTTTGGCTAAAAGAGGGATGTTGCATGTATGTTCTTCCATTTGTCCCCTTTAGGGAACCCTTGGAATTAAAAGTGCCATTCCTATTGCAAGTAGCCTAGTCTAAGGAATAGAAATAAATTCATATAAATAACTCCTAAAAAACACACCAAAGTTTGGGTGAATTTGAAAATGACCCTAAAGTCTTTCTACTTTCATGTTTTCTTTATTTTTATGCAAACTTGGATTATGAGGGGGACTTCATCACCTATCATGAGTTATTTAGGGAAGCTTTAAATCAAGGTTTCACCTCCTAGAATTTACTTCATTTGGATCCTAATTGGAGTTACACATGAGACATAATGTCACTTTGTACATCGCACTACACTAAGAGAATAACAGGATGTAGTGGTTGCAAAAAGGACTAGACCTTTTTGCAATAAGCCAAGTGATACAGACCCAAAATCTATGTTTTTCTTTTACAATGTTTGGAATGAAATTCATTGTTCAATTTATTCCCCTAGAACATTTGAGAACTTTTTATATCTTAGAAAAATCCCCACTTGCCATAGAAGTATTACTGGTGCAAGGTGTGCCTCAAGGTCCATGTCGTAGTACTATCATTTGAGATAAGAGGGGGGGTGCAAAAACCCTACTATATAATGTGCATTTAAATTTGGATGAACACTTAAAATACTCTCAAGTGATGTATATTAATAGATTCCAACAATACCAAGTAACCTTGTCATTTTAAGATCTAAGAGCGATTAATTAGTTGGCCTTGTCCTAGATTAGAGTCTTATTTGAAGTCAAAATTTGGTGTAAATAAACAATTCAAACCAAACACATGGTCCTAATTTTACTTTGAACAAAGAGGCGTTATGTTTCATGTATGAGATCATAAATTTACCTTGTTTAAAGTTCATCAAAAACTTGAGAGTCATATCATCCACTTTGGCATAATTACGCTTCCTAATTGAGTCTATACCTTTAACAAAGTTGTTTAACTCCTTCACTGATAATGTAAATTCAAAATTTCACCTTTATAAGTTCATAGGGTTGATGTGTTAATTGGGTTGACCATTTACACTAAACTTGAGGGAACTTAGGTTAAATTTCCAATATTGGGTTGAAGGCCATTTTAGACTCAAGATCATTATCATAATTTGATAGACTTAAGCCATTTTATGCTAAACACTTAAATTTTAAGTCTATGCACCACAACATTTTGAGTCAATAAAAGTAGTGTTATGCTGTCAAAATTATGGGAAAATGTCTTTGCCTTAGATATTTTTTGAAATAAACTATTTTGTCACACCTTTTGGGTAGTATAGCATCATTACGCTGCCCAAAGCATTTCAAAATTTTTTCATAGACACTCTTGCATAGAGTTCAAATTTGTTCCCACATTTTCAAACCAATCCAAGTATACTTTTGTGATCTTTTATCTAAAATAGTTATACTTTTCACTTTTGTTTAGCTTGTTTATCAAAAGAACCAAGTTTTATACCATTTTTTGTGAGAAAATAAACTATTTCTATAGTGCCTTTTATTTCATATCTTATACCTAGCTGATCAATTTCATGTCCAAGAATCAAATTCCTTGTGTTTGTTAGAAGTGTTTTAAATTCATTAGATTAAAACTTTCATCTATTTCAAAATCTAGTGTTTGGCCAAAAGTCCTAGCACATGCCTTTTTTGAGCCTAGATTTTGATGCCGCATTTGGCCAAAAGACTTAGAAACTTTTAAATTCCTAGATTAGATTGATTTAAAACACTTTAACCTTAGAGTTTGGAATTTTGATTTTGGTCCATTTACTTACTTATCTTTGTGTGAATAGTGAAACATTAGATACTTCATGCTAGCTTGTTTCCTCACAAATATTTACATAAACCTTTTGATCCTTTTAATAAATTTAGACCAAGTTGGAACATCATCTATTTTAGACATTGTCCTTCTTAGAGTTTGTAGAAATATTTGACCTTTTATCATAAAAACATTGACTACAGATCCCAACATGTATTCCTACACTCATAGTGGACTCATGCACAATATAGGGATTAGTAATGTAGTTACATAGGAAGAAATGGTACAAGACCCCAATGTGGATAATATTTATTATGAGATGGATTCTTATCCCTCTTATGATACTCAATTAGGGGCACAAATCCAATATCTATTGGCTAACTATCTGGTTAATATACCACTTTATTCATAACAAGACCAAGAATAAACCAGACAATACCTAGCTACAATACCCACAGTGGATGAGCCGATTCTTCAACAATCATATTCTACTAATACAAATTCCATGTATGATATATTTTTGTTTGAGAGACATTTTTAAGAGAATAAAGATGATATTTTAGTTAGATCCATAGAGGTAGGGGACATGTTTCCAGCAGACTTTCCCCATGAAAATTTACCAAGTCTAGTAAGAGTGCCCCATAATATCATTTACAATTAACAGGCTTCTTCTAGCAATCCTATAGCTCTAGTCCAAACAATGTACCAAGATCTTAATATATCTAATCAAGGCAAAAAAATCATGGAAGATCACTTTAACTAAATGTAGATAACATATTAAACCTACCTAAATCTAGAACATGATTTTAATCATATGAACATGGTGAGTAAGCCTCTCATTGACCTAGTTCCTTCAACATGAGTGTTGATATAGTTAATTGGACAAGATAATTTGAATTCTGACCCATTCATATAAACCACTTCGATAGATAACTTGATGCATATGCCTATTATTGAATAAATGTCTTCAGGCTTTACACATAATAGTAAACAAAATGTAGTAAACAATGTGCAAACAACATCCAATCCTAATCAAAGTGGTATTAACATGTAAAAAACTAGACAAAAATATGGGCTTGTATTTAATCCCATGAGTATACCATCATACTAGGGAATAGGATTTTCTACATCCCAACTTCAACCAGCTATTTCCTCAAGTGTATAACCTATAGATTAGGTAATCAAACAATGACTAATGTCATGCCTCAATGATATAATATGATGAACCCTACTTCTCCTCAATAGGTAATTAGTAGAATAACACAATAACAGACATAACCTAGTGTATCAACACAATAGAGGACAAATACATTGCCACCTCAATCAGGGGTAACTAATGTTCCACCTCTCTAGGTAATGATGAACATACCTCTTTAGTTAATAACTAATATGTCAATTCAAAACTAGGCAATGACTAGTCAACAACGTGTAAATATTGGTCAATGATAGATGTTAAATTTGTAACCTATTTTCACTTCCTCATAGGGATTCATGCAATAAAGAGGTACCCATGTTTTTTAAGTACATACTAGACAACTATTAGTTCAAAATGTGTCACAAATTTAGAGATAAGGTCTTGGACCACAAGTTTCCACTCAATAATAAGGTTAGATTAGTTGGAATCATGTCCCATTTCAACCATAGTAGGCATAGTATATTTATATCCCTTTGTCCCAACAAAAAAATCTTCCAAGTCAAACCTTTATCACCAACCCAAACTAGAATATCGCACAACCAAATGTGTAATTTAAAGTACATCCTAATCTACGTATACATATTCCTAGTCCATCTCCAACCAAACCAATGTATCCCAAAATATATCTCCATCATACCCTGGTCAAAGTATCCCACTTGTGGCCTCCCAACCATCTATCCAAACCAATATTCTCCCTCAAACCAATGTTCCTTCCAATTTCCTATCCCATGAATTACAACAGATGAAGGATGTAATTACTGCCTTTCAAGCTAGTAAATAGATAAAAAATTTCAAATTGGATGATGTGTGTTCCTACCCATTTAACATGGAGTATTTGTATATACCATTTCCTCTCGGATACAAACCACTAAAATTTGAAATACAAAGGGAAAGGTGACCCTAAGGCTCATTTGATAAAATTCTTTGTCGCATGTCAACCAGTGACATATAGCGACATATACCTTTTGCTATTTTTTCCAAGGAACTTGGTTAGACAAGCCTTGGAGTGGGTTTTAAAGTTTCCCAAAAATTTAGTAATGGATTTTGATGGTATTTTTGATAAGTTTGTGCATCACTTTTCCTATAACATCGAGCATGAGATTTTATTAGTGGACTTAACACAAGAAAAAAAGTTGGTAAGGGTTTTTCAAGTTATTTACAGTGATGGAGATCCCTTGCAAGCCATTTCACCCATAGTTTACTAGATAAATAATTAGCCATTGTGTTTACCAAAAATTTGCACAGTGAGATAACTTATCATTTGAAACAACAATGTGTGCATACTTTCAAGGAAATCATTGACAAAGGCTTGTTGATTGAGCGAGTGCTCATCAATAAAGAAGTTATCAATATTAATTCAACTAATCAAAATTAAGGTACCAATTAGGGAAATGACCAACATCATAATCAACACATGCCAATAACTAAGAAAAACCAAAGCAATTCAACTATAATAGGAATGTTGTGGGAAATGGAGTAATTGAATCCTATCATGTAAAAATGATGTAAACATAATATGCACCACCTTTTTAGCTTACTCCTACCTATAAAGCTCTCCAACCAATGCCACAAGCACAAAAAATAAGACCTACATAACAAGTACAATAACCTTTAGCATTGCAAACCCCTCTTCCTAAGAGAACCATGCTTGCACGTTGTGTCTTTAGTGACCTAGGAGAATATATTGAGTATGTATTTTGTAAGATTACTTTTACTAATATGATTAGTTGGCCTATACCAAAGCATTGTTTGTAAGGCATTCCTTATCCTAATTAGTAATGTAAAAACTAATTCTATGACTATCATTGGGTCAATAGGCATAATCTATGAAGATGAGTCCAAATCAAGTATTTAATTAAGAATAAGTTGGAGAAAAGGGAGATAAAATTGGATAATGGTGCTTTCACTTACAATAAAACTCTTGGGATTTATCAAAATCCCTTTCCCTAACATAAAAATTAGTAGCAGTAAAATAATTAGCAACAATAATGGCCAGTACAACAACAAAATCAATAGTATCAAAATCAAAGGTTGAACCAGTAGAATCAACAAGATCAATAACATAACTCATAAATATAGAACAATGGACAAAACCAAGGTCAAAATGGTAATAACCAATAAACTCACCATGTAGTTGTACATGACTACAATAGGGTTATAGGTCATATTGTAGAGAGTAGCATTAATACCATCTCTATTAATCCTATACCAAGCACTAATCAGCCTAGACCATTGCTAAACAATAATATTCAACCAAATTACATGGATAATCCTTATTTGACTTGGGAATGCATATAGGAAAACCAAAAAACTAGGACTTCCCCTTTTGGAACTTATATCAACAACTCATCTTTACCATGTGACCACATGTGAGTGCACCAACAATTGAGACTTATTCTATCTGGTCTCACACCATTCCCAACATTGATTAGAAATAATGTTCTAGTATTTAATCTTGATTATGTAATCATAACTCAAAGGTTAAATATTACTATCCTAGGCCCATAACCTTTTTTCACTTTGCTTGTCATCCAACCAACCATTCATCCTTAGAATAAACCATTCACTACTGACCAAGATAAAAAGTTTGATATTGTGAAACTATTGCAGAAGACACCAACACAAATTTATATCTTATATTTGATGTGAACATTAATAATCCACAATAACATCTTAAATGAGTTTTTGACCCAATCCACTATTGCTAGTGACATATCCCCTAATAAATACCAAGCTTTGGTTGGACACCTAGCTCCAACCCAACAAGTCACATTCAACCAAAGTGATATGTCTTCCCTTGGCCCACTCCATAATAATCCATTATACATATAAGTTTATATCAGATGGAACAAAGTGAAAAATGTCCTTATAAAGAATGGATATAGCCTCAAGATAGTGTCTCTAAAGCTCATCAAGCTTCTTGGGTACATAATGGTAGATCTTCAGCCAAAAATAATAACCATCAAAGCCTATGATAATAAAGAAAGAGAATCATAAGGAACCATTAGTTTACCAGTTATCATTGGACCCTTGACCCATGATATACTTTTTCATGTACTTCATCTTGAGTTGTCATATAATATGCTTCTAGGTAGGCCTTGGTTACATGAGATTCATGTTGTTTCATCAACACTGCACCAATGTATCATGTTTTCCCATTCAGGGATGGAAGTGAATAATCTAAGAGATTTACACCCATATGAACACTAAAAGCATCTTGAGTCCAAATTTTAAATCTATAATTATCAATATGACATGAATCTAAGTTCCAAGCAGGATAAAGGATAGGCTATACATATTTATCCTTCACCGGATAATTACATAGATCCTAATAACTTGGATTCCCTTTCCCACATGCCACCTCTTGAAGCTTCTAATAATTTCACCATTTAAGATAATGGACTAGGAGAGTATGTGACACATGATACATTTCATATTACCAATCTTCCTCAAAATTTGAAAACCTTTAGTCAACCTAAAGTCACCCCACATATGCATTAGCAATAAAATGTTAGGGTGTGGAGCTAAAAGCTTCACCTTAATGCAAATGGGAGGTTTCTGAGCATGACAATTGCCAACATCGGTAGGCCACAACTGAAGTTAGTTAGGGGATAGTGCGAAGGAAACCGACATCGGTAGGGATCGGCCAGTGTCAATCACCTCCAATCAGACAGGGACCGACGTCGGTCACCTGTGGTGGTTCCAGAACTGTTGTTGACAAATAGTCAGTTAAGTGAATGGGTAGTTTGCATGATGAAGATGAGTTCAAAGTCTTGAGCCGCAAGTCTAATTATTGTATGCATGAGATCTATATAATAGACTCATGGGCTGTATTGTTATGTGGAGAAATTGTAGAAGAGCTATGTAGAACTTGGAGAGTTCTTCCCATGGTGGAATCAAGTAGGATTCCCCATGTATGTAAGATCAGGTTTGATATGCAGGGTGTTGCAAGATCATGGAGGAGATCTACATGTGATAAGTAAGATTAGGTTGGTCTATAGGGATGTGTGTATGCGAGGTTCAGAACAGGATCAACGGGGGAGCAAGATCAAGGTGACAATAATACATCAGGAGCAGGATCATGGTGAGATCTACTTGGAGTACCGGTTTGTACTCGATTGTATAGGCATACAATGAGGTGAACAACAGCTTGTGTTAGCTATGTGTTGTGACCTATGAGAGAAGATTACTCAGGTGGGAAGATTACTTGGAGCCCTTGAGGAGGAAGCCTCACAGAGGTGGAAGAAGAGTGTGATCTCTTTATTATAATTTCCTTTGTAATGAGTTGAATACAATTGTGTGTTGCCTCTCATATTCTGTGTGTTTTCTCATTGATAGTTATTTGTTCTTCTAGTTATTTACACAATCTTAAGTTGCTTATACAATGGTAATCATGTGTGCTCTTAATTCTGACAAGTTGTGTCAGAGCTTTGGGGAACTTAGGTCCTATCATAAAATAACAAAGATAAGGGACCTGTCACATTTGTACCAACATATGGCATAGAACTTGACCCTCTTGAAGGGGATGAATCATGGTTATACAATGAAAACCAAGCTAATTGTTATAAAAATGCAAAGTATTCTATTCCTAATATGATCATGGAGCATCAAAATTATGAAGGAGGAGGCCTCGAACTAAATCAACAAGGAACCATTGAGCCAATTTCCATGATTAAGTATGAAAGACCTTATGTACTTGGATTTAAACCACCTTGGGGTGAGCCCACATATATTATTAAAACTCCATTAGCAATGACTAGTGAGGATGATGCTGATAGTGAAGCAGATTATGATCATAGACTCATCTTTGATAACCTAGCTAAAACCAACCTATTTGATAACAATACCATTTGTACCCTTACCCTAGCCATTAATCACAACCCTTTACCATTATATTTCCTCAATTGATAGATTGGGACCAATAAGAATCTAGTCTATCAATCGATGACTTCTAAAATGATGAAGCAATCTATGAATTTTTAGGCCTTAGAGACACCATTTTGTTGGGAGATCATAAATCAGAATTCTCAATCACATTAGATACTGTAGCCTATTTTAGAGAGTGAGTGAACACCTTTAACTAAAACAAATAAGTAAAACATTGAGTTCCCAAAGTGAAAACCTCTTTGAGGTACTTTCTAACTAGGAAATAAGTAAGGATAAAGGCCAGTTTATTGATGAAAACTTGTTTTAGGTGCCATTGATGGGGGTGTTCATTCTTCTTCAACTTTAGACTAGGAGGCCACCAATGATGAACTTTCCTGTAGATCCATATTCAACTTTTAGAAAAAACAAGTATTTGATCAAATTCTTCAAGAAGTTTTGACTACTTTTGTCACATGGCTAGATCTCTCATTAGGGGACTCAGATTCATCATGCGTAGGATAAGTTGAAGAGCAAGTCCTAATGGAGGACCCTGACATAATTCAATAGTTCAAGTCATTTCCTACTATCTTAGAAGATGGTTTGACCCTTCTAGTCAAAGATATAATAGAGGTAAATATCAAAACTCCATCAGACCTAAATTGGATTAAATTAGGTGCATCCCTCACTAAGTAGGAACATGCCATCTTTACAGCTCTATTGAGAGAATTTGTAGATATCTTTGCATGGGCCTACTCTGACATGCCAAGATTAGACTCTACCTTGGTTATACACCACCTTATGGTTAATCCTAATTCCAAATTGGTAAAACAAAAGTAACTTAAGATGTATCCTTGTATTGCTATATTGGTAAAGAAAGAGTTGGAAAAAATCTTAGAAGTAGGATGTATCTGATCCATTAACTACTCAGAATGAATCTCTAATGTGGTACCTATTAGTAAAAATCCTGAAGAGATCAAATTTTGTACTAATTTTTGAGACATCAACAAATATTATCCTAAAGATGATTTTTCCTAGCTGAATATCGACATGATCATCGACTCCACAATAGGTTATGAAATGCTTTCACTTATAGATGGCTTTTTAGGATACAACTAGATCATAATAGCACTAGAAGACCAACATAAAACAATTTTCACCAATCCATGGGGAACATTTTATTATCAGGTAATGTTATTTAGCCTTAATAATGTTAGATCTACATATCAAAGGGCCATGACTGTCATATTTCATGATGTGATGCACAATATTGTTAAAGACTATGTCAATGACATATTGGGAAAATCTAAAACTAGGGTCAACCATCTAGTAGTGCTACATAAGATATTTTAAAGATTAAAGGAGTATAAAGTTAGACTCAATCCAAAGAAATGTGTTTTTAGTGTAACTTTAGGAAAATTACTTGGCTTTATCATGTCTCATAGAGGTATTGAATTTGATCTGGCTAAAGTCTATGCTATAATTGAGATGCCACCACCAACCAATTTAAAGTAACTCTATAGTTTGTAGGGTAAGATCTAATCAATCTGATGCTTCATCTCTCAGTAAGCAGATAATTTCCATCCATTTACACACATTTTTAAGAAGGGAGTGGAATTTCACTAAGATGATCACTGCCAAATAGCTTTTTAAAAACTTAAAGACTATCTTATTAATACACTTGTTTTATTACCTCCTATGCCAGGAAAGCCATTCTTGTTATACCTATCAGCTACCGACCATGCTCTGGGGGCACTCTTGGCTCAACATGATGACAATGAAAAAGAGCATGTTGTATACTACCTAAGTTATACCTTGGTTACATATGAACATAACTATGTACCTATTGAAAAAGCTTGTCTAGCCATGGTCTTCATAGCTCAAAAATTGTGCCATTACATGTTGAATAATAAGACCATGGTCATTTCAAAAGTGGTTCCACTCAAGTATCTACTATATAAAATAGATTTACAAGGTAGAATGGCTAAATGGATCATACTTCTCAGTATGTTTGACATAGAGTGTGTCAATAAGAAGGCAATCAAAGGACAAGTTTTTGTAGATCAACTTGTTGAAGCACCTCTCATAGACACACAACCACTCAAATTTTAACTGCTTGATGAATCCATAATGATCATCATTGACACACCCTTTGAGGAGTAGCCCTAAAAAATGTATTTTGATGGTTCATTTATTGCACATGGATCAGGGGCAAGCCTATTGTTTACTACACCATAGGGAGATCTAATCCCTAAATAATTCATAATCAACTTTCCTTGTATAAACAACATGGCCGAGTATGAAGCACATTTTTTAGGACTTAGACAAGTAGTGCATTGGAACATATCTCATATTCAAGTTTATGGTGATTCTCAATTAATCATCAATTATGTCACAAATCATTTTTAGACTAAAGATGACAAGCTGGTTCCATATAAAGCCATGGTCGACACTCTTAAGCAAAAAAATACCAATATTTAGTTTAAGTATATACCAAAATCTAGTAACATAACTAAAAATGTCATGGCTACTATTGGCTCTATGATTCAATAAACAAATAAAATTATAGAGTATCAGTTTCTCATCAAGAATTTGTCATCACCAGCTCATGAACCTTCAATCATTACCATGATTTGTGATATTGTTGTTATTAATTCTATCTTCTACTCAAATCTTTACAAATAACTTCATGACCAAGTTTTTCCACCTAACCTATATTAAAAATAAACCAAAGACTTTATTCATCATTCCACTCATTATACTCTACTTGGATCCACCCTTTACCATCATAGTTTTAATGGAACTCTACTTCATTGTTTAACTTTGGTAGAGTCTACGCTAGCATTAAGAGAGGTTCATGAAGGAGTATGTGGCACTCATTATAGTGGGGCAGTCCTATCAAAAAATCTCGTGCATACTAGTTATTATTGGCCCATAATGGATGTAGATGATATTGCATATGTAAAAAAGTGTGATAAATGTCAATGACATGCTAATCTGATTCATGCCTGAGCAAAAAATCTAAAACCAATGTTGACACCATGGCCATTTTCTACATGGGGACTTGACCTCATTGGTAAAATTAACCCCACTTCATCTAATGGCCATAAACATATCCTTATCACCATCGATTATTTCACTAAGTGGGTTGAATCTATACCCCTCACATGGCTGGAAAGTAAATTTCCAAATTCATTTTCAACCATCTCATTTGCTGCTATGATATCCCCTCTAAAATTATATATGATAATGCAGTATCATTCAAGAACAAGGATGTATATCAGCTATGTATTGAATATAACATCACACAATATTTTTCTACAAGATATTATCCTCAAGATAATGTCCAAGCTAAGGCATCCAACAAAACCATTATCAATATTCTCAAGAATATTGTCAATGATGATGGTCATGATTGGCACTTAAAGATATTGCCTACCCTTTGGGCATACCGTAATAATCATCATACCCCCATAGGAGCCACTCCATACTCACTTGTTTATGGTACTAAATCCATCATTCCCATTGAGGTCAAATTGCCTTCACTATACATCTCTTTCAAGTATGCCCTGAATGATCATGATTATTGAGTAGACAACCTACAAGAGCTAGACCTACTTGATGAGAAACACACAACCACACTCAACAATCTTTAAGCATATCAAAACTGACTTAAAGGCCACTATAATTGGCATGTTAAGTATAGAATATTTGACTTGGTGATCTTGTTCTTAAAGAAAACCAAAAGACTACCATGGCTAAGAAAAATCATAAAGGGAAATTCAAGCCAAATTGGATAGGGCCTTTTATCATCACTAAAAATTATGGATCAAGATTATATAGGCTCACCACACTAGATGGTGATGAACTTCTAGAGCCAATGAATATTATTCATCTCAAGTGGTACTATGCTTGAATGCTAAGGTGTATTGTCTGAAAGGATCATTTTAGTTATGCCATTTTATCACTATTCTTCTTTGTACAAATACCATCCTTATCTATCCTCTTTGTTGTATCCACTTTTTGCCTTTGACCTATCAACCTAGTGTGTTCTAAAGCCTAGCCCATTTGACCTTGGTTTTTTACCATTTATTATGCATTTTCAACATTAAGGTATCTGATCAGTTTCATTAGTTGGTCAAGTACTTTGGATAGAGATTTTATTTTGGGATAGTGTGATAGAAGATTTGACAGTTGCATCCTTCATTTGTTATTCTTTTCTTACCACCAGTCTTGCTACTAATTATAACCACCTTTAGGAAAATTAGTATCATTGATCTATGTCATTGTGTCTTGGTTATAATTACCTATGGGTAACATAGGTGCCATATTAAGCCTTGATGCACCAACTTGCCACTTCCTATGTCATACTTTACCTTTTTATCAATTGTTCCTATTTTGTTTGAATTGACTACTACACTAGTCAAATTCCTCTATTGTAAGGGTGGAACTACAGTGACTTAAGGTCCTACTCTGGGACTATGTAGGTAGTACTCAATACTTTTTTAATTTAGCTCACTCACCCCCTTACCATGCACTCACCATTTTTTGAGTAACCTAAACCACACTCTTAATATTTTGTGATCAACCTAAGCCACACTCTCATCATTTTGTGAACAACCTAAGCCATACTTTCACCATTTTATGAGAAACTTAAGCCATGCTCTCACCATTTTATGAGTAACCTAAGTTTTAATTCTCTCACCATTTTGTGACCTTAAACAATTTAAGGTCTCATCATTCTTGATTGAGTTGAGATACTTCAAAAAAATCCAAAAATATTTGAAAAATCATTAAAAAATAATAAAAACATTGACCACTTCTTTGCATTAAGGATTCTGGAAACCCTTACTAGGTTATAAGCAAATCACTTGTCACTTAGTTTCCCCATCCTTTTGGCCTTTTCTCTAATGCACTTACCATTCTACAAGACCATTCCTCTTCTTTTATCACATCCATTCTATTTTTTTTCATCAGTTATCACATTCTTCCCATTCCTTGGGAGAACTACATTTGGCCTAAAGTTTTTTATTGGATATTACATCCATGGAACTATGTAGGCAGTATCCACTTGCCTAGTGCATATGAAAATAGCTTGGCCAACTCCTTCCTTTTATTTTATTCCTCTATTTTTTTTGTGTGTTCAGTTGTCACCTATTTTTTAGGGGCAATGTTTGTATGGTTTCTATTACATTGTTTGTTTATTTATTTTTGATTATTTTGTTTGTTTGTCTGCTTGTTTGTTTACTTTAATCATTGTTGCCTTGATTTAGTTTATGTGTGTTCATTGGGTAATTATTTTCCCACACTTACACTTGAATCCATCCATATTCATATGTTTACATTGTCATCATGGTTTCTATCATTGGTGCATTGTGTTCTATTCAGTATTAGATTTCAGGAGTCAGTCTTTATGCATATTTCAACCAAGTCCTCATGATGTTATACCATGATGCCTATCGATACATGATAAAATAAATCTAATATTCAAGAAGTCTATTCAACAATGGTGGCATCTCTTTAGCACTGATATCTCGATTCACTCGCAATCATATCCCAAATAGAGTAATTAACCATGAAAAAAATTTAACCTTTATTAGTTTGAATGAGCATCTCCCTACTAGTAGGTTGTTTCAATTCATCATTACCCTTTGTGTAAGTTATCATCATCCTTAGCCTAGTTTATCATGTTTCTATAATTGAGGTCCAATGATTATAACCGCCTATGGGCAAATCATTGCACACCATCCCACTTACATTTCTCAATGATTATAACCGTCTTTGGGAAAATCATTATTTTGTCACCACTTTACTTTTTCAACCTATATATGGGCACATTGTTATCTTGTTTGTTTGTCCTAACTAGGGTAGCTCCATATTCTCAATGATTATAACCACCTTTGGGCAAACCATTGTGTTATCATACCATGTTGCCAATATCAAGGTACAATGTTTATAACCACCTTTGAGAAAACCATTATGCACCATCCCACTTGAATTCTCAATGATTTTGACTAATTTTTCATTATCATTATGTTTTCACCCCATCATATTTCCTTTCTTTGGTCCCCTCATTTCACTTCTTTCTTTTTAAGGGACCGTTTACCAACCTATTTGTAACAATTGTTCCCTCGAGGGGGCATCATACAATTAGTTTATCATCATTGTAGTTGTAGGCATATAGGAACTTTAATTTCTTTGAGAATACATTACTATGATTATATATTTTTATGCCTTCCCAAATAGGGGCAAACTATAGACACCTAAATCTAGCCATTGATAACCTCCAACTAGGCTTTTGACCATTTTCCCTCAAAATGCAAAATTTGGCCTAAAAATACTAAAACATGATAAATGATGTGAAAATGACATATTTAAGTGCCAGTTTTGGCTAGGGTATCCCTAAGTGGGGTAATGCAATTTATGGGCTAGCTAACTTTGATCAGATCATTCTGTGTCAAAATGCCAATTTTACACCTAGATGCTTTGGATTGCTCTTTCCTATCAAATCTTCTGCAAAAGACACATGCCTTAATTATTTGTTGTTGGTAACATCCTAAATGGGATAATAGATCTAACACATCTGACATCAACTTATAATTATAATCTAGTCAAATTTTGGATCAATAACAAGGCATTCTGATCAATTTGAGTAATTTGTGTACAAAGTACTTAATCACGCTTAAGAGATAATTAAACCAAAATAGAGACTAATTAAGAATTCCATAGAAATTTGTTGAAAACTCATTTTTTTAAATGAATATTGAATATCTACATCATTAGGTGACCTCATTTCTTGGAAAGACATCCCTAGGCCATAAATGCCACAAATATCAAGATTCATGCCTTCCATGCCTCATCAATGCCTTCAATGATGCCCTCTATGCATCTTAATTGACCCTTCTTCCAATGTCCTGGTAAGGATAATTACAAACTTAATTCAAAAAATTTAATTAATCCTCAACCACACATCTTCATCTTAGTATGGATGGTTTAGGTTGATTCTAGACATTCTCAAAAACCTATAAATAGAAAGGCCATGAACATCATTTCTAAGATATTTTTTGGTGAAAAGTTATAATGCAAAAATATCTTCAAGAATCCATTGCAATTATTTTTACCATGCCAAATTTATTTCAAGCCAAGCCAAGCCACAAGCCAAAGGTGCCAAGGAGAGATGGAGCTAGCCAAGCTTCCATTACTAAGGACTTCATGAGCACAAGTTGAGCAAGCCACTATAACAAGCATTTTGGAGCATCTAAGGGAGGTAAAAGAGGTTTCTTTTGAATTTTAGTTGTGTGTTTTATTCATGTTTATTAACTAAGCTCTCCCTAGTTTTTAGGCCTAGGATGTTATGCTAGCTAGTGTGTTTCTTTCATTTTGTTTTCATTTTGGAACTAACACCATACTAACCATCCTCTCTTGAGCCAAATTCCTAGATCACAACCACTGATGATATACACATTGATGCTCATGCTCCACCACATTGGACTAATGATCCACTTTCACCCATTGTTGATAATGAAGTTGTACTTATCAAATATTTTATCCTATAAAATTTTAGAGAAAGACTTAAGGAACAACCTAAAGATCATACACTAATTTTGCAATCTATCATGGAAATAAAAAAGGCTAAAAAAGTTGAGTTTTGAATACCCCCAGAGCAATTAGTTGAAAATGCCACTATGGGGGAAACTATACCTCAACAACCCCCTTATAGTAGCCCAACCTACATCTATGCCATCAGTTACAGCTAGTACATCCCTTTCTTCTAATGTGGCAGCCCTTTTACAAGAGATAAGATCTCTTCAATCCAAGGTGCTACATATTGAGCAAGGTACCACTATACCTACACAAGCTTTGGATTCTTTTGATCTTCTGCATACACCATTGGCACATCACATTGATTTTACATCCTTTCCACAAGGTTTTATTCAACCTAATCTTACTCTTTATGGTGGCAAGGGTGATCTAGAGACACATTTGAGAGATTTTCATGCAACATGCTTGGATTATGTACCAAATGACTGACTACTTACCAAGCTATTTCTACGAATTTTAAAGGATTATGCTTTACAATGGTTTTATAGTCTCCTGAATTAATCGGCCAATACATTCAATCCTTTAGCTGACATGTTCCTAGCACATTCAATATCAACATTGGTGATAAGGTTTTTTATTTAAAAATTGCACAATAAAAACATAAATCAAATGATCATCTCATATACTATGTGCTTCAATATAAGACCATCATGGCTAAGATGACTATCCCCATGGTAGATTAAGAGCTAAAAGATCTCTTCAAATAGAGCCTTTTACCTGTATTGTGTGAATCTATTATAATCAAAATATTCTCTTCCTTCACTGAATTATGTCATACATTAAAGGAAAGAGAAGTGAAACTCATTTCAATGGGCAAACTCAAGTATTCAATCATTCTAGACACAAAAAATAAGAGCAATATCAAAGTCCCATACAAGTTCAAAGTCAATGATAACAATAATCAAAATCAACCAACAGTCAATGTGGGTTCAGATCCCCCTTAGCATGTGGTTTTATTAGCACCTCCTCGATATGCATTTACCAATCTACTAATTTCTCCATCCAGAGTTTTACAGTAGTTATTAGAATATAACATCATTACTCTCCCTCTTATTTGGGAATTTTACCTGGCAAAACCTCTTCTATGGGGATATTATCAACAAATATTTTGTGATTTTCATAGGGCACTAGGACAAACTACAAATAGATGCATCATTTTGAGACATAAGATACAGGACTTGATAGATGGAAACCTACTTGATCTTGGCACTTAGTTGAACCTCCATAGGCTAAGCCAACAAAGGATAAAGCTTTGAAAATTTTCTTAGATCCATTCCCACAACATTATAAGTAAGAGAAATGAGGCACATTAGGTGTTCATGACACATACCATGCACATCCTCCACTAGTTACATAGTAGGCAACTTCAGTTGAATCACATCCTTTGATCAATATGATAGGTGTGTGTGAGCCCAAGGTTTGAACTAGACCTTCGATATCCTTCTATAATCAAGAGATTGTTAAGGATAATGCAAATTATAATTCACTTTTTATTAGATTACATATTCATAATCAACCCATTCATAGTGTTCTCATTGATAATGGTTCCAGTGTCAACATTTGAGATATTCAGAGCAGGATATCACTCTAACAAATATAGTAATCAGTAGATTTAGGGGGCACATATAAAGTTCATTGGGTGAGATTTTACTTCCTTAATAGATTGGTCCAATACATGTGACCACACATTTCATTATAGTTTACAGTGTAGGAGTTTTTGATATGTTATTTGGTCAACCATAGATTCAAAAAAATTGAGTAGTACCATATACAATTTATAGATGCATAAAATTAATTCATTCTAATTAAGTTATTATAGTTGGTGGAATTCCATATGAGTTACCACTCCCCACTTTAGAGCCATCTCTTTTGCAGTCACCAGTTCTATCTTATACACTAGTTTTAGTTTCCCCATCAGTTATAGTTATTCCCTTGTTATATATTTAGACATAATTGAGGCATCCATCACTAGTACAGAGGATTCATACACCTTTACTACTTTAGGACTCTAGATATTTTATATATATAGTATTCACACCTATAGTAGTGTCATTGATATCTCATGGATCTACACATAGAGCACATGTTTAGAGATATTCTCCTACTTCTAGATAGGTCCCTAAAATTCTTATAGTTGCATCCACTTTTCAAAGTTATAGAGTGACCCCACAGTTAGTTTCTAATTTATAGATTTTATAACATCTACAATACATACAATTTGTAGAATCACATCTCAAGCTTTCCATCATGCTTTGTGATCATGCATGATACTATTGTTTGATAGAGGCCACCATGATAGGGAGTCTCACCTAAGACTCATTGGTTAGTATCATTTCTTCTTTGTCTTTCCTATACATAGTTCAAATATAAAAAATACCAAAGACATTTAAATATATCCAAAAACATAAAAACATTTTGATTGTATGCATCATCCATGCTTTACATTACTACTACTATGTTAGGACTTACATTTTCTATTTCATGCTATTGTTTGTCCATTTATCTACATTACCATGCTTCACTTGTTCTTCTTTGAGTGTGTGTAGTGACATCTAGATCCTTAACTGCTTCACTCTACCCCACCAACAGAGCATCCTACTTCTACATTTGAGATACACATCACTATACATACCCACTGGGGCATCTTATACATGACTACACCATCTAAGTTATGACATTTATACACTACACACTCCAAGTATCATGCTATTATACATTACTTACTAGATTATAAAAATTATTATATCAACATTTCACTAGTATCTAGCACTTGTATATCTCTTTAGAATATACTTAGTCTTGTATTAAGATGTCTTGCATACTTTTACTCTTGATTTGATTTGATTCATTAGAATTGATTTTATCTTTCTAGTTATTACATGATTTCCCTTCTTTCTTAGCATAGTTTGTTGGATTACATTTCTAGTTCCTACTTGTCTCCTATGTGTGCCATAGGACATTTTACAATGTCATTTTCTTCTATTTGTGCATGTGTACCTTTGGACATTTGCCAATGTCCCTTGATTTTACTCTTCCATGTGCTTGTGGCCCTTGTGATAATTTTGTTTATTTTAATTGGCATTTGAACATACCTTGTATGATTGTTTTTTAGTTTGAGTGAAATTTTCCCATCTCCCTTGTTTGCTTGGCCCCTTGGCCACTCTTGTATGTTTATTGCTTCTTATTCCATGTGCTTTTTGATTGATTGATTTTTCAATTGTTATAATGCCATGATCCATATCATGCATTTTCCTTTTTTTTTGGATGTTGTGATGGACATCATGCTCCATCCCTCTTTGACAACTAACAACTAAAAACTAACATCTAACATTTCTAGTTCTATTTCAATATATTTCACATGTTATTACATTGTTATATCTATCTAGGCATATCCCTATTGATCTAAAAATCTCTCAATACAAATATTTATATATTTTGAGATATCTTGTTGATTATCATTGCTATATCATGTATATTTCTAGCTTAACACACTTGTAAGGCTTATTATTTTGAGGGTAGTCATTGCAAGGTACTTAATCCTACCCTCAAAAGAGAGGGCAAAAAATAAAGGTTTTTATCACATATATCACAGATCCTAAGTGGTAAAAATAATAGTTTTTAGAATACTCATAATAGAATCTAGACATCAGACTAGGTATAATAGACCAGGTAGACATCAGAGAATCTAAAATAGTCATCAGATTTGGCCTTGGATAACAATGACAAAGCTGGACTACAACACCAAACAATAGGGTGTCCTAATTTTGGTGCTCCTAGCTAGATGGCAAAAAAATCAATTTTTCTGGAGGTAAACATAAAGGTGAGTTCAGTCACAGGTTTTTCAATAAAACACATTCTAGATTCATCATATTTCAATACAATTTTTGCTAAGAGAATCCAAATATGGGGGGTATCATGTGTGACATGATGGCTCTCACTTCTAGTTTTAGATTAGGTAGTTGATATAACTTCTAGATCAAAATCCATGTTTTAGACACAATTTATTAGGGGAATTATGCATGGTACATTGGTCCTCCTCTTTTTTTGAGTTTAGTTTATATTCCAAGCATTTCTCAGTAGTTGTGTGCCTTATTCCATTTACAGGCAGTTGGAATCATTTTTTAAGTTTGGATTTCATACAAGATAAAATTCTTAAGTACCCAAGTTACCAAGTTGGATTCCTTATTTACACCAGTTTTAGAGTGGCTCTCATACAATCCTAGTCTCCATATTTTCAAAATGGCTAAGAGTGGCCTAGTTTCCCACATACATTTGGATATCCACACCAACATTATCATATTATAATACATTTATGGGATTAAAGTGTTAGGATTGTGGAGCTAAAAGCTTCACTGATGCAGACACAGAGGAGGTTGCAGGAGAGTTGCTGAGTGTCAGAGACACCGGCATCGGTCAGGCCAACCGACGTCGGCAGGATAGGGCAGGAAGGCAACCGGCATCGGTCAGAAATCGGCCAGCGTCGGCGACCCCCAGGCAGACAGGGACCGACGTCGGTCGCCTGTGTGGTTCGACTGCGAGCTATCTACGGGCAGTTAGCTAACGAACCAAGTGTTTGCATGAAGAGATCTAATTTTAGACTGAGAGCTGCGGATCTAATTATTGTAATTAGATGTCTAATTATTGTTTGGATGAGATCTATATAATAGACTCATGGTTGTATTGGAAAAGTGTGCTAGGGAGTAAGAGAGCATAATTATAAGCTCCTTCTGTGTGTGAGGTAGAGCAATGGTGCGTTCCTCCTAGTGCCACAGTACCAGGTGTGTTGGTGCTGGATTGGAGAGCCAGCTGGGTTCTTCAGGAGTGTAGGATCTTGGTCACAGTTGCATGGCCTATATAGGAGATCTACATGGTAAGTAAGATCGTTGATCTGCAGGCGTATGTGTATGCAAGGTCGAGGTTCACAGGTGAGCAGAACCGTTGTTTGATTTGCAGGTGTGCAAGGTCATATATATAGCAAAACAACAAGGAGCAGTATCAGGCAGGATCTACTTGGAGTACAGGTGTGTACTCGGATAGAGCAAGAGGAAGGCAAGGAATTTCTTTCCATAAGTATGGTCTATTGAATTGCAGGTTGTTGTAGATTCATGGGAGATCTACTTGAAGTACCTTGAGTACTTGTGGAGCACGTGGAGTGCTTGTGGAGTGCGTGGAGCACTTGTGTTGTGCGTGGAGCATGGGAGGTGAACACCAACTCTGTATTTGAGTTGGGTGTTGGGACCTGTGAGAGGGAGAGCTTTGGGGAGAAGATTTACTGTTCACTTGAGGTGTGGGAAACCTCTGTAAGGTGGTGGAGAAGATGTGGCATATTCTCTATTGTATTCTTTTCTGTATAAAGTGTTAATACAAGTTGTGTATTGTCTCTCATATGCTGTGTTATTCTGAATTCTAGTTACTTGGTGAATCTGGTTTATTTCCGCATATTAAGTTGTTTGAAGTTTGGTAATCAATTGTATGTTTCCGGTTTCGCATCCTGACAAGTGGGATCAGAGCATGTTTGTTGTTCTAGATTCCTGACATAAAGAGCCATCTCATATCACATATATTCCATACCAATTTTACTTCATATCTTCACTTCATAGGGAAATAATAGAGCTAAAGGTATAGCTAGCCTTTGTATTCTTGAGCCACCTATTCAGAGGGTTAGGCACATAGTCCAAACATCAATTAACACACGCATTATTTTTTAGCTTCAATTAGTAGGTGACAATGGAGATAAAGCTCTTGCCTTTACATTCTTGATCTACTTTCTAAGGAATTGAGCACTCAACTCCATTCATGATATAACTTTTAGTATAATACACACCTAGCACATTCCAACATCACAACATGTTTTGTATTGGTTCACGTACCCAATGAGGTTTATTCATTTCTTTCTCGTCCTCTCTCTCTCTCTCTTACCTAGAATTTATACATTATTATTTTAGATATAATGTATCTAGTAAGATCTGATCTACTCTATGTTTTTTTATTATATATGCACACTTCACATCATGTTCTCTCTACGCACATCCAACATCACACATCTTTATGAGCTTCACCTTCATAAGTAAGTTCAGGTATGCTTTTTTTTTTTTTTTTCTTTTTTTCCCTTTATTATACTATTTTGCTTTGTTGCATCACTAAAATAAAGGGGGGTAATGTAGTCATATAAAATTCAAAATTTGGTTACTTTATTATGACTAATGATACTTAATCCATAGGTCCTCCTACTTACATGCACAAACCTTTTAGGTTCTTTTTTCACTGATTCCCAGTCATCCATAGCCTTTCAAACTTAACCCTTTTAGACCCAAGAAGTTATCTCAAGCCTAGATCCATCCCCCTAGGTCTCATTCCCTCTGGACAATAGTGCCCAATTTGGATAGGAGTGCTAAAACCTAGGGTGTCTAATTTTTAGCACTATTTTTCAAGTACAAAATAGGTTCTAACAATCATATTTTCTTGAATCCTTATCCTAATTCATGTTAGCTTAATGTGAATTTATTTAACCCATGATCATTAAATTAACTATAAAATTCCATTTAACATCCATTTATAAGGGTTGATACTCATTTATAAGAAAGAATCAAGAATACTAGCAAGATCACTCAAGTACTTATCCCTATTTTTAGCATATAACCATCCAACAATATTTCAAGCTTATTCAAACCCTCATACCAATCCATAGTCATCCCAAGTACACCTAGTTTCACATTTACTTACATTTTAATCACATTATTGCACCAATCAATTTAATGGGAGAACTACATATAACTTGATCCCTCCTCAAAGTAATGGTATGTAGGCAACATGCCCACACATGGGGTGTGAAGTGCATCTAGCTTATCCTTTATACACTAACCCATTTTTACTTTTTTGTCAAAGTTTAATTTAATTTCATAAAAGACATAAGCATATGAATAATAATCTCTACAAGGAGTTCTATTGATATCAAGGATCTAAAATTTGGTACACAAGCTCACACATATGCTACGAACAAAACCTAGAAAAATCATATCTCTATGAGTAGTTTGGATAATAGTGGAAAGACTAGGCCTACAATGTTAGATAGTAGGGTGTCCTATTTTTGGTAGTATTATATAACTAAGAAACAAAATCCAGATCTCAGTTTGTTATAATGTTCCAATATTGTTCCTCTAGTATCAGACTCTGTCTCAGTGTAACAACCCAAAATAAGCTAAGTTATATTTTCTATCACTTATTACTATTTTTAGGAAAGGAAAAAATACTATTTATTTACACAAGATTAGTGGCTTATTTATTTCATATTATTTACTAATTTTATCTACTTAGACCCATTTATTATTTAGGAATTAAACATCTAATTTCCCAAAAATAACAAATCATATTTAACTTGACTTTGTATTTTCTTAATCTTTCAAACATTTTTTGTAAAATTACTATGATGGTTTTCATTATTCTCATATTTTACATATATGTCATGAACATAATCCTCTAATATGTAATTTATTTTAGTCTTAGAATATATTTTTCATATCCATTTCGTAAGTTTCATCTTATTTTTGGGACTGAAAGACATGACCACATAGTAAAACATGCCCCAAAGTGTTGTGAATGTCATTGTTTGTTTATCATTAGTATTAATATTAATTTAATTGTAACCTAAAACACCATCCATAAAGGAAAGAATCTCATAACCCATCATAGAGTAATCTACTATAATAATAGTAGTTAATGGGAATTTATCTTTGGGACATGCATAGTTTAAATCTCTGAAGTTAGTTAAATTTGAATACCTCACTTAGGTTCTAGGAATAGGGAAAGTGTTGGAAATATAATCCAAATAATCAATATTTACTATGAAACCAACATAAATTAAATGTTTAATCGATATTTTACTAATAAATTAACTTTATGATGCATCTTTAAAATATTTCACTTGATTGGTTTAGTATTAATATGAATAAATAAATTATGAAATACATTAGAAGGATCAAACTAGGAATATATCTGAATAATAACATTTAAAAACATTAATAAATTCCTTGAATTTTTATTTATTATATTTGACATAGAGAACCTATAATTTCAATTATATTTGTCACACCTCCTGATATGAGGATAAAGGTGTGTTATTTTTAAGTAACAAACTAGTTTTAAATAGCCTACAAAAAAAACACAAAAAAATAAGATAAGTTACACATAATATAAGAAAAATATAATATATATCAAACATAGTATATAGTGTTAGGGTGTGGAGCTAAAAGCTTCAACTGTTGCAGACACGAAGAAGGGAGGTTGCTGAAGATCCAGAAGTACCGACGTCGGCAGTATGACCGACATCAATCAGATATAGTGCAGAAGGCAACCGACGTTAGTGGGTAGTCAGCCGATGTTGGTCAGCACCAGATAGATAGGGACCAATGTCAGTCGCCTGTGGTGGTTCCAGAATTGCTGTTGACGAACAGTCAGTTAAGTGAAGTGAGTGTTTGCATGTTAAAGGGCTAATTATAGTCACGAGCTGCGTGTCTAATTATTGTAATTAGAGTTCTATTTTTGTATGCATGGGATCCTATTTAAAGACCCATGAGGCATGTATTGTAAATCAAGTAGGCAAGTAAAAGCATTGAAGCAAGGAGTAAGGTCAAGGAGATCTACAGGTGTAAGGTCAAGGAGATCAGCTGAAGCATTCAAGGAGGGGATAATAACTCAGGCTGTAGAGTTGTTGTGGTTGAGCAAGAGAGAGAGGGAAGAAGGTCTTGAGGTGTGGCAAGCCTTTGAGGTGGAGGAAGAAGTGGCATCTTCCTTATTGTATTTTCTTCTAGTAGTATTTAATACAAGAGTGTGTATTGTCTCTCAAATTCTTTGTTGTCTCAAGTTTCTAGTTACTTAATCATTCTGGTATAATTTCGTGTTTAATTGCTTATAAGAAAGTAATCAATTGTGCTTCTGTTGGATAAGGGGTTCCTAACATATAGAAATGAAATTTTCATATAATCTAAATAAAGTATTTAAAACTATTTTTCACCAAACAATCCTTGCTTTCAAGTCGATAAATGGCAATTAACATCAAACATTGATGTTTTGGATTATTTCATGGGAGGAAACAAAGGAGTATAAGATTTTAAAAAAAAAAAAATCTCCCTTATTAAATTTATTTAGGAATATCATCCATATTAGGTTATTCATGGTAATCATCAAAAAATTTATCATCCACATCAACATTATAATAATTGTGATCATGACGAATAGTTTAAAATAAATCAGCTGCCATATTTTAAATTTCAACACCCTTTTGTTTTGGAACATATTCAAAAGAAGTTCTAAGAAAAGGGATTTGCTTCTTCCAACACTCAAACATTTAATTTGATTTTTTAAGATGATATATATGACTCCTTATGATTTTATTAATTTTCATGACATCTTTAATAAGACACACCATGAATATGTACTTTTATTCTTGGTTAAGGATAAAATTCAATATCATGGTCACTATTTTAGTATAAAGTATCAAATACTTACATATTAATTTAATAATATCACAATATCAATACCCATCAACATTAATATGGTTTCATTTGAATAAAACATTCTAAAAAAATCATTTAATTCAAATAAACTACTATTTGGTGGAAGAGGTGCCTATAAATATGATGGTTAAAGTGATTTGGGTGGTTGAAAACTATAATAAGAATACATAGATATGAGTTGGAAAATAATACAATAATGTTTAATTACATGTGAGACAAAAGGGAACCATTATTGGTTCACACAAAGCCTTTCAATTAGTTTTTTTTTTAACAGTGAATATTTCTTAATTCATGATTATTCCATCTTTAGGATTTTGGTTTTGGTGATTTTTTAGGTTTGGTAGATGGGATCAGATCATCAAATTTTTTGGGATATATATATTTTTAGGGGTCAAATCACCAACCCTTTACATTAATATATGAGATTACACTTAAATTCACTAGATATATATAGTATATCCCTTGAGGGCCTAACCTGTACCAACCAAGGGAACAAGCAAAACCATAACCAGAGGAGCACAAAACCAAATAATAGTAGCAAATGAAGAAAATGAATGACAACATCAAACAACAAGCCAAACTGCATCATCAAATGGTAGATCCAAATACCTGAGTCGAATGATATAGGAGAACAATATAACCTAATGAAATAATCAAATGACCTAGCTGAATGACCCAACCAAATGACATAACTGAATGACATAGCCAAATGACCCAGTTGAATGACACAGTCAAATGACATAGCTAAACGATAGAGATTAATGATAGAGTCAAATGATAGAGATGAATGATAGAGATGAATGATAGTACTAGATAGCAGAGCTAAATGAAAGATTTAAAAGTCAGTGATGAATGACAAGTGGGGTGACATAGTCAAATGATAAAATCAAATGGTGGTTTTGGGTGCAGGAATTAGTGAAATATAAGTAAAAACCTTCTATCAAATGATAGTACCGAATGGTGGTATTGAATGACAGATCCAAAAAACACAGACCATCATGGCATCTAGTGAGAATGATAAAAGGATAGGCCAATCATTAGGGAAATCATCCATATTATCTTATTTTAAAGAGCTAACTAAAAAGTCCACATAATCACAATGCACTCAAAATCTAGGTATTTATTATTTTTTTAGTTTGTCATAAATTAAATTCAATTTTTCAATAATATTAAAACAATTTTACATGAAAAAATCCCCACTATTATCTCACAAGATAGAATCAACCAAAATAACATATCACCCCCTACATATTTTTTTGATGATGACATGCCACGACTCAAAGATGATCCTTTGGTTTTTGATGAAATTGATAATGACACTAAAGTGGTAGAAGAGATCAGACCATCTCACCAAACACAAAGTTTAGTTGAAACCTTCACTCAGAAATATTCCTAAAGGAAGAGAGGTAGATGGACAATTGGAAGGTCCTTTAAGGTGGATTGGGAGACAAAATTTTCCTTCATAGAACCTGTAGATCTTGAAAATGATGATGATACTCCAAAAAAATACAAATGTATAATATGTAGCTAAAAACTAGGAAAAGAACATAGAATGCAATTGAAATTGGACACATTTGAGAAACATTATGGAAAAGTATATGAGACAGTGAAACACCCAGATAGAGTGATAACAAGAACACACATGTGGAAAAATATATAAGAATGCATGTGTGTAAGATATGCACAAGCTCATAAAAATGATAAGAAATGTCAAACACATCTTGTGGAAAAAGGGGGAATAATTATAACAAATTTTAGAAAAATCAAGTAGTCCCATTTGAAGGCAAAATACATACATTTTTCTACTATATACCATATTCTAAAAAAAGGTAGACCTATTTTTTATTATTTAGATTATAATATTTTGTTTTAATATAATTGATTTATATATATTCCATAATCACATTGGTCAAATAGCAATGCTTGGAAAATATAAAAATGTCTAGCAATGGTTGAGATTAAAGATTTGAAAGAAAGTGTTTAGAAATCACTGTTTATCTCACTATCCATCGATGAGGTCACAATAATTGACAACATAGCCTAGGTTTGCATTCATGTGTATACTTTTAAGAACTATTCAAGGCAACCCAATCTACTATAAATTTATAAAATGGTATAAAATTTCAATGCAATTTTTTTTCACAAATTAGTTATATCAAATTTGAAAGATAAAGATGGAATGGATGATTATGCAATAGCTATGAAGCTAGTGTGTGTTGGGGCTGATGGTGCATCATTTATGCATGGGAATATAAATGGTTTATGTGTTTAACTATGAATAATAGTTTCCCCATATATGATTCTAATTCACTCATGGCTCATAGGATGAATTTTGCATACAAAATAGTTAGAAAATTGGCTAATGTGGCCAAAGTGGAGGAGCTAATTCGTGATCTATGTGCTTATATATCAATAAGTCCAAATACAATTTTAGAGTTCTAAAAATTTATAATAGGAGTGATTGATGGTAATAAACTATTGAAAGATGTTGATATAAGGTGTATTTATATGTATGAACTTTCTTGCCAAATTTTTGAAGAATATACATCATTAGTAGGTTTCATGTATAATATCATAGAGAAATTGACAAGGCAAAAGATTTGTTATACCGTGTAACAGATTTGGAAACACTATTGACTTTATGTGGATTTATTTCAATGATAAAAGAAATGAATTATTTAATGAAACATGCTCAAGAGAGGTCCATTTATATTGTGGAATTCATATGGTTGATAAAATGAGTATGTCAATCTCTAGTCATACTATACACTTCAAATGAAATGTTTTAAGGCCTTATTTTTAGTAGTTGGTAATGTTTGAACAATTTACAAAACTCTAACAGTTATTTGAATTTGAATATCAGTGATCATGTTTGTTTCATTTTTTATTGAAATGATATTCTAATGCACACTTTCTACAAAAGACCTGATCTAGTGGGAGCTGAATCTGAAGAACTACCCATAACACATATTCTGTATGACACTATTCTATCTAAAACCCAAATGAAAATAAGTAGAGTTTCTGAAAACTTATCTACAGAGATCAAAAATAGTTTTTAAAGGGATTATTTTTTGGAGGTAATGGTAGTTGTTAATCCTATTTTTTGAAACAGTAATAACAGTTAAAAGATGGTTAGCAGTTTATTTCAAAAATAGATACACTGTCTTTTAATGCATTTTTGTAGATCTATAGAGGTGAATGGAGTAGAAATTAAAGGTATTTTCGGAAAGGATTTATTGACATCCCATTCAACCCATTTTAGAATTACAATGTTTGAACAATTTCATCTTCTAAGTGAACCAATAGAGAATGGGGCAATTACAAGACTGTGGAAAAAACTTTATCCTAGTAATATTCTGCACAAAAGTCTAAGTGAATATTTCTAATTTTATGAGCTCTATCAAATAGTTATTCTCAGCTTAGTGTAATGAAAGAGCATTCAGTGCATTATCATTCATAAATTCAAAAATTTGAAACAAATTGGATAAAAATTTAGAAAGCTATTTGAGATTATATGTTTCACATTATGCAGTGGATATGTTTCTATATGAAAGAGCTATGGAAACATGGAGTTATCTAATTGAAATAAGAGGTGTTAGTAATATAATTATTAATAAAAAGGATGTAAATAATGATAATAAATATGGTGTTGACATGATAAATGAAAATGTCACCATCAATGATCAGGTTTGTGGAAGATTCTTTCAACTATCAGACTTTTAGAAATAGAGTTTCTGAATTTCAATTTCACATGTTTTTTAAAAGATGCAATAATTATTCTATGTTTTCTAAAATTCATTTCCTCATTTTTTTATAAGTGATGAATATAAAAGATTAATATATTATGATTGTGTTAGGGGAAACATTTTAGGTTAATATGGTTCTTCATGTCTTTGATACATATTTTTTATAGATACATATGTGATGTATTTATCGTGCCTTCATAGTACATAATACGTGTATGTAATGTGTTTGATTTTCTTATTATGTTTTTGATTTGGATTGCTTGCAGTCTGTTACCTACCTTCAATGTACTCATGTTTTACTTTATCTAATTATTTGTAAGTAATTTTCACATGTTTATCATAAGATGCAAAAATTATTATACATTTTCAATTGTTCAAAAACTATAATAACTATGTCAATTCCAAATCACTTTTGTGATGTCTGTGTGTGTGTGTAGTATGTATTACTTATATATATATATATATATATATATATATATAAAGGAGTATATATAAAGTATATACTCTTATATATAGTTGTATATAATAAATTATATATTTATATATAAATATATAATTTATTATATACAACTATATATAAGAGTATATACTTTATATATACTCCTATATACTCTCTATATATACTAATATATATGCCCTATATAGGTGCTAGATAGGGCATATATAGTACCTCCCTATAGTGTAGTATAGGCTATCTACTCCTACAGAGTAGATAGCCTATATTTAAAAAGTTGTCCAATTGGTTAGAGTCCTTAAAAATGATTCTTTTGAGAGTAAAGTGATCAAATAAAATATAACCTTTTCCAAGATTTGTAAAGACATTACCTCTTGTTTATACCAATTTTCATATGAGTAAAACTAATTTCATGAGTCCTTATTTATCTAAACATCCTCATAACATTAAACAATCCATTAACCGATTCTATAGTTCATGATCACAATCAATCATGCATATTTTCAACTTTGATGAATCCTCATTATTACTGACTATCAAAATACTATCTTCAACATAGACATCTAACAAACATGAATGTGATTTTCTAATGGCCTCAAACGCATCGCAAATCATGATTTACTCAAGAAAAAATCTAAATATAAAAAAGAAGAGATCTTCCATAGAAAATAACTCATTTTTTATCATAACATGCAATAACTATTATATGTTTTTTTAAATGCATTTGTATGTTTCTTACTAAGTGACGACTGCACAAGATTAATATATTATGATTATGTTAGGTGGAAAATTATATAAAGGAATATATTGAAATTAATCTATTTATATTGAGATGTGAGTTTCACAAGTGCATCAAAAATATCAAAAGGGGGCCTAACACCATTCAAGTTTAAAACATCATAAAATTAAAATTGAAATTGTAATCTACGTGGCTCATCTAGTAATTTAAACTCAATAAATTGATCACCGCATCTACAAACTTGAAATTATCATTCATAATTTATAATTTAAAAGAAAACATTATTTACAAATATATAAAAGTTTAAAACAAATTGTCAATTACTCAACAAGTTTCTCAACCACTTTTTCAGATTCTTTATCAACCACTTTCTCAACTAATTTCTCAATCACAACATCCTTTGTGCCACCACTATCCTTCAATATCCCTGCCTTTTCAAGATACAAAGCCACAACATTAAGACATTCAAGATTTTCCCTATCTTATTTTTTAGCATCTCCTATAGAAAGTAGACTTGGATCGACAATTATCTTCTACTTAAATAAGGCATGAGGATCCCATCCTTGCTCTTAAATGATTTTTCATAGTGTGTTGGTTTGTTTATTTAATAGAAAAAGCTTCTCCTTGAATTGAATGATAGATTGTAAACATTTTCATGCATTTTTTAGATGCACATTGAGGACTTCAACTTTTTTTTTCAAGTTCTCATATTTTACCTATATTTTAAAATGTAATTTAATTAGATGTGAACAAAATTAATAATGACATGAAATTTGATTAAAATGAATATACATTACCAAAGATTTTTCCTTCTTTGCATTCAAAATCACAACAAGGTTAATGCCTTTCACCCATTTATTATAATATGTCTGGGCTTCTACATTCAAATTCTCCAACTTGTTAAGCATGATAGTTAACACATTATCATTATAAGTATTAACAATAGTAACTGGCCTAGATTTAGCTTTGGAAAATAAAGTGTTGAGTGTGTATCCATTTCAAGCTATCACATGACCTTAGGAGTATATTTTTGGGGCCTAGAGAGCTCCACAAATGTGGGAAGCATAGTTTTACCCACTCCACCTTTTTGTGGAATCTTGCTCCACATGTAAGTGTAATATTTTTTGTATTTTATAATTTATATGTTTCCATATTTTGTGGAGTTATTTGTTAAATGTCTTTTTCCCATGTTGAATTCTTTGATCTTAGGGAGCTAGTTGTTTATTATAAAAGGGGATGCCTTCCTTGTTTCAAGGAGTTGGTTGTGATCACATGTTGTTGGAAAATGTGCCTTAAAAGGTGGAGACTCTATCTTTGGCATGTTCCTTCTTGGATGGGCTCTTAGATGAGCTTGATGAGGTGAAACTGAGGTGTGTTTAGAGTATGATGCTTATCTTATATAAGAATAGCACAATTTCTCCTCCTTTTATGGATTTTTTTCATTTTCTATGTATAAAAGGTGTGGTGTGGCCTTTAGAGGTTGATGGTTTATTTGTAGGGTGTGGATTTGAGGATTAGAGTCAAAGTGTAGATGTTTTTGCAAAAAGTAGGTATTTATTAGAGGGTGTTGTATAACAGTTTATGAGATATAGTATTGTGTAGGTGTAGGTGTAATATTTATTTGTCCAACATTTTCTATAGGAGATTTTTTTATCTCTATGAGAGTTCATTGTAATCTTATTTTTTAGATTACAATTTTATTTGAAGAGTTTCTTGGTGGATGTAGCCACATTGGGTGAATCATGGTAGATCTATGTTATGTGTGATTGATTCTTGTTCTCTCCATTTATAATTTCATAATATAAATGATTTGAGGAATGTTTCCATGATGTATTATATTTCATAATTTATATTTGATTTATGGTCATATTAAATCTGGTTTAAAATTTTTAATTTGTAACAATTGGTATTAGAGCTTTGGTTGTGTTTGTTGAAGTGGTGAATCATAGGAAGGGTTATTAGCTTGAATGAGAGCTATGGGAGAAGAGATCATATTTAGGTTGATAATTTCGATGGTAAGAATTTTAGTTTTTGGAAAATGTAGATGGAAGATTACCTATATCATAATGAGGTACATCTCCCCTTAGAGGAGAAAGTAGAATAACTAGTAAGTATGAGTGATACGGATTGGTCATTACTTGATAAGAAAGCATTGAGATCCATTAAATTATGACTTACATATTCTATTGTATTTAATAATTTTGATGGGAAAATGACAAAAGATCTTATGGATAAACTTGGAAAGTTATATGAGAAACCCTTTGCTTCCAATAACAATTTTCTTATGAAAATATTATTTAACATGAAAATGTTTGAGAATGGTTCAATTGATAATCATCTTAATGATTTTAATATGGTTGTAATTATGCTCACTTCAGTTAAAATCAAGTTTGATGATGAAGTTATAGCTTTTCTAATATTATGTTCTTTTCCTGATAGTCGGGATAGTTTGGTTATGGTTGTGAGTAATGCAGTCTCTGCCAAGGTAAGATTGAATTTTGAGAATGTTGTAGGTATGATTATTAGTGAGGAGATACAAAGGAAAATCATTGGTAAATAATCTTTAGGTAATGATTTATCCATTAATATTAGAGGGAGGTAAAAATACAAGAGAAAAGGCAATTGAGGAAAGTCAAAAGGTAGATCTAAGTTTAGATCTAGATCCAAGATGATATGCTAGTATTGTGGGAAGAGTGGACCTTCAAAGAACGATTGTTGGTCACTTCGAGATAAGAATGCCAACAAGCAGGAAATGAATGAGGTAAATGTGACATCAGGTAAATCATGTCAAGATGCCTTAATTATTTATATGGATAGTTTTTTTGAGTCTTGGGTATTATATTCAGGGGCTTCTTTTCATGCTACCCCACACAGACATTATTTTACTGATTATGTTCAAGAGCATCTAGGACATGTTTATCTTGGTGATGATGAACCATGTGAGATAGTAGGGAAAGTTTATGTTCATCTTAAAATTTAGAATGGGAACACATGGATCTTTAAGAATGTTAGACATGTGCCTTTATTGAGTAGAATTTGTTTTTAGTGGGGCAATTGGGTAGTGAGGGATGTTCAATATTGTTTACTATAGATTATTGGAAAGTTACCAAAGGTGTTCTTGTGATATCAAGAGGTAATAAAGTTGGTAATTTGTTGGTAATTTATATTTATATAGTAGTGTTTATTTTATTTATTTAGTTGTTGCAGATGGAGATGTAACTATGTGGCACTATAGGCTTGATCATATGAGCCATAAGGGCATACAGATCTTAAAAGATAAGTTGTTTGGATTGAAATATCTAGATCTAGACTTAAGTGAGAATTGTGTGTATAAGAAACATAATCAAGTTAATTTACTAAAGGTTGGACCCCCAAAAAAAGATCACAAGTTAGATTTGGTAGACTCAGATGTATGGGGACCAGCTCATGTATCTTCTATTGGTGGATCTAATTATTATGTTAATTTTATTAATGATACAACTAGGAAAGTTTGGGTTTATTGCATTAAAAATAAGTATGATGTATTTAACATGTTTAATAAGTGGAAAGCCTTGGCTAAGAATAAAATAGGTCTCAAGTTGAAATGTCTCAAATTAGATAATAGAGGTGAGTATTGTAGTAATGCTTTCTTTGATTATTATTCTAAACAAAGGAATCTGTAGACAAAGGATGATTCCAAAAACTCCATAGTAGAATGGGGTATCTAAAAGGATGAACATAACAATAATGAAACATGCTAGGAGCATGAGGTTACATGTAGGGTTGCCTTTATAGTTTTGGGTAGAAGTAGTTAACATGACAGTAATTCTGATTAACAGAGGACCTTCTATGCCTGTGGATGGAGGTGTTCCTAAATAAGCTTAGTCTGGTAAGAATATTGTTTATTATTTTCTCAGAGTATTTAGATGTGAGGCTTTTTCTCTCATTAATAAAAAGGATAAGACCAAGTTAGAGGGTAAATTAGATAAATGCACCTTTGTTAGTTATGGTGAGGATAAATTTTGTTTCCATTTATGGAGCATGAAAGATAAAAAATTATTTTGGTCTAGAGATGTAGTCTTTAGTGAAAAATTCATGTATAAGGATCAGTTGCAGGAACAAGAACATGAATAAAAAGAGTACATAGTTTTGGATGACATTGTCAATGGTAAAGTATGAAATGATTAAATTTAGGAACCTTCTACACAAGGACCCCAAACTCCAATGGTAAGAAGGTCTTCTAGGTTAAGAAGATCATTTAAATGTTTTTCTCCTTCTTTGAATTATTTGTTACTCACTGACAATGGATAACTAGAGTGTTATGAGGAAGCAATGTAGGTAGATTCCAAGATGAAATGGGAACAAACCATGGATAAGGAGCATATATCTCTCATAGAGAACCAAATGTGGGATTTGGTAAGGTTACCCAAGGGAAAGATTGCATTGCCAAACAAGTGGATATTTATGCTAAAAGAAGATGATGAAGGGAGAAAGAGTATAAGTCTAGGATGGTGGTCAAGAGGTTTGTACAAAAATTAGGTATTGATTTTGATGAAATTTTCTCTCCTATTGTAAAAATGACTTCTATTAAGACTATTCTTGGTTTAGTTATAATTGAGGATTTGCATTTAGAATAGTTAGATGTGAAAATTTATTTTCTTCATGGTGATTTGGATGAAGAGTTGTATATGAAGCAACCACAGGATTATGAGGTCAAATGGAAGGAGAATGATGTGTGAAGACTAAACAAGAGCTTGTATGGCCTGAAACAAGATCCATGATAATGGTATAATAAATTTGATTATTTTATGTTGGAACAAGAATATCAAAGGTGTCATTTTGACCATTGCATGTACACTAAACATTTTGATGATGGTTCCTTTATTATATTATGCTTGTATGTTGATAACATGTTAGTTGTAGGAAATAAAATACATCATATTCATATGTTCAATAAAAAGCTTAGTGACTCTTTTTCTATGAAATATTTGGGTGATGTGAAGCAAATCCTTGGTATGAGTATTTCTCATGATAGGAAGGAGAGAAATCTGATCTTATCCTGATTAGAGTATGTGAAGAAAGTCTTGAAAAGGTTTAGCATGTTGGATACTAAATCTATTTAGCAAGCCACTTTAGATTATCAAAGAAGTAATGTCCCAAGATGGAAGATTAAAATTTTAAGATGTCCAAGGTACCTTACTCATCATCAGTTGGTAGCTCTATGTATGCTATGGTTTTTACTAGGCTAGATATTGCCCAAGTAGTGGGAGTCATGAGAAAGTATATGAGTGATCCTGGTTATGAGCATTGGCAAGCAGTGAAATGGATTATTTGGTATTTAAGAGGAACCATGGATTTTGAATTATGTTATGGTGGATTAGATACCACTTTTTATGGTTATGTGGACTCAGATATGGTAGGGGATATTGATAGTATAAGTATAACATGTTATATATTTATTGTTGGAGATACAATGGTTAGTTGGATTTCTAGGATATAGAAGGTTATGGCTTTGTCAACCATATAGGCAGAGTATGTTGCTACCAAAGAGGCTAGTAAGGAGATGATTTAGTTATAGGATTTATTTCAAGAGTTGGGGCATGAGAATTTAATTGGGATACTATAAAATGATAGTTAGAGTGTTATTCATTTGGTAAAGAACTATGCTTTCCACTTGAGGATGAAACACATTCAATTACATTATCACTTCATCAGGATAGTTTTGGAGGAGAACTTGGTGAAGCTAAAGAAGATTCATACTGGACAAAATCATGTGGATGTGATGACCAAGGTGGTCACATTGGATAAGTTGAGACTATGTTTATATTTGGTTGGCCTTAGTGGTTATGGAGTAGTGATAGATTTTGTTCAAGAAAAATGGTTTTTAAGCAAGATATTGTTGAGTGTGGAGCCCTTTGGGGCTATCACATGACCTTAGGAGTATATTTTTTGGGCCTAGAGAGCTCCACAAATGTGGGGAGAATAGTTTTACCTACTCCACCTTTTGTGGAACCTTGCTCCACATGTAAGTGGAATATTCTTTATATTTTCTAATTTTTATGTTTCCATATTTTGTGGATTTAGTACTTAGATGACTTTTTCCCATGTTGACTTCCTTGATCTTAGAAAGCTAGTTGTTTATTGGAAAATGGGATGCTTTCCTTATTTCAAGGAGTTGGTTGTGATCACATGTTATTGGAAAATGTGCCTTAAAAGGTGGAAACTCTATCTTTGGCATGTTCTTTCTTGGATGGCATTTTGGATGAGCTTGATGAGGTGAAACTGAGGTGTCCTTAGTAGATGATGCTTATCTTGGATAAGTATGGCACAATTTATCCTCTTTTTTTAGATTTTACTTTATTTGATATATATACAGGGTATGGTGTGGCCTTTAGAAGTTGATGGTTTATTTGTAGGATGTCACTTTGTGGATCAGAATCAAAGTGCAAATGTTTTTTCAAAGTGAAAGTGTTTATTATAGGGTGTGGTAAAGCATCTTGTGAGATATAGTATAATACAGGTGTAGGTGAAAGTCTAACATTTATTTGTGTGACATTTTTTACAAGAGATTTTTCTATCTTTATGAGAATTCATTATAATATTATTTTTTAGATTACAGTTTTATTTGAGGATTTACTTGGTGGATGTAGCCCACATTAGGTGAACCATGGTAGATCTATGTTATGTGTGATTGATTCTTGTTCTCTCTATTTATGCTTTCATAATATCTATGATTTGAGGAATGTTTTTATGATGCATGCTATTGCATTGTTTAGATCTGATTTATGGTCATATTAAATTTGGTGTAAATATTTTATTTCCTAACACAAAGCATCAATCTTTGCAGGTTATTATTTCACCAATGCAAATAAATTTTCTTGCTTAGAGTGGTTATGATAATGGGCACTTATTTATTTTATCAATGCCTTTGCCTAAACCTCCCACACATGCAAATTTTTTATTTCATTAATTACTCCCTCTTGAAGACTAACATAATAATATCTATTACAAATTATTCAATGGAAAAGATATAAGGGCATCATCAGAATTTACAACATTCACTATTGGGGTGGGATTATCTGGTGAAGTGATTAAAGGTTCATACTGAGCAGTCACATGAACATGTGCTACTTCTCCTTAGATAAAATCATGTGGATTGAAAGTAGTTCTAATATCATCACCACTTTCAAACCCAAAATATTTTTTATCAAGTTCAATTTCTAGCAAAGAGGTCAATCCTTATGCATGTGATAAACATCCAATAGAGAAAGAGAGGAATTGGGAGCTTGATAATTGTAGTGTTGTGGTTCATTGTGGTGGTGTTAATATAAGAGCCTTCTCCCTTTCATGAAATGCATTCAAGGGTAGAGGCAGTGGCATTATGTTCCTCATCGATAGAGGATGGCCTAAAAAATTTAAGTTATTTTAGAAAATAAATAAATTCAAAAAACTAAATTATATGCAAAATTGAAATTAAAAGTTTAGTACTTGTATTTGGAGATAGTATATCCTCTAATGTACGTGATGTATTATGAGTGACAACCACAAGGGTGTTTTGAGTTGGTACATTATGCAAATTTTCAATCTAAAAACAATAATCAAAATGAAAAAAATAAAATATGTAATGTAAAATACCTTCCACAAAGGGTCAATAAGGCATAGTAGATGTTATTGTTTGTTGTGGTGGTGGTTGTTCCACCATCTGAATTCTTACCAAGTCAACTGTAAGAATAAAAAAAATAACTAAAATAATGAATTTGAGTCTTAAATATTAAAATATCATTTAAAATTATTAAATATCAAACCTACATGTGGAGATGACACCAAAAAAACTCACAAATGTTTTACAAGTCGATAAGATTTCATGGATGATTCTGTAGACTCTAAATCTACAAATTCTTTAACTATAGTTTCATGCTATCCTTTTGAGGTAGATTATTTTCATGAGGCATGCATTATTTCCTACAAGTTGTAACAAATAAATATTAAATAATAACTATTATTATTTACCTTGTTAATCATTTAACAAACAAACAAATATTAAACTCTAGAATCTAGATCAACAAATGAACACATAAACTAACCTCATGCTCTTCCATAGATAAAGAGTTTGTCATAATTTTAGATATAGTATAGTTGGAGCCTATGTTTTTTAGAGGTCAAATAAGGCCTTGTAGTATAATTCCAAAATAAAATTAGAATAAGAAATAGTAAAGCTAGGATTGGTAGCAACATAATTTAATTCAAGCCTTATTCTAGAGGAAATAAAAGAGCACTAGTCAAATTTATATTTGAAAATAGTACAAACAATGTAAAATAGTGCCCAATAGGGAATATTTGTTGCCCTTCCCAAAAATATTATGTCTTGGAAAAATTGAACCATTTATTTTTAAAAATTGTGACTAACATCTTTGACATGGACACCCCTCTTCTGACTATCTGAAATGAAAGAGAAAAAGAGGATTTTAGATTTCAAAAATTGAAACTTAAATTTTGATTATAAAAAAAATTTATAAGTACATACCAATTTGAATGATGTGAAAATAATTTTTTTTCAATAAAAATTTATTATCTTTATATTTCAATATTGATTTAGAACTCACTAGGGTTACATTGTAAAATGGAAGACCCATGAGATTGTGAATATCTTGTGGTAAAGTACCAAATGAAATAATTCTACAATCCACTTATAGGGGTGAATATATTCTCATTAGGGTCATATAAATACATGAACATTTTTAAAAGAGTAGTGTCTATGTTATACTATGAAATGTAGAGTAGGCCACTAAATTTGTATTCCTAAATCCAATAATTGTATGCATCTAGTTGCTATATGAGCCTCAAAATGTCTAGGCATAGTAGGTTCTTGAAAATGAATTTTCTCTCCATGGATGTAAAATGAATTTTATCTCCAGGGGGATGAGAAATTAGTTTTGAAAAATCTTAGAAATGTAGGTAGAGGTGAGTATTTATAAAGTAGGGGAGGTGACCAAACAACTGAATAGTATATTGGATGTACATGCCACCCACCAGTGTGCCATTCGGCTAGACCATCTGGTTCCATTGATCGATGGAGTTATTTAGCTAAGCCATTCAACCCAACTATTTGGCCCAATCATTTAGCTTGGCCATTTAGCATAGATGTTTATCTTAATTGTTCATCTCAACCATTCAGCTTAGACATTTGGCTCAACTATTCATCTCAACCATTTAATTTGTGCTTTTAGCTTAGATGTTTAGTTTGGTCATTCAATTAAACCATTAGGTTTAGACATTTAGTTTAGTTGTTCACTTAAACCATGACATTATGATGGTTATGAAAAAAAAAAACATCAAAGAATTCACCATCACCCTTAGAGGATTCACCATACCCATGAATCAAATTTCTCTAGATTCACCAAATATTTCCAATAGGTTTTCTAGTAAGGCCTCTTAAAATGAAAAATATTTTCAAGCATCAAATCAAGTTGAGAATAATTATAATTAGATATCCTTTTTGGGACCATTATAATATTTGAATGTGAAAATAGTTATAATAAGATAATGTTATGTTCCTACATTTATGATTTCCTCCATTGAATTTAACTTGTTTAATTATTATTTTGCATTTCCTACCATTATTACAAACACTAATTTTGAGTTTTTATGCATATGAATGGTGGGTTGTGTGGTTGAATACCATCCTTCATTTGGAATATATAAATATGATTTGATCAATTGGTATCATTGTAGGTTAAACCTATGAATTGAATTATGTTTTATGCATTTACAAATTTGGGTGGAAAATGGTGAACATCTTCCAACATAGAGGATGTTTGGAAAAAGGTTTAACGAGTGTTGTTTCTTGTAGTGATTAATTGAGGAAAATAAATGGAATATAGGGAGTTTCCTCACAAAGGAGGATGAAGAATAAATTGGCCACCAAGAGTGGTAGAGTTGGAAAACTAAATGAAAGATACCAAATAAATAATGGAAGCCATAGAGACTTCCTAGAAAAGGGGACTAGATTTATATTCGAGAAATGATGAATCCCTTGAAGTAGACATGGATAAATATAATCAACATATAAAAGATATAAATTATTTAGGTTCATATCCAAGATATGTGGAAAGACACAGATGGACATTCCAAACTACTCAAGGAGTTTATACCTAGAAGATTTGATAGAATGGATTATAGAATTAGATAAGTACTTTTACTATGAAAACATAAAATAATCTAAGAAAGTGTGATTTGCATATAAAAATTTGAGATGGAATGTATATATTTGTTGGGATCATATCCAAATGGATAGGTAATGAATGTGAAAAGGTAAAAGTAAAGCTTCAAACATAATGGATTCCAAATTAAGAGTGATTTTTTCCCCTATAGACTATGAGATGAATATTTATAGAAAATTATAGAATGTGACACAAAATGATATGAGTATTAAGGAATAAACAAAATAATTCTATAGATTGACCATTCACATTGGTCACATGGAATGTGGCATAGATAAAGTCTCTAGTTATGTGAATGGACTCACATTTCTATTCAATATGAATTTGGTATGGTCAACCCAAGGTCAATATAAGAAGCCTATCAATGTGTAGTGAAGTAAACAAAATTATGTTTACTTGAAAAAGAGGATGATATATGCATAATGATAAATTAGATAATAACATGTGAACAATAGATAAGTGAGTGTATGCATGGGCCTAAATTAACCAAAAACCATCATATCTCAATAGACTCTAGCTTTAATAAGGTCAATTAAATAGAACCTGTGTTACTTAGAATATAAAGTAATGACCTATGAATTTCATATATCTATTAGAGGGTTACCTAAAACATGAATTTGAAGAGGAAAGGTTTTCAAATCTTAAGCCTATGACACAAGGATGCATTTCTCACTATATATTCAATGAAAGTATTTGAATGTAAGTAATTATTATAAGTGTGCAAGTAAACTAAAATAAACTAAATAGGAAGGGTTTGAATGATTTTAATTAGGTAAGGTGAAATGATCAACCAAATGCGATTATATGTAGCTAAACTAAAATATGGTAAGCATAAGAAATCGTGTAGCCATAAAATATTATTCAGTGTAGAGGTAATCTCAACAATGATACCTGCACATTCATTTACTAAGCAACAAACAACATTTATCTACTAAGTAAAAAAAATAAAGAGTATAAAGTCATAAATACTTACCTTGGGTGGACCCATCAAGCATTAATTTCCCTCTTGGATCAAGTGGATATTTGGAAGATAATTTCATATATTAAAGACATAAAATGTAATGTCCCTTTTTCCCAAAAGTGACATTTTAAGAATACCACTAGCCTATTTAATTCCCATGGGATTAGTTGGGTGTTGTATGGGAATTTTGTGTGGGTCACTATTCATAAGGTAATATTCACTAACACTATTCATGTATCATTATTCACTATAACAATTCATGAGTCACTATTCATGGTGACATGGCAGGTGATGTGTATTGTGATGCAACTAATGATGCAGTAAAGGAGGTGACTTATGGAATTATGTGGCATGACCCACACAATAATATATATATATATATATATATATATATATATATATATATATATATATATATATATAAAGAACTATTCATTGACACTATTCATGAGTCACTATTCATGGTGACATGGCAGGTGATGTGTAAGGTGATGCAACTAATGATGAAGTAAAGGAGGTGACTTGTGGAATGATGTGGCATGAATCACACAAGAATATATATATATATATATATATATATATATATATATATATATATATATATATTCTAGAGCATGTGAAGGGAGATAAATTGATTAGGATTCACATGGGGACACATGGGAAAGTCAAAAGTAAATCGTTATTATTCCTTGGCACATGTGAGTGAAGACCTCTCACACATGTAAGAGACAACATAAAATTTTCATGAACAGTGTTACCACTTCAAAGCATAGTGCATTTTATTTTCTTGCACTCCAAGTTTCCTCCCTCTCATTTCTATATATATGGAGGGCCTTCTCATTTGTAAGATATATTTGAAAATTATAAAACCCCATTTTTTAAGGATTAAAATTCTATTCACTCTTCTTCTCTTCTTTGGATGAAAACCCAATGAATTAATAAATATTAGAGGATGGAAACCCTCTCAGGTTTATTGGTTTTGGTGCTGAAAGATTTCTCTCTAGTTGGTTAAGGTAATTCCATCCAGGAATTATAATTGTGCTTTAGAGTTACGACCCACTATGATCATAATTGTAAGTGAGGTTATCTAATATATGATTTATTGTATTTATGAGTTTTTATATATATTTATGAGTTTATTTATCATTTCCATTATTGTGAGTGTGGATTAAGCTATTTTGAGTGTGTTTAGCAAATATCCTATTTGAGGATATTTCAAATTTGAGTATATCTATGTAGTTTAAATTATTATAGTGTGAGTGAAGATTATTAGTGTGAGGAGTATAGTTTGAGTGTTTGGATTTTATAGTTTTATGTGTTTTATCAAATATCCCCTAAAAAGGATATTTTAGTGGTATCAAAGCATAAGTGTTGTTTAGTATCTATATCAGGTTTATTTTTAATGTCCCCTTTTTCCAAACATGACATTTTAAGAATACCACTAGACTGTTTAATTTCCATGGGCTTAGTTGGGTGTTGTATGGGAATTTTGTGTGGGTAATTATTCACAAGGTACTATTCAAAAGTACTATTTAGTAACACTATTCATGTGTTATTTTTCATTGACACATGAATCATGTTAATGAATATTACTTTTTAATAGTACCTTATAAATAGTGACCCATACAACACCCAATGAATCCCATGGGAATTTAACAGGCTAGTGGTATTCTTAAAATGTCACTTTGGGGAAAATGGGACATTATATGGTTGATGTATTATAAAATTAGTTAATTTGGCTGATACGATGGGGTATGGCTAATGGCATCATAAAATAATGTAGGATAATGCATTTTAGTAGATAGATGATATAGTAGAAAAGAGAATAACATGGTTGATACCATGGGTATGGCCAATGCAGTAGGACTAAAAGATGGCTAATGCAAGAACATGTGGTTGATACAATACACTAAAATTGTGGATGATGTTATATTGTATGGCTAATGTAATAGGTAAATAAACATTATTGATATAGTCAGATGTGTAGTTAATTTAGTACAAAAGGGATAATTTTTTTAATTATTTGGTTTTTGATAATTTTAAGTATTTATTTCAGATTTTGGAATTAAAATTTGATTGTGATTTATTGTTTAATATTTTATAGATATGATAAATACTGTGGAGATGCTTAAATGTGATATGGACACTAGATATGATTGAGATATTACTAGTAGTTGATCAAGCATAACTCACCAAATTTATCTTCAGAGGGATCATGGACATTTGTCAGGTTCCTCTTAGTTCAGAGCTTCTCACCATCTTCTTCAGGTGATGGGAGAGACTCACAAATACATTCAAATGGATGGTGGATGGGGAAATTATAGAGGTGGATATCACCTTAGAGGACATCCACTCTATTTTATGTATACTGATCCTAAGCATGCCTATGGTGTGAAATGACCCAAACATAATGGATAAGATATAAGAACTAGCCTTGTAGATTACTGGGTTGGATAGGTATGATAGATAGGGGATTATCATATGGATCTTTTAAGTATACATTTTTAGCATTCTAGACATCAATATGGTCTTATTTATTATGATGGAACATGTATTGTGTCATAAGTCTAATGGGTCCATTGTACTATACATTATTTCCTTATGTCACTCAATACTAGAGTAGGGCACACTCTATTATTTGGAATTAGTTATCTAGGTGGGGTTGTTCCATGATATTTATGACATCTAAAGTAGGGGAAACTAGACAATAGGAATGGTCATACTATTTTATAGTTAGTTATATGAAATATTGCATATGCATAGAATTATAGATCCACCTCATGTGATAGATTATGCCCTCCCATGAGTGAGGAGGTGGGTTCAAGATCATGTGGTCTAAAGGATCATATACATGTTGAAATTAGAGACTATTTGGTGGGATCATATCATATGCACATTGTATATAGGTATTATGGATACATGGTTATATGGTAGATGATAGTATAGGCCTAATGATAGAGTTAGGTCACTAAGAGATATAAGTGGCAGGTAAATTTACATCCATGTGACCATATCTTGGGATAATTTAGGATTGCACACCTGATGGATCCATTGGTGGTCCCAACATTATGTGGGTGACATGTTAAGGATCCATGGGGAATAAGAACTAGAAGAATTTCAAATGAAGTGCTCATGGTGAGGCTTGATAACTAGGGTGGTGAGACAATGACAGAGATGACATAAAGTGTAAAGTATAGAGGAAGAAGGTATGCATCTAGGAACAACACCTTGGATATAATATGGGAGTCCACCTACAATAATAATCGATATCTAGACCATAAAATGACTAGTGCACAAATCATCTTGTCAGGCTATAGTGGTCCCATGTGGGAAGTATATGGGATTTTCATCACAAATCCATGAATTTTTTTGTGTATTAGGTAGCCAAGGTGATGATACTATTATCATTAAGTAAATATATTTAATTTTATGGTATAAATTTCATCTTCTAGAGGTAGATATATACATTCTAGGTATGAATGATAGATATAATACACACACATATGAATGAATGAGTTATAATGTTGATATGGTTTGATTTTTTAGTTACAATATGGATGAAGAAACATGATGGAGGGTGACCACCATAATAATTTTGACCATGTGTTTCCTTAATATGATATTGTAATAGTGAGAGAAGGTTTTTGTTTAGGTGATGCTACCAAAATGGGTTAGAGAATGAGAGGTTGCATCATGGTGATAGCTAGCTAAAGAGAGGACTACATATATGACCATAGTTTTACATGTACCTAGACTACATGAAAAAATAACTCAACTACAAGGATAGATCCAAGGTTTATAGTCATAAACATAGACCCTTTAGATGAGTTTGGATAGATATGGATTATTTGCAATGGGCGTGGTACCTAACCCAACTAGGGGTGAAGGTATACCATAATTTTGGTGCCTTATCTATGCTATGATTATATTTTGGATGTATCATTTTGTATCAATATGTATAAAATTGAGCCATGTGTGTGTGTGTGTGTGTGTGTGTGTGTGTGTGTGTGTGTGTGTGTGTGTGTGTGTGTGTGTGTGTGTGTGTGTGTGTGTGTGTGTGTGTGTGTGTGTGTGTGTGTGTGTGTGTGTGTGTGTGTAATGCTATGTATAAATGACGTATGTTTTATTCTTTTCTAGAAAATGTGAGAAAATGCATGGTTAAAATAAACAAAAACTAAGGGAAAAAATGACATCATAATTAATTAGATAGAAAATCAACAAATAAAATATGTGAAAATAAATGTAAAACACACAAAAAATAGAATGGGATATGTAAACCATTATAAGTAAATAAAATATCCAACGTAAGAAAATATAATCAAATAAAGAATGTAAGTAAAATGTGATCTCATGTAAGATAAGCATGTCAAATAAAACATAAAGAAAACATAAATTATTGTAAATAAATTTAATTCAAATTATAAGACAAACATGTCAAGTCAAACATAAATAAAAACACAAAAGACTGTAAATTAAAATGTATGACAAGCATGTAAAGTTAAACATAAATAAAAACATATATGAAATTATTAAAAATGTCCTATGTAATATAAATAAAGTCCATATAAATAAAACAATAAAATAACAAATAAATAAAATAAAAAATTATAAATAATGACAACTCAAACTCAGTGTTTACTAAAAGATGTGATGTAAGAAAATACAATCACCTAAAGTAATGGCTAGGATGATTATGACATGGTATAGAAATAACAGGAGGAATGGGTTTTTGTGAGGAAGGCCTAGTTGATTCCCTTAGGTTTTACAATGTAACTCACAAACTAAAATTGAAGTGGCATAAGAAGGATATAAATTGTAATCAAAGATGTGATCAACTAATAGTGATACCTAGCAATGGGATATCCAGGAAGAAATGATGTAAATAAGGAATGCAATGTGCCACATATGTGATATGGAAATAATTATTGGGAATGAGATACTCTCAAAAAATGGATAAGGTTAAGAATTATCAAAACCAAAGACCTAGGACACTCTAGCTAACAAGAATAAACCTAGGTTAACAAGTGAGGTACATATGTCATCCCATGAAGGTTATATTAGTGAAATTAAAATGATCATACCTACTCAAAACATGTTCCCCACTCCATAAGACCCCTTAAAAATCTATCTTCCTATTGTGAAGATTAGTTACTTGTGTGAGAAAGTAGGTGGCATGAGAATGTAGGAAGATATAATGATGTAATGATATAAGACCTCCTACCATAGTTTTCTAGCCTACTACACCCCAATATACCTTGCATCTATCATGAGGCCAATTTTTGAGTTTTAACATACACTAATATATGATATGTTTTGAAAAACATCATGTCTTTTGACATGATTGGAATTTATTTATATAATTTACGTATTTATCTTATTTTGATAGTAATTCTTTTGGATTTTTCTGATCCTCCTCCATTTAGATTTGGGGGAACAAAACATGGGTGAAATAAAGAGCTAAGACAAGAGAGCTTAATATTGGTTTCTTGAAAGGAGAACCTATATACCATGATGCATAAAGACTCCTAGACTTGCTCCATTTGTAAGTATGTAATCTCAAAAATGAATTACATGTGACTCAAATGAAAGGAAAAAATGGAAAAAATGGGGATCATGGAATATACATCCATGTCATAAAGGTGGCATGATTATTAATATGCTCATAGCTGATCACAAGGAGTGAAAAAAAATTATTTAAAATGGACAATGCTATCTGATGATAAAAATGTTACTAAGGGAAGTTGTACTAACCTACAAAGGATCTAGCATAAACATCAATGTAAGTAGTAGTCATACCAAAAGAGGGGAAATTAATTAAGGGATAAAGGATCAAAAGGAAACTAAGGAAAACATGATACATTTCATATAAAGAAACCCTAAAGGTGTTACCTAAGATCAACAAGAGAATCAAAGGCAAACTAAAAATTTGAATAAAACTTGAAGGTGATACCTAAGAACCTTGGGTAAATCTAATGCCGACTATAAAAATAAAAAATAACAAAAAATGAATTAGTGATGTAAGTAAATCATCCTAAAAGAGGGGAGAAGTAAATAAAATGTATAAAATCAAAGAAACATGAGAAAAAATTATAATTAATACCTATGTTAATTACAATGTCAAATAAAAACATGTGAAGTTCATATATATTCATATTAGAAAGTTTATTGAAGTTGATTTTTTTTTGTAATTAGTGAAATTTTCTTGATTTTTACCTCATGGTAAGGATGAGAAATCAAGAATCCAAGAAAAATAGGGAGGGAATCAAATAATTCCCCCAAGGTATGTATAAGATCAAGTATGGGTATCAAAAGATACCCCCAAATCTAAAATACAGGCAATACAAGGTGTCCCAATATGTGTATTAGGAAAAGAATGGGCATTTAAAGATTCTAAAACATGCATGATAATAAGAGTATGGTCATAAAAAGATGCCCCAAATTTGGATATGAAGATGCATTGGAGTTAAATTCAAGGTTGATAAGTCTATGAGTGATGTCAAAATCTATGTAAATTAGTGTTACTAAAATAAAGGTGGCATTTAGGGAAATATAAGGATCTTAGAGAGGTGAAAAAATATTTTGATATATGGTATTGGCTAGGCCAACATAGTCTATAGAAATATGAATAGAATTGACTATATTGACTGGGTTGATACATTAATGATTATACAATAGGACTAAAATCTAAGTATCAGTTAGGTTAATATTATGCGATGATGCAATAGGACTATGATTAACTATATCATCTAGGTTGATACAATATGGTGATACAATAGGATTAAGAGTGATTTTAATGGCCAAGTTGATATAGTCTTATGAAATATGAATACAATGGAATGTATCATCCAGGTGAATATAGTCTGATGAATCAAAATTGGAATGGGCTTTATTAAATAGGTAGAGACAATTTGATGAAATAAATTGAACTATATCAATACATGTTGGGTCATGGATAATGTAATTGGATAAGATAGAAATAAATGTATTAACACATTCTTGGTCATAGATGATCTATTTATCTAAAAGTAAAATAATTATATCAACATATTTTGAGTAATGGTTGATGTAATTATTTGAGGGAACCTATAAGTGAATGTTATTGGGTTGGTCTATGCTATTGAGAATAAGTGATTTTTAATAAACCATTACACCAAAAACTCAACGCATTAATGAAATACACACATCAGGATCATAACATCTCACCATGATTTTGAAACCTAGACTTTGGGTGGGATTTGTGCCCATAAATTAAGATCCCTTATATGTATGAGCCACAAATGAACACTATAAATATAGATAGCTACCTACTCCATGACTCTAATATAGGTGGAGACTCTAATGCGAAATGTAATAAATCATTACACCAAAACATTGAGGTGATAGTGAAATCCACACATCATGATCATAACATGATTTTAATGGTGATTTGGGTAGCTTTGGAGGATTAACATTGAGCATGATAGTTATGCAAGTATAGATAGGTTCTAGGATCATAGTCACCTACAATGTGTAATGTGGTAGGCATTTTAATTAGGTGTTATTCATAAACTAATGAGATGATAATTTTTTGTTGAATGTGAGTTGAGGTTTGATGACTCATCCTTATAAATCCTACCAAGGTGGGGTATATGGTAGGTAAACATCAAGGAAACCATGACCATAATTTATTTATTTGTTGATAAGTATGGGAAAATCATGAGAATGATTTTCATCCATGTCATTTATAGGATAAAATTTATAAGTGTAAGGATCATATCAATATAGGGTCATAATAGGGATCTACACCAATTTCAAAAGTATTAAAAGTGATATGATTATGATCTTGATAGGGATATTTATCAACAAGAGGAAAATATTTATAATCTTTAGTCTCACTAGAAGTATCATCGTAAGTGGTAAAACCATCACTAGGATTCTCAACCATGAGAAAAGGTATAACATAATTTCACCATGAGGATTTTAAATCAATGGTGGCTATTAAAATTTGATGTGTGAAATATTGATTATAAGAAGCTAATGTATCAGGTTAGATAAAAGAGGTGGTTACTAAGTCATGAAAAATACATTATAATAGCTAGGTTGATAATAGTTTGGAAAAAAGTGATGTTAGTTGGCAGCTGAGAAAAATGACTATATATGTATGGTCAATATAGTTGGAAACACATACAATGGTATTCAAATATCCAATATAGTTAAAAATTAAATATTCTAAAATGAAGCACATAAAACTGAATTAGATTGGTTGATATAGTCACAAACATAAATGAAACTACATCAAGTTGGCCAATACAGTTTGCTAAAGGTATAAAGGTTGGATACAATTCATGTCAAGTTTAGTAGAATGTATGCACTATAAATAATTAACCTACAAATAACTTTTCTTAATAGACTCAAACTCAAATAAGGTAAATCAAATAGACCCTGTGATACTTCTATGATTGATTAATGACATATGAATTCCATAGATGTATTAGAGGGATAATATAATGTGAATGTCAATAGGAAAGGGTTCTAAAGCCTAAGAATATGACACAAATATGTTGCTTGCACTAGAAATTGAATGAAATTACTTATTTGTAATCAATGATTGTTAGTGTGCAAGTAAAGTAAACTAAACTAAAGTGGAAGGGTTATAATGATTTTAATTAGGTAAGGTCTAGTGGTCAACCAAATGGGGGTCTATACAACCTAAAATGAAATATGGAAATTCTAAGTAATCCTATAGAAACATACTTATTTTATGAAGAGATAACCTTGAGAATGATACCCACACATTCATCCATTATAGAATAAACAACATTTATCGATAAAGTAAATAAAATAAATAATATAGATTTGAAAATACTTAACTTAGGGTGAACCCATCAAGAATTGATATACCCATTATATCAAGTGGATATTAAAAAGAGAATGTTATAGGCTAAAGACCTCAAAATGGCTAGATGAAAATGTAATATATCCTTAGTTAGGAAAAACCAATTTCTCCTCTTATTGAGCTTCAAATAAATCATAAGATAAACTTCCTTAAGATAATATTGTATAATGTATTCTCCTCTAAATATAACTTAGGTTATAAATGAGATAGAAAACATAGATAATAGAGTGTCTTTGATATGTTTAGAATGAAATATGGCCCATAAATAGAGTGATACAGTACCCAAAACCAACCCTAAACTCTAAGCTAATAGTATTGGCTAGGATGATGTCGTTAGAAAGACACACAACTATATTGGGATGGCAGATGTAGTTGGAAAGACACACAATTGCATCACACTAGTTGAAGATGACATCAGTTTGGAAAATATAGATGGAAAGATAAATGCACAAAATATATGGTATTTTCATGGCCAACATCGTAAGATATAGGGGATATAGTAGTACTGAACAAGTAAAATATGGAAGATATATATCAAAAAACACTCTAAGGAGACCAAATTAGTACTTGTAATGGTTTAATCATGATATAATAAAAACATATCTTGTAAAGAATTAATATCATTTCCCACCCCTTTCCCAATACACCCTCTAATGCATGGACTAAGGGAGACCGATTCCCAATAAGTCACTACAAGAGGAACCAATATTAAATGTCAAGGTAAAAAACATTGTGTATACATATAGTGCATGAAATAGTCATGAACATGCACAAAGTAATGGTTATTTTTTAGGGAGAGGCTATAGTGGATGCAAATGAGGCAAGTTTAATTGATAGATGTTTTAGATTTAAGTATGGAATGAAACATTCAAGTTTCTCCATGCAAAAACAAATGGAGTTTTTCACATAACAAAAGCTATAAACCATGTTTCATAAGCTTATGAGGAAAGTATTGGGTCAAATAATCACATAGAATAACTAGAGTGTGAAAAGGACTCCATGATGAATAAAGTATAGCTAAAGCCTAAGAAAGAATAAAATTCACTAATGCAAATACATGATCTATTCAATACTATTTAAAAACTTATAGGAAAGTGTTACAAGGTAATAATTGATAGTGGTAATACTAACATTCATGTTTCTAATGAGTTTTTATATAAACTTTATCTGAAAGTTTTTGATCAAAATCTACATAAGATGTCCATTTTGTTGATAATACATAATTTTAGAGTGAATGAATAGTTTATGGCTAGTTTTTTAGATAGGTGCATACAAGGATAAAATAATGTGAGACATAATTCTAATGGATATGCCTTGGTAGTTTGACAAGAATGATATTCATGAAAGAAGAGACAATACCTATACTTTTTGGAAGGATGGTAAGTAGTATAATTTAAATATTTTTAAGGATAAAATTTTATAGGTGGACATTTGTTTGAATGTGTTTTTAGTGTGAATAAATAATTTTAGAATGAAATTAAGAGAGAGTGCATATGTTATGCGTTCATGGATATGCATATACAAACTATAAGTGAAAATGGTACATAAGAGGAAATTTCATGAAAAGTAAATGAGATATTGGGTGAATATTAATATATAATGTTTAAGGATATTCTATATGGAATACTACCCATGAGAGGAATAACTAATAAAATGGATCTATTTTCAAGATCCAATTCTCCAACTAAAGTGACATACACACTTATGCCATAATAAAATGAGGAGGTGAAGAAGACACTTGAAGAAGTGTTGTGGAAATGGAATATCAAATAATTATTGAGACTATGAAAAATAAATATAGTTTTTTAACTAGATAAAGGATGAGAATGAATGACATAGAATGATTTCAAAGCCATTAATAAGACCACCATTACATATAGATTCTCATTGTCATGCATAGATGATTAAATGGATTGTTTGATGGAGCATAGTACCTCAATAATAAATACTTTAAAATGGACACCATAAAATCATAATAAGATAAGATCATGAATGGAAGACTAATTAATAGATAAAGGATGGTTTTTATGAGTGGTTGGATTTTTATTTTTGTCTAACTAACACATTTAACAAATTCATGTGATTAATAAATGAAAAACTGAAGAATTTTATTGGTAAGTTTTTCATTATATATTTTGATTAAATTTTTATTTTTGAGAGATAAAAATAGGAAATTTTTCATATTTGATACAATTTTTACATTGTTTACACAATGATAAGTTATTCATAAATCTAAAGAAATGAAGTTTTCTTTAGATAGATTTGGTATACTTGGGAATTTTAATATCTCAAGAAGGATTGAAGATGGATACTGAGAAGGTGAGAGATATCCTTGAATGGACATCACCAAAGAGTGATTTTGAAACATGAAGGTTCCATATATTTGAAAGCTTATATAATAAGTATATCATAAACTTCAATGGGATTTACACACCCATTACAAAGGTAATGAGGGGTGATAAGAGAGTCATTTCCTAAAATGCATAACTTTAATATAAATTGTATAAATTGAAGAAGGTAAAAAAGTCTTATATGGGTGATACATGATTTAAATAATTATTTTAGGTATATTGTGATGTAAGTGGTGCACCAATTGGAGTTTTAATGAGTCAAGAAGTTAATCCTATCACTTCGTCTAGTGAGAACTTGAATGATGCATGTTAGAACTATTCTATTTATGATCAAAATATTTGTACTATTATGAAAGAATTGACAACGTGGAGACATATATTTATAAATGAACTTGTTTTATACATATACCACCAAAAACTATAATTCATATACAGTCAAGGTATGATAAACCAAAAACATGAAATTGGTGGACTTTTTACAAATTTACTTATTTATCTTGAAATATAAGAAAAGACATTATAAATGAGTTATATATGCATTGAATATAATATTTGGTTTATTGATAAAGATACATGTGGAGGTCATATGATTCAATTTTGTGAATTAGTTGTATGCAAAGAAATAATATTTTAAGGAATAATGGAAGGCATACATAAAGCATTTGTGCACATATATAATGCCCTAGTTGGATTATATTATACAATAGGGGTTGTTGTTTAATAGAGCAAAAATTTTCATGATAAATGGATATATACATAATAATTATATCCAAGAGAAGCATAGTGGAATAATGGTTGTCATTTTAGCATTGATAAAATAATGGTGTAGCTAAGTGAAGGGTTATTTTGGATGTGCATGTCTATGTGAGTGAGAAAATATGTACATGGGTAGTTAATATGTACAAGGATCCTATTAAATAAACATGTACATATTTAATAATATTATAAGGGTTTATTTTAGTGAATATAATCAAATTTGGAAAGAATGGGAAAGCTTTTCTCAGTGTGCAATAGTATAACTATGAAATTTCTAAAAAATAGAACAGTTGTCTTAAATGTAATTTTTTAGAAATTCAAATGGGTGAAAGCTCATGATACCTATCATTAAAATATGGAACGACCTATAAGGAAAAAATTTAATTTTAAAAATATATGCTAGTGGCTAAAGAGAAAGAACAACTCATAAAGGTCAGGATCAACTGACAATCCAAACTCATGTGGGTTAATTTTGAACTATGAAAGGTAAATTTGATCTTAAAAATGTGAAACATTGTACAAATTTCTATTTTGATTTTATCAATTAATAATATTCTATAAGTGCAAGCAAAAACTTAGAATAGATGGGGTCATATAGGTACTTAGGATAGAATGAGATGGAAAAATAGGATCAATTTAAGGTCTCAAGTCAAGTAAGGTAAATGTGGACCAAAATTGACATAATAAATTATTCATGACCGAATTTGACTATCTACATCACCATTTATTTTCCATCATTCAATGAATAATAACAAAATGGCCAAATAAAATTCAAAAACAAATTTTCCCTGATAGTTTGCCACAACATGTTTCATCTCAACCAATACACATTACACTACTAATAATGCATCCCTATTTCATTAAACATAAGCCTATATATATGGAGTGGTAAATTCATCTTCATTAATGTCATAGGATCTTAACAATTTAAAATTATCTCCTTGAAATCTTATCATTAATACCAAACATTGCAATGGTAGTTCCACATAGTACTTTATTACTTTTATAATTGTGTTCACTATTATCCAGGGTATTATTTTATCCACTTATGACAATACCACTTTATAATATAAAAAATATTTATAAATATCATAATTTTTCATTTATTCCATATAATTATTTGTGATAATTGAGGCTTAAACATAAGAAATAGTCTCAAAAGTTTTTCACTAGCTTGACAAAACTAGAAATATTAGTAAATAGACATCAAGTTTTTATTTTTCTTGAATTATATTGAAAAAATATGACATAAGAAAGATATGAAATTGTCAATAAATCATGATCATGATCCTTTAATATTTATTTACATTTTATTTTAAACCCAACCTCATGAGACAAGTTGATTTTAAACCAGCTTCTATCATTATCTAAATTCCAATGAAATAACTATAACTATTGGATTAATGTTCACTATAAGATATTAAAAATATTTATCTATTAAACATTTTTTTGTCAAAACATAATTACAATTAGATCAACATGAGATTAATCAACAAGATTTTGAACACAAAACTAATCATTTAATTACTATGTGTAGAGAGAGTTGGGATACACTAGAAATAAGTCATAACTAAGCTCTATGTGTGCAAAAATTTAAGGTGAAGTATATATATTTTTGAATAAGGGGAGTACACAATTGAGCAATAAAAGGGCACTCCCATCAAAGTGATTCAAAACATCAAAATAAAGACAACCCAAAAGTCATAGTTTGTCATTACTTAATTTAACATAGAAATGATCTTACAAAACAGAAGAGAAAGGACTCACAAGACATGGTGAGTCACTACTAAAATGAGAAATAGTGTAAGACCCCAAAATTTAGTATGGGAACTTCGACATGTGGAGTTAAAATTCTTTAAAACATCATCAAGATGATAAAAAATGATGGATTGATAATAAAAATATCCTGCACAAAAAGAGAGGTATTTATAAATAGACGTCTCATGTTTGGAAAAGAACTCATCCCATATAGAAGGAAAAATTAAAATTTTCTAGTAAAAAAATGTCACCATACAAATTTTTAATAATTCTAAAAATAGTTCAAGGACACTATGTGTGCTCTAGAGGTGGTGGATGAGAGGCATGTAAACATTCATCAACAAGTGACCAAAGATAAAATCACTTGAATTGAGTTGATATTTATACTAAACTAGGTCAAAAGGATCATAACTCTATACATATGTAAATATAGAAATTCGCTATGTAGTGAATAATTTTTCATGCACAAATTCAATAGTGCATAATTAATTAAATCAACAAGTACTTTTGGAGGTGAATTTTTCATAATGGTGGTTTTTATATGAGTTCTAAAAATAAGAAATGCATGTGTCCACATGACCAAAAGCATCATGATAAAATGAAAAAATAGAGAAAAAATAATGTGTGCCTTAATACTCATGTAGGTAGATGAAATAACTACATGGCCTTACAAAAATAAAATAATCATGATGACATTTATCATCAGAGACAACAACCAAAAATATCCTAAATATTGCATGAAATAATAATCCCAATAAGAATGGCATATGCATTATGAATAAAATATTACTCTACATTTTTTTTTACACACAAACCAAGTGCCCAAACATTATTATCCCCCACCCAAAATTTTGGTACTTTATAATTAGTTCATTTACTAAAAGTATATCCTCTCACATCTGCTTATGATTTCCATTTCAACATGTGTAAAAACAAGAAAATACAAAAAATGAATTCATGTATAATATGAAATTGATATGAATAGTTATCTATAAGGTGCACAAAAAAATCCACTTGTAAAAAAATGTCACTCTATTTCAATTTTACAATCAAAATATATGCACAATTAAATATTTTTCTTGAAAACTCTCTAAAGGATCCCATATAAATAAATAAAAAATTTGTATAGTTTAAAGCTAAAAAAACAAACATCTAGAATTTTTTTTGAGAAAATTTAGCCTACCAAAAGAACATCAAATACTACCTTATATATTAAATGATATGGCACTTAGAAGGTTGCACACATGAGTTTACATAAAAATGGATATAGATAAAAAGATAATTTGTTTTTGGTGGTATAACCTTTTCCACACCATACCCACAATATAAAATCCAAATTTAGAATATGAACCAAAAAAAAAAGGGGCCTTCTAGGGTAACTGAAAAATGCAAAAAGTAGTTAACAATACAAAAAATCTAATAGGTTTCAAGGCATGGAGTTAGTTGAGATGAACTTCAAAAAATTTAATGTTCCAAGGGGAGGAATGTGGTAGCCTCAAATAGTTTTTGAGTGTTGAAAAAAGGTTTATGGAAGCCTCCAATAAGTATGTAGGTTTGTGGTGGACTTTTTTTTATATCACTCTCCTACGCTAGACCAAAACCAATATTTATTTTATTTTAATCAAACTAATTGTGCCTTAATAAAGTGTAAAATCTGAATGGTCAACATACATGCCAACATATAATTCATGTTAATTTAAAAATATAGTCATAGTGAGAAATGAACCTTGTTAGTGGGATTCCTAATGGTAGTCACATTATATGCAGTTGGGTTATGTGGTATATTAACCACATGGACACTTGGCATCTTATTATTGGGTGGATTGAATACAAATTGATACATTTTTTATGTGTATAATAATCCATGAAATAAATAGAATGGGAAGTAAGGTTTAATAAAATTCAAAGGCTTTGTGTTTACTAATGTATACATTTTATAAAGTGAAAAGGGATGTGTGATTATAAAGTAATGCCAAGATCTCCATTGAAATGATATGTGTGAATTATCATTGGGTGAAACTTAAGCCACATAGTTACTATTGTGGTAAAAAAATACTCAATAACTAGCTAATATGAAATAAGGCCACATGATACAAAAGTGATCAATTCGTTGGCTAAATAGTTACCGCATTATATAATAGTCATCTAGTATAAAATATCACAATTAATGAATATATAGGACTCAATATAATTCAAACAAAATCATGATGGATAGAAAGAATTTAATATGAAATTAAACTATGTAAAAATAATTAAAATATAATGCAAAAAAAAAAACACAATCACTCTATAAGAAGTAAATAAAGTAAAGAAAGAAGTAGGTACAATTAATATTCATGTCGCAATAAAGTAAGGATCACCATTCCTCAATTTAGTACAACTTGACCAAATGACATGAAGTGGTTCTAATAATGAATAGCTACTAGAAATATATATATATATATATATATATATATATATATATATATATATATATATATATATATATATATATATATATATATATATATATATATTATCCCATGAAAGAAGGGGTTTAGTTGGCTAGATGACCCAATTAGTGTTTTTTTATCTAGGTTCAACTAATAGAATTTCCAAAATCAGAATGATGAGGGTTTTGGTCTGAGAATAAACCATGTGAGCGATAAGGAAGAGTCATATCTCTGTTAAAAAAAATTTCATTACTATTTATTTGAGACTTTTCCCATTTTGTTGAAGGACATAACTTTATTTAATGATATTTGGATCCTATTTTATTATTGAAACTTCCCTTTTGGGATATTTTTGTCTCATTAATTTTTCATAAATTTGAAAGTATGTTCACATCCACTGTATCTATACTACATTCTACATAGCTATAAGACTCTGTGAAGGTGTTGGGAGAGGAAGATAGGTCCTGGGGCTAGTGTTTTTTGGGGGGTTTTCATCCAAAATGGGGTTATTGACTCCATTATTATACATAATCTTGTATCTTAATTAATAATTTCATTACATGCCATGTGAGAACACTTGCATATCAATGGATGTGGAATTTGGGACCCCATTTCTATGTGATATTTATTTTAACATTTGAATGATCTATTGTGGCTTCATGTCATTTTTAGATTAATGCCTAAATGAATTTATGACCTTCTTATTATTGTTTTCTTGTATTTATCTTTATTATTTTACACCTTGATTTTTTTGTTATTTCTTGTTTGAATCCTTCTATGACATTTCCCCATTTAATATTATTGTTACAGTTGAATCATAAATATGAGTTAATGAAAAAGGCTATGTTATCATTTTGGGGACAAAGTATTAGGTTGGAATTCATTGTGTGTGTGTGTGTGTATTTGTGTTGAAATTATGTTCACATCCACTGGATCTATACTATATTCTATATAGATATGTGAATTCGCTAAAGTGTTGGGAGAGGGGGATAGGTCCCAGGGCTAGTGTTTTTGAGGGTTTCGATCCAAAATGGGATTATTAACTCCATTATTATACATAATATTTTATTACATGCCATATGACAATAATTTCATATCAATGGATGTGGAATTTGGGACCCCATTTCTATGTGATATTTATTCTAACATTTGAATGATCTATTGTGGCTTCATGTCATTTTTAGATTAATGCTTGAATGAAGCTACAACCTTATTATTGTTATTATTTTCTTGTATTTATCTTTGTGATTTTACACCTTGATTTTTTTGTTATTTCTTGTTTGAATCCTTGTGTGACGTTTCCCTATTTAATATTATTATTATTATTATAGTTGAATCATAAATATGAGTTAATGAAAAAGGCTATGCTATCAGTTTGGGGTGTGTGTGTGTGTGTGTTGAAATTATGTTTGCATCCACTAGATCTAAACTACATTCTACATAGTTATATGACTCCTCTAAGGTGTTAGGAGAGGGGGATAGATCCTAGGGCTAGTGTTTTTGGGGGTTTTGATCCAAAATGGGGTTATTAACTCTATTATTATATATAATATTATATATTAATTAAGCATGTCATTACATGCCATGTGACAACACTTGAATATCAATGGATGTGGAACTTGGGACCCCATTTATAAGTGATATTTCTTATAACATTTGAATGATATATTGTGGCTTCATGTCATTTTTAGATTAATTCCTGAATTAATTTACAACCTTATTATTTTTTTCTTGTATTTATCTTTGTGATTTTACACCTTGATTTTTTTGTTATTTCTTATTTGAGTCCTTGTGTGACATTTCCATATTTAATATTATTGTTATATTTGAATCATAAATATGAGTTAATGAAAAAAGGCTATGTTATTAGTCTGGGGACAAAGTATTGGGTTAGAATTCTTTTTTTTTTTTTTTTGGGTGTGTGTGTGTGTGTGTGTGTGTGTGTGTGTGTGTGTGTGTGTGTGTGTGTGTGTGTGTGTGTGTGTGTGTTTGTAATTAAATTAGTATTATGATTACTCAATACCCCCTTATTTATAGATATAGTCATCATGAGGATTTATGGGTGGAGCATGGCACCAAATCATCTCCTTATCTAATATAATATCATGATCATTCTATGACCAGTCAAAAAATAAGAAAGAAATATTTACAATTAGATGCATCTATTATATATTTGTTCTTATAAAATTATGTTAATGAAAAGATTTTAAATTATAATGATATATAATGATATAAATTATCATATTTTATAGTTCAGAATATTGTGTTTCATTCATCTAAAATCTTATGAAATCTAGGATAATGAAAGAATGGATTAATTAGATAGAAAATGATTTAGTACTAAAGGTCACAATAAATATTGGTTATCTCTATTTATTTATAAATAATTTAAATATTTAAATTATTAATTAATAATTTTATCAATAATTTGATCAATTAAGGAGCAATGTATGATGGCAGATTATATAGTTATCTAGGAAATGAATGTTGAACTTGTTAAGGAAACGATGAAATTTAACAACAAAGACATTAAATCATGACAATATATTATTATTTGATTTATTTTAATTAAATAAAAAAAATTCTTCCTTTAGAAATGATGTCTATGATTGTCTATTGTAAGTTGTAAGTGTATGACTCTGTATCAAAGTGAAATCAACATGTTACTGATTTCTAGTATTTATTAGAGATGAGGCCACTAAATGGAGAGTAACCTATGATAATTAAATTTAATTGGTATAATTAAATATAATTAAACAACTAGATAGGAATCCATAATGTTATATTAAAATTATGTCACTTATGAATTCGAGCACAAGTGAATACTTTAGCTGGAGAAACTTTAGGCATGTTATTTATAGTGGATGTGGTATTTATGTAAATCCATTTTTATATTAAAATGAAACCATTTTTATATCCATAACTTCTTGCATATTATATTAGAGTATATTATTAACACTTAATTTTTTTATAATCAAATGCATGTCAAGATGTTGGCCACTAGTAGTAGAAGCCTAGTTATTTAGACCTGATTGAGTGCATTATTGAGATGTGTGTGTGGCTCTACATATTCATAATATTAAATTCCATTAGAAAATTCCGTGGGAATAAAATATAGGAGATAAAAATTATCTTATTATCACCTTATAGTCACCAAACCCATTCACAATTTGTATTTCATAGTCATCATGGAGAATATACCAGAATTCAATGTAAGACTGTGAAATTTATGTGTTTTATATCAAAAGCATTCACACCTTTAGTTTCATGTTCATAGTGATATAAAAGGTGATAAAATTCTTCTCATATTATTTAATGTTATTTACCTTCTTACATGTACATTGTATTTTATTACATTTGATTTTGGTTCATGCAACTAATTCTTGTCTTTGTGAAATGAGTGATTAGGATTGTGTAGTTGACACAATCATGTCATTGTTAAGAAACAAAGTGATTATTGTCTAATATATTTTAAATTGAATGAAAAAAAAATAATATATATAAACTATTAAAATTTTAATACATGAATATACAATAGTATACAAAAAAAAATACAAAATTATATAATTGAAATGATCTATAAATAGTAAATCGTAATGAAAGAAATGTACTTAACTCAAACTAATTGATTGTTGACTATGTAGGAAAATTATAGATATGAAACAAGTAGAGAAGATCCTTGAAATTTGTCATATACTAATTCAATAATTCATACTAAATTGGGATAAGGTTTCAGTAAGAGGAAAGGGCCACTACAACCTTGTTGGTTGACTATAGCCACATCTTGGTTGATTGTGCAATTGAGATTTTGACTTGAGTGTGTGTGCCTATCAATGAGGGTTAAATTTTTTTATCACTATAATTTATTTAACATGCATAAGACTTGTAAAAATTAATCCATAGTTCTTGTACACAAATTAAATGGTTATTAATTACAATTTGGGGTTGTAGGTAAGTGGAATATCTAACTTATCCTTAAAAAACCCCATGTACTCTGAGTGATACCTATATACCCCAAAAGGGCTCTCAATTTAATGAAGTTATCCATCCTATATGTGTGTCTAGTTTTGAATGTAGTGATATATTCTATTTTGCCTATGATTACACTTGAAACAAGTATTTAGTTAATGTACTCAACTTTTGACTAGTAAATGAACTAGTAATTTAATAGTAGTAAGTAGATATAGAAATTTTGTATCATTTTCTTAATAATAATAATAGATTCCTAGCCTTTAATAGGACCCTTACTTCTACATGTATTTTGAATTTAAATTTGGGGATTATTAGTATGTGAGGGAACCAAATTTTAAAATACCAATGGCTATAAAAGATATTGTTATCAAAATATAAATTTGAAAATATTTTGCAAGCTACACTAGGATAAGTCTACATTACCTAGATAGGGCCACATTGTAGCCTAGTCAAAGGAGTGAATCCTTGTCCAAAAGACTCAAAACTATAAGATAAAGATATAAAAAATTTGGGGATCCTTAAGATAGATATAAGAAGATAAGACAAACACATATAATACATTAAAATTAAAAAAAAGGAGAGATAAGCCTAAGACTTAGGCCGGGATATGCCAATAAGACATTCATTCATCAACAATAATCCAAATAAGTATTGTTATGTAAAAAATGCACATTTTAAACAAGTTTGTATTGAATTTGGATGTCTAAATTTTTTCCTCTTTTATTATAATAATGCAATGATGTGAAATTACTATAGTAAAGGAGAATTAGATACCTGACCATGGAAATAGACTTTGTCTTCATAGGAAGATCTTAATTGTGTTAGGTGCCTTAGGTCACTGGTTGACCCAAGTGGAGATAGGATGCCTCCAAAAGGTTTCAACTTCATATCTAGGGACAACATATAAATTTGAAGAGTTTTAACAGGATGAGTGTTGTTTCATTGGATGTCTCTAGACCATGACCATACCAACTCATGGAGATAGTACCTATGGGTGGATTTGAGAGTAATTGAGTCTCAATGAGTGAAGATTTTGAATTAGAAAAGGATATGATTTAACTTGTGAATAAAACTGTGAGGAATAATAAATTCCTAATTATTGAGTGTCATTAGAATATAAAGGGAAAAAATTAAAATAAGAGGGAGGCAGGAGGCAAACCACACACTAGGTTTGTAAAAGTGTAACCATGGACATTGAGTGTCCCTAGAATCAAATGTGGCCCACTTGTCACTTTACAAATCATAGCATTGTAGATTGATCAAGATTGATTTTTTGAAATTGATATCTTTTCAACTTTGAAACTTGAATTTTTTTATTGAAAATTAAAATAGTATTATTTTGAATTTTTCAAAAGAGGCATACATAAAACAATATCATTCCCCCTACATATTATATATAATAATTTGAATTTTTACATAATAATCACATCGATAGGCTATATTCCCCCATAAATTATAAATTTGCACTTGATAATTGACTTAATGTCATGTTATTCTTGATTTTGAAAAATTTGGAGCATTTTGTGTATAATTTTATTATAATTTATTGCCTAGTGTTTGAGGATTGGAAAGATTTGAGTGCACAAGAATTATGTTTTCCCTCCATTTCATGGTGAAATATGAGAGTAATGAAATGTTCACATCGAAAGGAGAGTAGTAATAATTGATGTAGATTCATGGACTATATGCATGTAGTAAGAAATCCATAACTAGTTATGTGTATGTTTTAGGTAATTTTTAGAATACCATGATAAATTTTTAACTCAATGTAATGTGAAGGATGATACATTAGGATTATAATGAATCTAATGGTAAGTGATTTGGAGAAATAGTGTTGAAGATATTGTAATATTTATTTTTTGATAGAGATTAGCATGAGTGCCATGTACTGAAGGTGAAACCTTAGGGTAATTTTAAATAATATAAATAAGTTGGGTAAAATAGTTTTTACTATCCATTTACATTATAAACCAATACTAAATTTTAAATAATTATTGAAAATATATTAAAAATGCCTCAAAGGAGATCAATATTTCCAACACAATTTGAATGAGTACAAGAAGTGAAGGAGGCAAATGCAAATCCAGATCTTATGAGTATTGATGCCATTATTATTGAATATTAAATTTTTATTTATTATTTATTTATTTTTATTTTTAATGCTTTTATACTCCTATCCCACCTCATCTGGTCTTGTTTAGGTCTATGATAATATTATGCAAGATATTATAGCCTTATTATCAATGCAATACCTTATACCATGGTGTCATCCACACTACTATCCTAATTGGTGAAATCACATCCACAAAAAAAATGAATATAATATTATAGTATCAATGAGCATGGAATCTAATTTCTAACATTTCTTTATAATTGAGATTTCATATTTATCTTAGATAATGAGATTTCCATCATGAGCACATCATGCAAACTATTTACGAGATCCCCTTGTCACTTGAGGAGACTGCCATTATTGATGCTATAGGATTGGGTGATATAGGTTATTTATACCTAATTATAGGCCACCTTAGTTGAGTGATGGGATTCAAATACATGTAAATTTTGGTCTTTAGCATGAGAGATGATGATATTACAGGATGTTTGGTGGATTTTTTGGCTACCCATAATGGGTACTCTAGTTTTAGTAGACACTATGATTAATATCACCAAATCCCATAAGTATATGACTAGACATAGTAGAGGTAGAGGGTAGGTGTAGGAGATATGTCTATTTTTTTGTTGGAGATAATTATTTTAGGTGTTTTATAGTTGTGTAAATTTTTATATGAATTTATAGCTATTATTTTTGATGTTGATGGAGGTAGTATGTCTATTTATGTTGGTGTAGGCATTTTCCCACTATGCGATTTTACCTACAAAGTCTAATTATCTTTCTTAGGTTAATAATATGTCATTATAGGAAATGTATATTAAGTCATTTTTAATTATGAGTTAATTTAATTATATTTTTGGGTGACCTAATTCCTCACTATATAATGTAGCTTGATATGTACTTTCTATGTAATGAATGCATGTTAATACAACTTTTTGTTGTGAAGATAAGCTTCTTCTTTTTTGAGTTGTTCTTCAAATCTAACTACTCCATACAAATTTAAATTCATGTATTCGACCCTATCCAGTATGATCCTCAATTGTGTCACAATCTAAGATGGTATTAGATCTAAGTTAGTAGATGAATCCATAGATTCAATTGTGAGATCTTTCATTTTAGCTTGTTTAGGATTTTTCATTGATTTTAGTTTTTAGAGTTTGGTGATGTTTCTCGTAAATATGTGCAAATATGAATACCCATAGTATCTACATAAAAAACATACATTTCCATTATATTTAGAAGGTGGTAAAACCCTAGGAATGGTTATAAACATGACCTAGTTTCATGATAGTCTATTTTAAACCATTTTTAGAGTGGTTTATGGTTATTTTTTGAATTCTAAAAAAATTGTACTTTTGATGAATTTAAGGGAAAACTATTTCTAAGTTTTTCTAGATTTTTTCAAGAAACCAAGTGGGTATGTGTCATATTTTGGAGAGGCCACACATAATCCATATTTTTGGAGGTTTTTTCAACTCAGTATAATTTTCAAACCTCACAGGCAGGTTTGATAGAAGAATTTTATCAATGGAAAAACAAGTCTGAGAAAACATTTGGGTGATTGTGTGTACACTCAAAAGACTTTGACACCCCTATCAAAACCCCCAATAACCTTTGACATAGTTTGACCCTTTGATGGTATTTTTGAGGTCAGTGATAATTTTCCACTACATGAGCACATGTTAGATTATGATCCATACATAAGAACCTACTAGGTTCCACCCCTTACATGACTAAATATCAAATTTTAACCCCTACCTAAGCATCAAAAATGTTTTGACACCTTCATGAACACATTCATGGACTCTAAGTGGTACTCCAACAACCAATATATTTTAAAACTATTTAGGTACATAAATGATGCTTCCCCCTAACCTAACAAGCTTTAAAATCCATCCCTTTTGCATGCACAATAGATAGACTATAAACCCTATAAAAACACACTATGGGTTTCACTCACCCTATTTACATAATGAAATTCAAGAGACTGTCAAATTTGATCAAGTGAATTATGATACTATTTATTTGAAAAATGAAGGTGTTTTTTGGGTAATATCACTCCCACATCAATAATATCAATAAAAATTTGGAGGGGGAACACTCACAAAATGTCTTATCTACTTGGTCATATGGTATAATCACATAAAAGGGGTTTAAATTTTGATTCCTACTACTTTGGGCTTAACCTTAACACCCAAACCAAACTTTTTCACACCTAATTATTTTCAAATTTTCTAATGTGGATATTTCCCTTGCCATCCATAAATTCAAATGTGCATAACTTTTATCCTATTGATCCTTTTAGGCACCATTTTTTTGAAAGTGATTTTTTTTATCTCTTTGCATTGGTACTATTTTCATGCCCTATAAATTTAAACCTCTATAGATTCATGGGGTTGCATATTCATGGTATTTAAACATAGGCAGTTCAACACACACTTCCTTTTTGCACAATAGATTAGAGTTTGATTTCAATTATTACACCATTCAACTATCAGGAGTGGAAATTCAAAGTGAAAATCCTCTTAAAAATTAAAGGATTACACCAAATCATGATGGGTATTGAAAAATAAATGAAACTTAAGGAAAATAAGGTGAAGTGGTTTAAAAGAAGTGATAAAGCCTATGGTCTCATATGTCTATCTATGTTTCCAAAATTGATCTTTCATGTTAAATATACTACTACTCCTAATGTATTCTGGACAATATTGGAAAAAATCTTTGGAAATTAGGGCATAATGAGATGTCATAATTTAGAGAATGATCTCATCAGTTTGAGCTCAAGTGATTTTGATATAATACAAGACTTATTAAAAAATATAAAATAACTCAAGTAGTAATTAAAACTTTGTAGCATTAACAAAAAAGATGATTAATTTATTATTTCCATCCTTTCTAAGTTAGGATCTAACTATTTTGTCTTTGTTTCTAGCTTCCAAACCACCAAGCATGTCCTTGGATCTACATAGACCATGCCATCCTTAGATGAGTTTGATGTTGACTTGACTTAGGATCAAGATAAGATTATTCAAGTGGGTACATTGAAGTCATATTAATTGCATGCTTTAAATTATGATTCATGAAAAAAAGAAGGCTGAGAGGATCCTCCTAAAATAAGTTAATGACAATGCATGAAATAACATATTTATATAATTAAAAAAAGCACCAAAATGATTATATTGATCACATGCCAATTTTAGGGGCAACCTATTTTGAGCAAGCTCAATACAATAAATTTTTGGATGCCTATATTGGCCTCAACACTTATTTATATATTAAGTCTAATATAAGCAAATACTACTTCCCATGAATATGGGATAAAATAAAATGCTCACGGGATGACTTACAAAGCATATGCATCCATATAAACTAATATAATAACAAAATAAAGATAAGTAACATCCCCTCCCTCTTAAAAAATATTTATCCTCAAAGCTTCAAATATGGAAATCAGTGTTGAATCTAAAAAAGTGTTTTCCATGTTGCATCCTCTAGTTGCATTCCATGCCACTGAATTAATACCTTTTTGATGGAGCAAGAGTGAAGTTGGCATGTGTGCCTATCCAAAATTACCTCTAGCTCAATAAGGATGGATCTTTCATTATCAAGTTTTGGTAAAATAGTTTGTACTCTGATGTTTGTGCTAATAACTTTCTTCAAATAAGAGACATGAAATACTAGATGAACTCAGGAAGAAGATGGGAGCTCCAAATTATAAAAAACTGACCCAATCTTCTATAGAACCTTATATGGCCATTAGAACTTGGGAAATAGCTTATGACTCCTTTTGAGTTTTAGGGAGGATTATTTGTATGATTGTAGATGAATAAAAACCATATCAACTACTTGAAAGGTGTGCTTATAATGGTGTTGATAAACCTGTTGTTTTATTCTATTTTATGCCATATGAAGATTGTCCCACAAGGTGCCAAAGATCTGATCTTAGGTTTAGAGAAGCATGTTCACCACTTGAACTATTGAACTACTAGGGGTGTATGGAAGGAGAACTGGTAGTGCTTGACCATAGGCTACTTTATATGGAGTCATTTTAGTTGAAGTGTGGTAGGAGGTATTGTACCACCATCTAGTGAGAGGAAAGCACTTGACCCACTAGTTTTGTTATTTTGAGGTGAAGCAACAAAGGAAAGTTCCCAAGTATTTGTTGATAATTTTAGTATGGCCATCTATTTATGGATGATACCTAGAAATCATCTTCAGTTGGGTGTTGGTGCATTGAAATAATTATATCCAAAAATGGCTGGTGAAGGTTGCATCACGATCTAAGATAATGAAAGAAGGAATTCTATGAAGACAAAAAATTTGGTCTAAGAAAATTTATGTGACTATGGAATTAGTTAGGGATGGATGAGGGCACAAAAATGACTATATTTGGAGAGGTAATCAACCATAACCAAGATCATTATTTGGCCTCTAGATTTAGGGATCCCCTTAATTAAATCCATATAAATATATGTCCAAATCCTGGTAGGGATGGATAAGGGTTTGATCAACCAAGGAATGAGTGTTGTTTCACCCTTGTTACATTGACATGTATCACATTTAACCATCATATATTGAGTTACCTTTTTCATTCCCTTCCAAAAGAAGTTATGGCATGCCTGCTCATAAGTTTGGAGAAACCCTAAGTTCCCTACAGATGGAGAAGCATGAAGTTTATAGAATACAACTTTCTAAAGATATGTGCTCTCAAGAAGCACTAAACAACCCTTATTTCATAGAGAAGTATCATCCTAATAATAATGTGGTACTATGATGTGTTAGTGACCAACTGTTGAATGATTTGAGATAATAAGGAGTCATTGACATACCCTTATTGTACAACATCCAACCAATTTAGAATAGGCATGGAAATAACTGAAAGGGAAGCTTGGTCTACAAATGTGTGAGATAGAGAATCAACCAAAATATTATCTATACCATTATTTTAAGTGATCTCATAGTCATAATCCATGAGTTTGATAACCCATTTCTATTGTGATGGGGTATAGACCCATTATTCTAGGAAATATTTTAGACTCTGATGATTAGTTTTGATGCAAAAATGATTTCCCAGTAAGTATGGCCATCACTTTTGTACTGCATGCAAAATGGAAATCATTTCCTTATCATAAGTAGAGAGTACTAAATTATTTCCAAAAAAGGATTTGTTGGTGAATACAATGGGTCATCTTTCTTGGATGAGAATTACACCAAGTCTATTGCTACAAGCATCACTCTCGATAGTGAAAGTCTTGGTAAAATTTGGCATAGCTAGGATAGGGGTATTGCACATAACTTATTTTAATTCTTCAAATGCACACTCAATAGATTATGTCCATGTAAAATTTATCCTTTTTCAACATATTTGTCAATAGAGTCTCAATATTTCCATAATCCTTGATAAACTTTTGATAGTATCCAATTAGCCCCAAAAAACCATGGAGGCTCTTGAATGTCTGAGGATGACACCAATTTGTCATGGCATCTATTTTTTTGGGATCCATCTGAACCCCTTGGGATGAAATAATATGCCCAAGATACTCTACTTCATCTTTGCCAAAATCACATTTGGAATATTTTGCATAGAGATGATGATTAGAGAGAAGTTACAAAGTGAGCTCCACATAATGGAGATGCTCAGATCATGTTTTACTATAGATGAAGATATCATTGAAGAAGACAAGAGTGAATTTATATAATTAGGGCTGAAATATTTTATTCATCAATGCCTAGAATGTTGAAGGAGCATTAGTGAGGCCAAAGGGCATGACTATAAACTCATAGTGGCCATCATATGTGTGAATTTTTTTTTAAGGATATCATCATCATGAAGTTGGATCTTGGTGATATCCAAAGCAAAGATACAATTTGGAGAAAAAATGAGTGCCATGAAACTCATCAATAAAAAGGATCAAGAACTTATTCTTTGATAGGACCTAAGTTCCCCAAAGCTCTGACACAACTTGTCAGATTTAAGAGTACACATGATTACCATTGTATAAGCAACTTAAGATTGTGGAAATAACCAGAAGAAAAAATAACTATCAATGAGAAAACACACAGAATATGAGAGGCAACACACAATTGTATTCAACTCATTACAAAGAAAATTACAATAAAGAGATCACACTCTTCTTCCACCTCTGTGAGCCTTCCTCCTCAAGGGCTCCAAGTAATCTTCCCACCTGAGTAATCTTCTCTCATAGGTCACAACTAACAACTAACACAAGCTGTTGTTCACCTCATTGTACGTCTAGTACAATCGAGTATGAATCGATACTCCAAGTAGATCTCACCATGATCCTACTCCTGATGTATTGTTGTCACCTTGATCTTACTCCCCTACTGATCCTCTTCTGACCCTCGCATACACACATCCCTGTAGACTAACCTAATCTTACTTATCACATGTAGATCTCCACCATGATCCTGCAACACCCTGCATATCAAACCTGATTTTACATACATGGAGAATCCTACTTGATTCTACCATGGGAAGAACTCTCCAATCTCTACACTTAGTTCTCCATAGTTCTTCACATAACAATATAGCCCATGAGTCTATTATATAGATCTCATGCATACAATAATTAGACAAGCGGCTCAAAGACTCGAACTGGTCTTCATCATGTAAACTACGCATTCACTTAACTGACTATTTGTCAATAGTAGTTCTGACCGCCACAGGCGACTGACATTGGTCCCTACCTTCCTGGAGGTGACTGACGCCAGCCGATCTCCTACCGATGCTGGTTTGCTTCTGCGCTTCCCTTAACCGACGTCGGTTGTGGCCTACTGACATCGGTGACTGCATACGCTCAAAAACCTCCATGTTTGCCTTAAGGTGAAGATTTTAGCTCCACACCCTAAAAATCTCCCACTTGGAGATAAATAGCTACACCTGTACCCATACCAGTACTTTGTCTAATCTGCATCCTGGCTTGTATTCCTCTTCAAGCTCCCACTTGAAGACTACCCACCACACGCCCTATGGTGCTACACTTGTGTCTGAATTTCTTCATTCTCAGCTTACCTTCTTCTTCCATTGCTATACTCCCACTCAATCAAAAACCCCTGTGAGTAACTTGTAATCAACAAACCACTAACCAGATCTAGCCATCTATTAGTCAAACTCGCTCTCAGAACATCCAACCTCGCTCTGATACCATTTGATAGGACCTAAGTTCCCTAAATCTTTGACACAACTTGTCATATTTAAGAGTACACATGATTACCATTGTATAAGCAACTTAAGATTGCAAAAATAACCAAAAGAACAAATAACTATCAATGAGAAAACACACAGAATATGAGAGGCAACACATAATTGTATTCAACTCATTACAAAGGAAATTACAATAAAGAGATCACACTCTTCTTCCACCTCTGTGAGCCTTCCTCCTCAAGGGCTCCAAGTAATCTTCCCACCTGAGTAATCTTCTCTCATAGGTCACAAATAACAACTAACACAAACTATTGTTCACCTCATTATACGTCTAGTACAACCGAGTACGAACCGGTACTCCAAGTAGATCTCACCATGATCCCGCTCCTAATGTATTGTTGTCACCTTGATCTTGCTCCCCCACCGATCCTATTCTGACCCTCGCATACACACATCCCTAAAAACCAACCTGATCTTACTTATCACATGTAGATCTCCACCATGATCCTACAACACCCTGCATATCAAACCTGATCTTACATACATGGAGAATCCTACTTGATTCTACCATGGGAATAACTCTCCAAGCTCTACACTTAGTTCTCCATAGTTCTTCACATAACAATACAGCCAATGAGTCTATTATATAGATCTCATGCATGCAATAATTATACAAGTGGCTCAAAGACTCAAACTGGTCTTCATCATGCAAACTACGCATTCACTTAACTGACTGTTTGTCAACAGCAATTTTGACCGCCACAGGTGACCGACGTCGGTCCCTGCCTTCCTGGAGGTGACTGACGCCAGCCGATCTCCTACTGACGTTGGTTTCCTTCTGCGCTTCCCCTGACCGACGTCGGTTGTGGCTTGCCGACGCCAGTGACTGCATATGCTCAGAAACCTCCATGTTTTCCTTAAGGTGAAGCTTTTATCTCCACACCCTAACATTCTTGATTGTGATGTAATTAAGTGTATAGAAGTTAATGTAGAGGTGCTATGACCCATGTTTTTTATAGAGAAGGAAAATTGGGGAAGAATATTGGCCGATACTAGGGTGAATAATTCCTTGCTTTATTAAGTCTTGAATCAGCATCTAGATCTTGGTATTTTTTTGAAATGGGTAGTAGTAAGGATTGATGTTGAGAGGAACTCTTCTAGGAAGGAGTTGAATACGATGGTCCTCTGACTGTAAAGGTGGCAATCCAACTAGTTCAAAAAAGACACGTGTATATCTCTGTAGAATGGCTTGCAGATTAGGAGTAGTGGAGACCATTGATGGTTGCATTTTAATGGAATGGAACTATGCAATGATGACATGTAAATTATTCTTAAGAAGTTTTTCCATGCTATGTGAACTTATGATGCTAAGAAATCCCAGTTGTAATCCTTCCAATGTGTGTTTTGACCCATTGTCTAAAAATTGCATCCAAATTTTAGTAAAATCCCATAATATGGGTCTAAGTGTGCATAACCATTGGGCTCCTAAAACAACATCACATCCACCTAAGGGCAAGGAAAACATGCCAAAGTGTAAGTTATAATATCTAATAGAGATACACACATTGTGACACCTCCATTATAAGTTAATGTGCCCCCATTGGTAATCATGACTTTAAAGTTGGAGTAAGGATGGATAAAATAATCATCTTGTTTGGGGATCTAAGGGTAAATGAAGTAATGGGTGCTACCCGAATCAATGAGTATTATGAGATGAAACTTCTTGAAGTAACCCCTAACATGCATGGTTTATGGGGTGGTGACTCTTGCTAAGCCATGGAGAGAGATCTCTAGTTGGTCTTCCTAAGAAGTAGGTTCCATAATTAGTAGAGATTATTTCAGATTATTTACTATATCCTGAGCATCTTCAAAAACTTTAGTTTTGGGTAGAGAATCCACATCCCATAGGTAGAGATTTTTCTCTACACATCCATGTCCCCAAGTGAATTTATCATCACAATTATAACATGGTCCTTTTTCTCTATGGGCTCACATCTTTGATTCAGTCAAATGCTTAATAGGAGTAATTCTAGGGGCTAACATTATTTGAGATAGTTATGGAGTTATATTTTTGAATGGAGAAAAATTAGATTTGAATTTCTTTTGAGCTATAATCTTGTCCTATACCAACTTAGCCAAACCTAGGGATTCCATCATTGTGTTGGGATAAAACATTTTGACCTCTGATCAAATCACATCCTTTAGTCTACTGATAAAGTAACTCTTGAATAATTCATCAAATAATCCATCTATGTGATTGGTCAGTTTTTCAAATTATGTTTGATATTCTCTCATAGTTCATGTTTGGCAAAGTTTAGTGAGTGATTTGGTGAATTCATCAAAAGCACTAAGGCCAAACCATTTCAAAATGAGGGTGAAAAAATTGGTCCATATGGGTTCATCATGATCCTTGGTATACAAATGATACCATTGAAGGGATTAATGTTTTAAGTGAAAGGATGCAAGTAGGACCTTGTTCGCATTAAAAGTATTATGTAAACTAAAATATTGTTCCATTTGATATATCCATCTAGTCAGATCTACACCATTGAATTGAGGAAAATCAAGATTTGGCTCATGAAAATTATTGGAAGAAGAAAACCTGATGTTTGAAGAAGACTTTAGATGTTGTTTGTTGTTCATGGTGGTATGTTGAAGACTGAAGCCAAAATGTTTTCATCAAGATATTTTATTTAGGTCTTGAGTGCGATAATTTCATTTTCCATATTTTTAACTCATATTCAGATTACTACCATGACTAGAATAAGAGATTTTTTTTGGAATGGGTAGGAAAACTAGAGTTAAGACATGTTTAGTAAGGCAATTTTTTAATTTGGGAAAAAATGAAATGGGTAAAGGTACTTTTACTAATTTTTTTTGCATAGTGGGAGTATGATTGATGAAGGTGAAGACAATTTCTGAAGTGAAAATGGAAAAAAATAGAAAATTTATCAAAGAAGGTCAAAGGAGTAGAAAAGGGAGATGAACACTATGGAATATTATTGAGGCAAAAGGATAAAAATAGAAGTTATGGCAAAACCCAAAAAATGGGTAAATTGAGATTTACATGAATTAAGAGTGGAATCAAGATATAGGACCTCAATGAAGAAAATGTGGGGAATGGAATTTTAGGTGTCTGAATAAAGTTTGAGGATCAATGAGGCTACAGATGGAGAGATATGGCAAAAACATTACTCTTTTGTGTTTTTAATATAAGTCTATTAGGAATACGCTGAAACTGATATGACAAGTCTACAGATCTGATATGATAATTTTTGATACTCTACTAGTAATATGCTAAAATTAGTATGGAAAGTCTGATTATATTCTACTAAAGATATGATCTAGTAGTTTTTTGATAATTTATTGGTAATATGCTGAAACTGGTATAAATGGGCCCCAAGTTTTAATGGCTACTTAAGGGTTTAAAGATATCACTCTAGCCACCAATTCCCTCTTAGTGATTACCGCTCTCTAGAAATGTTTTGGCCATAGATTTACCTCTCAACAATAGCTCTTGGTTTTCCTCATGGATGGGAACTACTCAATTGGGAAGGGGCCATTGGCTATTTCAATGGCAGGTCCTCTCAATGGGCTAGCTACTTTGGGGTTCCTATGGTACTCATAATGATTTTTAGGGATTTCACCCAAGCA